>VXAY01005489.1:67225-110077 GCA_013399855.1 Oxyruncus cristatus
GGGGGGGGGGAAGTAGTATGAGAAAATGAAAGTTTTCCCATCTGAAACACTTATTATTCATAGACTTTAAAGAAAAATAGTTTCAGGAAGGAGTAATGACTGAATATTCCCCGATCCATTTGCTACTGCTAAAAGAACAGCTGCATGAGAAGGAGAGGGAAATAATCAAGAACAAAAATCTCATCCCAGCACACTCTCATGTTCAGTAGGCAGAAGGGACTTTTACCCTTCATAACTAACATAATAACTTGGTGTTTTCATTTCCCAGAGAAATTATTAATCCCCATTTGAACCTCTCTAGATGCTCCACTTGCATCACTTCCAACACAGCAAGTTTGACTGAAATATAGAGAATTAAAAAAGGGTCTGGAACAGACCCTGGCTTAGAACAATGAAATATGTGAATAAGGTCAGAGATCTGGAGGTGCTCAAGGCCAGGCTGGATGGATCTCTGAAGGTGTCCCCGATGATCTTGAAGGTCTCTTCCAACCCATTCTGGGATCTCTTTGGGTACAGAGCTCCCCTGTCAGACCCAGCACAGCAGTTCTGGGCACCCCTTCTCTTACCACAGCCCCAAACTGCCCAGTTTGCAGTAAGACTTGCCAGGATATTCCAAACTGAACCAGCCAGGTAGGAGTTCAGAGCTGTGTTGTGGTGCTTCGTTCTTACAGCTGCCAGGAACATCTGCTGATGGAGTTATGGCCAGTCAGCTCAGTTATGCTCATTATTGGGAGGATTTTTAGGGCAGTATCTTTTCATTTCCTAGATAAGAGTGTGCACAGTCACAGTTGCTTGGCTAATGAGTGGTAATTTGTTAAAGGAGCAATTATTTCATTAAGCACTCCATGCTTTCCCTGGCAAAGGGGAGGAAGGGTCCAGACTCTTCGGCTCCCAAGACGCTCCTGTCACTTGTGGTGAGGAAGAATTTACCTTTTTGTGCTCGTTGCAAGCAACTAAAACACATCAAGGAGGAGTCCCTGTGCCAGCCAGGCAGCAGCACAACCTGAGGCACATAAACTGAGGAGTTTCTGGGCTGACAAAACGTGACGGCCACACATCTGGGTGACCCCCTTTTTTTCCCACCCTGCCCCCAGCATCTCCATTCTGGCTCCCAGAAATGTTTGGAAGAGCCCGGCCCCGGCCAGGAGCGAGGCTCCCTCTCCAAGACAACTGCATATCAAGTAGAAATCACACAAGCCCTCTTGATAAGCAGCAGGCAGCCCTGCTCCTGCCAGCTAAAGGGATTAATGGAAACGCACACAGACACAGCTGGGCAAAATCAAAACACTGAGCACAGACTGAATTATGCCACTTAATGGTAAAATGTCTTTGAGCCTCCCCGTCCACCCACTGCCTTTCCCTTGGCTGCTGCAGCCACGGGAGGAGGAGGAGCACCAGTTCAAGGACAGGCAGAGCTCAGAGGGCACATCCAGCCACCCAAAAGCCAGGTCTTCACGTGCCTGACATCACAGCTACCAAGGGCCAGGAGAGTTTGAAGCAGTGGCACCGGCCCTTTACAGCAGGACATGGCCCTGTGGTCACCACCACAGGCTCTGCTGCCAACCAGTTAACACCAGTGACCGACCCAGTGCAGCCTGTGCTTCCCCCCAACCACAGCAAACAGCCTGGGACACCAAAGGGAAGAACCTCCACGTGCTGTGGAGGTGAAATGAAAAGACATGTGTGCGTTCAAAAGGCTGGTGCACGATTTACAAGGTCAAAAGGAAAAGCCACCGAGGGTTAAGTGCCTGTGGGTTTCCTCCTGTCCCTGCGAAAACCACGGGGTCCTGAGACTGAAAATGGTGGAGAAGTTCTGTCGTAGCTTCCCCACTCTGAGGCCCCTGCACAGTGGAAGGGAGGTGGGCAGTGACACAGCTGCAGTCACGGTGTTTTCAAAACGGGATTCAGGCACAGGGATCGCCTTCCCGACCGTGCCTCGTTTTCACCCTGTGCATGTCTCATTTGTCCTGTCTCTCACGAAGTTCCGTGTGGAATTAAAGGGAGACGTGGCTGATGCCCCAGCAGCAGCTCCCCAGAGTCTGTGGTGCTGTGGGCCAGGAGAAGGATTACAGGAGGCACCAGCGGGATGTGTGTGAGGAAGCAGAAGTGGGACTGCAGGAAATGCTTTGGGCTGGCTCTGCCCCACAGCCAGATCTCAGCTGGAACCAGTAAGCCAAGCGTGGGCTGGCTGCACTCACACTGCAAACAGGAGCAGCAGCTGCCTGACTCACCTCATGGGAATTTTCCTAGCAAGCAGGAGCTCAGCCTCCTGTCCCTGAAAGCACAGAGACCTCGGGATGACCAAGCAAAGGTCATATAATTGTGTCAAACCACCCTCCTTCTGGCCACCAATCCGGGCCAGGTTATGAACTGCTTAAACTCCACGTGGCTGAGCTGCTCCTCAGCGTTTCCTGAGGATACCTGAGCACTTGAAGGGAACACCCTTCATTCTCCAGAGACAAGGATGATGATACCATGCCAGAACCTTCGTGGTTTCAAAGCAAAGAATCCCAGAAGCACTCCTAAGTCAGAGGACTTAGTGGGAGGTGGGTTTTCCCTTGGAAGAAACAATGAGCAATTTCCACCTCTGAGCAGCCCTGAGAGAGATCCAAGAAGTTGTAGAGCAGGGAGAAGAGACGAGCCATGACCAGATGCTGAGAAGACTTTGTGAGGAGCACAGAACCCCAAAATAGAAGCTGCTTGCCAGCTTCCCAGACCAGCAACAGAAGTGCAGCTTCTGCATTTTAGTATTGCCAGTACTGTGTGCCATTAAATCTGATTAGACTAAGCTCAACAAGGAAAAACATTGGTAAACTGACACTGGTCAGCAAAATAAATTATGGCTAGGTGGTAGCTTCTGGGTGGGATCTCCTTTTGATTCCATGAATATTAATTGGTAAGAATTATACCACACGGTTACGGGGCTCCAAAGCTGTTGTTGCCTTTCCTCTTTTTCCTTTCACCTACAGTTTTGCTTGAGGGATGCAGTTCAGCTGCTGAGCATTCTGGAAGCAGGTCCCTGGTGGGCTGGAAAGACAGAGCTGGGGCTCAGGCAGTGCAGAAACCCACTGGTGCAAGTGTGTGTTTCCTCTTTAAGGATAACTCTGTGTTCAGTAGCAGAAGGGGAAGATGCTTTCCATCTAAAGCAGGTGGGTTAAGAGTTCAGGAAAGGAGGATGAGAAGAGATCATGGGAGGAAAGGTTCTGGGAGATGCAGGGATTTGGGAGTGGAGATCGGCTGGCACTTGGCAGACAAGAAATTAAAGGGCAATTTGTAGTAAGAACTGTTCTGACCCATCTTAAATCAGTTCTTTGGAGTCTCCCCTGAGGTACCACAGTCATTTCCTTCAGCTTTTACTCAAAGGCCAGACTCTCCTCTAGGCAGCTTCTTTTTCACAGGTTGTTTTGGTGATCTTAAATGGCAATTGCATTACCAGTAAGACCAGTTTCCTTTATTTCTGCCAATCAGGGCATTACAAACTCTGTTACCTGCCACAGAACACAAGTTCCTGCCCGGGGCTGTTGTTTCAGCAGCTTTTAAAGCCCCAAGTCCCACTTAAACCTGATGCAATGGGCAGATCCCCAGCTGGGCTGAGGCTCCCAACCCTCCTGCAGCAACTCAAAGAGCGTGTTTGGCCTCAGCTCACGGGGCAGAGCAGGATGTTCCCTGTCCTGGCTCACCCTGAGCACATTTCTAAGGGGGTCACTGCTCCCAAAGTGCCTTTGTGGGTCTGCTCTGGAAGCATTTCCAGGTGCCACATCTCCACCAGCAAATGCTGTGCATTGCTGTGCCATTCTGAGGGTGTCTGTGTCTCTAAAAACACAGTACTGCGACCCAAAGTCCTTGGGGACACAGGATGGACACGTGTCCCTCTTATCTATTATTCCTCGCTCCATTTTCTGCAGGCAGCCCTCATTAAACTGTTCTTTCCAGGCATTTCTAGTTCTAACTGAAAAAAAAAAAAAACCAAACCCAGCGTGTCTCACTGCCTGTTTTCTGCAGTGTGGGGTTGGGAGCACCCTGGCTGGATCTATTCATATTTTATATCTTGCAGGCATTAACTAGTCCCACCATGCCCATGTCAGGTGCACGGTGTTCAGAGAGATCAGACTGCTGATCATCTTTGAAACCTCTTTTTCTGACCCCCCCCCCCCTCATATCCCTGTTAATTGAGTGATGCTTACCTTGCCCTCCCCCTTTTCAGCATATTTGAAAAGCAAAACCACTGGTTTGATTTGCATGTGATTTCCCTCCCCCTACCCCCCCAACGCCCTTCCCTAAGAGACCACAGAGATAAACCTCCTGGTCCCAGCAGCAAATCAAGAAATCCTGCAGTACAAATAACTAAAAATATCTTTTACAATAGTCGTCTTGGTATTTACATATTTGCTCCCAGTGTCCCCATCTAATTAGACTCTGAATCCCGTATTCAGTTCTGCTGGCAGAGAGCTGCATTGTTTTCCTGCTTGGGGTCTGTGACTGGCTGGAGGGCTGTGATATAATCCCATTTATGCCACAGGAGGAGGACGAGGCAAAAGCACAGAGAGCTGAATACTCCAGTGAGGAGAAACCTGTTTGCAAAGGCTGTTGCTAATGCAGTTGATACCATGGAGCCTCTGTGCGGGGCTCAAATTTGGGGTAAAGACCAACCCCCCCTCACTGAATTCTTTGCTGAATTCAAGACATTTTTGAAGACATTTTGCAAGAACCAGGAACTGGGCAATGGCAATGAATCCAAGGAGAAATGGCTGGGCACCAAAAGCAAAACCTGTGGGTTCCAGTGGGAACATCAAACAAACGACAGGAAGAGGCAGGAGGAGTTTCCAGCAGGTTCTGCGGGGACCTGGATTCTCCACACACTGAGAACTCCAGTAAGCTACTGGGAGGGATGTGGGCACAGATCAGCAGGTTGGGCTGCAAGGACCCACACCAAAGCTCACACCAAGGCCCAGCAAAGAGCTGAGGGGGTTTCCAGCAGCACCAGACAGATGTAAGAGAGAGAAAAATGCCTGGAGAAGCCCTTCAAATAAACCTGAGCTTTCCTCTCCGTGAAGCCAAGCAAACAGATCTGCCTGAATATCTATCCCAGCATCAGGGTCAGGCATATTTTTTCGTGTTAGATGATTTGGTTTGGAATAAGGACAAAGGGGAAGGGGATGGGAAATAGCCAGGGAAGAAGTTGTGAGAATACAGCAGGAAAATGGAACAACCTGAAAAG
Source organism: Oxyruncus cristatus (assembly GCA_013399855.1). NCBI lineage: Eukaryota > Metazoa > Chordata > Aves > Passeriformes > Cotingidae > Oxyruncus > Oxyruncus cristatus. Next base: position 72,444 of record VXAY01005489.1, read on the forward strand.
ATGTGAATTGGGCAATTTTATTCTCACTCATTGCCTCTGTTTCCCGGCCACGTGAGAGGAGGATGACAACACCTCCATCTGAGGGACAGGAGCAAGCTTGCTTCAGCACTGTGTGCAAAATCTACCTGCTATTCTTGCGTAAAAGGGGCTACTAAGAAGTGTGGAGCCTTTCTGAGACACCTCTCTGGAAGTCTCTCTTTACAGCCACTGATGGGGCTGAGCCAGGGCTGTGCTGCCGGCACAGAGATCCCATCCTGGCATTTTGCTGTTACAGAAACAAACTTGAAGCTCAGGATTTATCTCCTCTTGGTTAATGCACCAGTCAGAAAAGCAGCCAAGAAAGAGCCCTGGTGTGCCATGGAGCGGCCCAAGGGGAGCTAATAGCTAAAGACATCAGCTAAAAGCCAAGGAAATCCTGGCTCCCTAGTCCTGACCTATTTGTTTTCTAACATTTGGAATCCAAATCACTTCGGTTTTTATGCAAGAGCTGCTCCAGGGATATGTATTGGCTCAAGGGGCAGGTAAGAGGCCACAGAACCTTTGCACCTTCAGGCTGGCAGCAAACCTGCCTGGTTTTGTCACCAGAGGGTGTCCCAAGGGCCGACAGCCTTGTGACCCACCACTGGCACGTGAGTTTTGGGCTGGACAGAAGCAAACCTGTAATTTGGCGATCTCTGCAAAAGGATTGTTTGTCAGAAAACCCTCAGCAGAGGGGAGATGGTGGTTGGCAGACAAACCCTCTCTGTTGCTGCTTATCCTACCAACTCAAGGCTCACTTTCTGCCCCACCAGCCTCTCTGGGTTGTGCTGTCCCTGACCAGGGAGGGATGGATGGAACGGAGAGATTCTTCCTCAAAATGCATTTGCTGCATTTTCTGTGCACTGGGAATTATCTGCCCAACTATATACCTTGTCTGGGTAAATTAGGATCTTGTTGACCCCTAAACAAGGAAAAGAGTTTCACAGCATAAGAACCCTCATATACTTTGGGACTGTTGGGGCTCCAAGGAACACAAAGCCATGAAACACTAACCCGCCTCCACGCTCCTCTCCCACTGAGGGGAATTGTAAAGGAGGCAGCAGCATTAATTATTGATCCCAAATAGAATTAATAAAGATAGAACATTTACTACAGCTGATAAAATGTTCCATGTGAGATCTTTATCCTCGGGTCAGCGGCAGACAACAAGACAACAGCAGGGAGCTCCTGTTGTGCCAAACAAGACGTGAGTCCTTGTCTCTCACAACGAGCTGCTGAGGACAGGGAGAGAGTTTCCATCAGGAAATCAAACTTAAGAGTCATGGAATATCCTGAGCTGGGAGTGACCCACAAGGCTCATCATCAAATCTTAACTGCTGGCTTTGCACAGGACACTCCAACAATCCCCCCCTGTCCCTCAGAGCGCTGTCCAAACCCTCCTGGAGCTCTGGCAGCCTTGGGGCTGTGCCCACTGCCCTGGGGAGCCTGGTCAGTGCCAACCACCCTCTGGGGGAAGAACCTTTTCCTGAGATCCAACCTGACCCTGCCCTGACACAGCTCCAGCCCTTCCCTGTATCAGATTGAAAAGAGGCAGCTGAAAGCCTGTGCAGGCTCGTTGCTGCTTGGACAAACATTCCCACATCCCATGGGAGCAGGTGGAGCGGCACTTGGGACTTGGGGGGTGGGCTCTGCTGAGCTTCCAGGAGGAAGCAAAGCTCCTGGGGCGTTATTACCATTCAAGGCTGCCCTGTGTTTGCCATTTTCTGACTTTTCAGGTTAAAGGTGGTTTCTCGTTTAGCTCCTTCCCAAGGCAAAGATTCTCCAGAGGCTCCACTCACTGTGGACATCTCTGACAACGACACAGTTTTCCCCCCACCATTCCCTCGGTGGGCACACATTACCACACACATAAATATTGTCAGGGTGCATAAATCTACATAAATTAGCAACCCACCCTCATCCCCTCAACATCTAGTGAAGCTCTAATCAGCAGAAAAGAAGAGATTAAAGACAGAGGACTAGATCAGATTGCATCAAGTCTGTGCAATTCTCTGAGTTCTGTTAAAGTTATTCTGATTACACCTGATTCTCCCATTGCCTCGAGTCAGGATGTTTTATGACCCAGTTGCATTTATTTGTACCCACAAACTAACCTGCATTATAAATTATAGCAGAGGGAGGGGATATTTTTCTCCTTCTTCCAGAAAGCTTTACATTCATCAAAGTTAATTGTAATCGGCCTTTAGGTCCCATAAATAATCAGTTATAGTGCTGAGACATGGCATAAATCCACCCAAATTATGCTAACAAGGAGGATTTGGGAAAAGTTTAATCAAAGTTTTGATGTGGAATCGCAATCAGCAAAAAAACTGCCAGATTTTAAAGGTCCCCAGTCATCTCAAACCTCCTGAAACCAGGAAACAGTGGAAGGTTCGAGGGCTGGGTGGTGGAAATCAAATTATCAAGGCGATGGTCTCCTCCACAGGTCTGTGTTTGTATTGCCCCCAGCAGCATCACAGCAGTTCCACGTGTCTTGCTGCTGCCTGAACAACGGGGATGAGGGGATTTAGGATCAGGAAAACAAGGGTTTGGGCACCTATTCCAGGTGTGGTTTATCACAGCCTGCCTGCTGCGCAGCAAAGAGCAGCAGCAGACACCTTGTTTGGGCTTTTCCACCTCAGTCTGTGGCCCCAAACACCAGCTCCGTTCCAACCCATCACTCCCAAGAGCTCCACTTTTCCCGGCAGCTCCCATTCTCTCCTATAAAATCTCTGATGGAATAGGGGGTGCCCCACAAAGCCAGGCTGGTCTCCTCCCCTCTGTGTGTCATGGGGCAGAAATGGGATCTTTCTGGACTCTGAGAAAGGCCCCTATTCCTCCAGTCCTTCCTGACTGGGTGACAAAAAAATACCAGTGCATCCTCCTGCTGCCAGTGTTGCTGCAGGAATTGCCCACATAGACAAATTCCTGCGAAGTGGATGATGGGACTTGTAATTTCATGTCTTGTGTTGTCAGGGAGTCACAGCAAACTCAATTAGAAGTTGAGACCAGAAGAAAGATGCGAGAAAAATAAGAGAAGGAAGAGAGAGATGTGTGTGCCCATATATATATATATATATATATATATATGTCTGGGACAAAATGATGGCTGAAGCATCCCTGCACCCCAGCAATAGGAAGTGTCTGCTTCTGATGAAAAACGGGGCCTTCAGAATGTGCTGAGAAAAAGCAGGAGCACGACCGGGAAGGAATCCAGCTGACAAATTACACCGAGGAAAGATCCTTCCAGGCACCGAGTCCCAGCTCTGACTGAATGGGCTTGTTAATAAAAATATACTGGGGGGAAATAAAAAAAAAAAAAAAGAAATATAGAGAGAATCCTCTGAAATAAGATTTGAGTCCTGACTTAAATCCACGACTCCATTTGTGAGCTGCTCTGGCCTTGCAGGCTCAGCAGGACAGCAGAAGAAAAGGAGAGACGAGTGAAAACAACCTGGAGAGTGTCGTGTCCCTCCCCGGGTGTGGCACACACGCAGTGGTAGAGCCACCCCAGTTTTAAAACACCTTCACACTCCAGTTACTTTAAAAGAGCACTTTGTTTTCCTGGAAGTGAAAGCTGGGTGGTGAACACTGGGCAGCATTAGCAGCCATTTCAGGGGCAGGGTTTAACTGCCAGGTTTGGAAAACACCTTTAAGCGGCACACTTGGGGGAGGATTAGGGTTGGGCCGTGAGACGGGACAAGGGAAATCCAGAGGTCCAAGGAGGCAGGAGGAAGGATGTAAATGGTGCAGGGCTGTAACTGCTTTGAGGCACAAACCTCTGCTGCCTCCTGCTCCCAACTCACCACACTCACAGGGATGTGAGTCCACTGGTTTCCCTGTCCCAGACTGGTTTCTCTCTGCCCCATTCCCTTTTGTCCATCCCTGTCTGACCCACAGGGACTTTTGGCAGCAAAACCAGTGACCAAAGCCAGTGGGATGAGAAAAATCAAGGGAAATACAGGTGCATTTCCAAATGCTCACAAAGCCGCCTTCGGATTTTGGGGCCATTTTTCAGCCTCTCACACTCTGTCAACTCCTGCTCCCAGGGCTCATTTGCCACCTGAGACCCATTTGCACGTTGCTTCCCGAAGGAGTTTAATGGAGCAGGGATGAGGGGGAAGGAGCTGGAGAGCCTCAGTGTTTGAGGGAACTCTCCTGGAGGAAAAAGTTTGCTTCCTTCGGTTCCTTTGCAGTCCTTCATCCAACACCGCTGGGCTGATCCTGTGCCAGCTCTCAGCGCTCCCACCTCCCTGAAACCCAAATTCCCAGCTTTTCTGGCGAAAGTGGCACCATTCCTTTTGTCTCAGCCCATCAGGACTCCCAAAATCTTCCCACCCCACCTTGTCCTTGCTTCGCTTTGCTGCTTGGGCTGCTTTTTTGCACACAAACATGGTGAGCACCACTGGAGGGCCCACAAGTTGTTCGAAGGAGTCTATCCTATATTTGCCACCCCCTGGAGTTAAAATATAATGAGCTCTATAAATAATAAATAAATCAGCAATTCTTTTTCATGTCTTTAGAAGGGCTATTCTCTAAGGCTACGCAGCTTTTAGAATTTTTAATGGAAGCGCAAGGGGGGAGCTAGAGAGTTTTTCTTCCCGATTTTAAAGATAAACACATGATTCATGGAGGTGAAGCTTTAAGAAATGGGGGGGGAGGGAAAAAAAAAATCAAGGAAATCTGATGAAATCATCCCTCTCAGTTCACTGCAAAGACAGAGGAGAAAAGTGGACTGAGGTTTGCTTGGAACCTCCTAAGAGAAACATTTACTCCCACCAGGCAAACAGATCAAGCTCTTTTACTGCATCTATACGTGGCAGTTTGAACAACTCCTCTCTGTGTAACACAGCGTTTGAAAACATGAGCTCAGTGTCTGACACATCTCCAAAAAAGGGAGACACTAAATGGGGAAGAGGAGACTGATCTATGCTTATTATCCTGGGCCTTGGGAGTCTTTCTGTGTTGGGAAAACACTACAAACTTCCTTTAGGGTCCTTCAGCTCAATGTGCAGGGCAATGGGTGTTAATAATACAAATGCCCCCACCCCCCCATATCTGAGAGGTGAAGACACCAGGTCAATTCAACCCAAATATCCTTGATGGAACGAGAAAATCTGAGTGGAGGAGCAGCAAAAAAAAAAAAAAATCCAGTATCACCCCCCTAGGTCCTGTCTCAGCAAAGCCTGCTCTGACTGCTTCCTTCCTAATGAGGCATTTTACAATGCTGATGAGAGAATTCCCTGGTGGAACAGAAGCACCAGGGTGGGACAGACCGACATTTGTACGCCGTAAGATGAAGGCAGGCACACAGAGAGGGGAGAAAAGGTGGAGAAATGGATGGGAATCAGGCTGACTTGCACTCATTGTTTGCACTATTTCCATCAGCACACCCCCCGCCCCGAGAACAAACCAAACCAACGCAGACCTGGGGGTTTTATTTATAAGAATTTCTATTCAGTTACCCCCGGCCCAGCAGAGCTTTTTTTGGGGGTTTTTTTTCCCTTTTGTTTTTCCCCAAGAATCAGAACTAATCCTGCAGGATAATATTAATGTAATCAATATGATTATGCCCGTGAGAGAATGTCAGCCACTGCGAAACAGCACAGCCAAGGGGAGCCAGTAGCAGAACAAAACCAAGGACAGGAGCTTATTTTGGGATTTGTTTTGTTCTTCCATCATTTTGTGTCCACCTTCCCCTGTACTGTGTGAAACACAAAGAGATGGAGTAGAATTCTTGGGAATTACCAAAGCAAGCCAGTCTTTGGTTAGGGGTAAGTACTACAGAGAAACCCTGGCTTGAAAACCTGCTCTTCAGGCAGTTGGAAAAACACACCTGAAGTTCTGATTTCCCTGCTGAACCCCGGTAAGTGGTGCCCAAGCTGCCTGTCAGTCAGTGGTGGGGTGTCTAATTACCTGTACACCACCTAATTACCTCTCTAATTACCTGCACCACTCTGACAGGAGATTATCAAGCCCAGCCTGTTGCTGCTTGGCCGGCTGGGCAGAGCAGGACCTGAGCGTGGCTGTCCCAGGACATCCTTTCCATGTGGAATTTGAGTGGCACAGAGCAGAGGCTTCACTTCCCAGCGTTTCTTTGCACATGGAAAGTCTTGAGACAAGCACAGAACAAGCAGGGCACCGGAGCTCCCGAACACACTTCCCCACAGAACTCTTAATTAGGTGGATTCCTGGTGCTCCCACAGCCATACCTGGATGGGAACTCCAATCCTGCGCTCGTATTCCGAGTCTGTATTTGTGGAATGAGTCATTTCCTGCCAGTTTGGGAAAACCTGGGGTTTGCTTTGAAGGCGTGGGGTTTTCTTTCCTGAGTGCTGCAGAACGCAGAGCTGGCAGGGGGGGATTTGTCTCCAGCAGAGCTGTGTCTGCATTTTGGGTTGCTAGGCAGGTTCTTACAGCGCGAGCACGGCTCTGAGAGCAGCTGCAACGCTGAGAAAACTTCTGCTAAAGTTCCATTCTTTGGAGGTCAGCATCTCCTAGTCTGCACCACCACCACCACCAGCCTGTGTCTTCATTTTCTCACATCTCCCATTACTGTTTCCTCTAAAAGCTCTGAGATGCTCCCCAGGGGCCGTACAAGGGAACAGAAATGGAGTGAAGATTAAAATGCTGATCTGGAGCTGCTAATGCCCCTCAGGAGTTACACAAACATCCACTTGGAACGAGGCCCATCTGGATAACAGCAACAAACGTTCAAGAACAAACCTTGAAGGTTAGTCAACATACCAGCTTCCTCTAGATTTTACATCCGCTTTACTTTCACCCCTGGCTTGGAGACTTCTTTTAAGTCTCTGACAGCGATCACAGGTGAAAAGTTGCCCCTGCTCTGGGGATTATCTGAGCCACTGATGGGCTGAGAAAGCTCTGGATGCTCTTCCAGGACGTCACAGCGTCTCCTGGGTGACTGGTGAAGTCTCCTCACCTCCCTGAATCTGACTGTTCTCAGGGGATGAAGGGTTATAGCCCAGCTGGGAATTCAGTGCCATTTAAGAAGGGCTGGACTCAAGCTGCTGAGAAGCAGGGAGAGCTTGCCAGGTGAACAGGAGAATTTATCTTGCCCCTTAAACAGCATCAAAAACTTAAAGAGCGATTCATCTCTGCCCCTGGCACAGGAGTGGGTGTGCTCAGCACCCAGCACCCAGCACCCAGCACCCATCACCTGGCCACTCCTAACCCAGCAGGGAGAAAGGGACACTTTTTATGGCTGGTTCAGCTCGCCCTGGGGTCAGACTTGCCTGACTCATCCAGAGTTTGGCTGTGGGTGAGCCACGGTGCTGCTCTCCCTGCTCTGCTGTGCTCAGCCCTCTCTGTCCTCGGGCAGCTCCCTCCTTCCTTCACCATTTCACCGAGTCCTCCTTTAATGCCTTGGCTTTTGTCACAGGTCTTTGTGTGTGTGTGTGTTAAATCTGGGCAGGAATGTGTTTGAACATTCAGCCAGATTAGCCTGGGATTTATTTATCCTTTGCTGGGACCTGCACTCCAGCCCCTCGCTGACATCATATTAATTGTTTCTCTTTCTTTATCCTTCCTCACAAGGAAGGGAGGGGGGTGTGAAATGAAGAAAGCCTCCCATGTCTTGCTAACATGTTTTATCTCCCCTTTGATTCCCCACCAGCCTGTTGCAGCATCAATACCCCCTTTGATCTGGTAAGGCTGGTGCTCCTTGCCTCCCCCCTCCCCGCCCCGTTGCCTGTTCTTCCCTCTCCGGGAACAAACTGGTTTCCCCACTCCCTCCTGCTGAATCCCTCCTTCTCTCCCTGGCCTGCCAAGCTCGCCCTCCTCAGACTTCTTGTCTCGTGCCCTTCTCTCTCCTGTATCAAAATGTCCCGGTCCAAGTTAGCAACCCCACAGTCACGGGGAGACCACCAAACTTTGGGTCTGCACGCAGATCCTCACGTTCGTGGGGTCAGGGTGGGTGCTGGGATGAATCTGGGATGCACCCCCGGCACTGACCCGCTGGCAACCTGGCTTCTTTTTGGAGTAATAAAAGCAGCAGCTACCTGGTGCCTCTGGCTGCCTTTCTGCCGGCAGGTCATTTATATGGAAATGTCTTCTCTGTTTTGCTGCTCATGAATACAACAACAAACCCCTCCGTGGAGATGGGATGTGGGAGAGGCACACGAGGGCCTTTAGAGCCAGCCAGCAGAGTTGGCACAGCATTATTCACAGCCAATTAGGCATTTTCAGGGAGCAAGGGATGGCTCTATGCTGAGGTACAGCTCATTAAACCGGGATTGAGGTTGGGAGCTGGGGAATGCAGAGGACAAAAGCCCCTAGAAGTGTTTTCAGCTACAATCAGACTCTGGTGAAGCACCAGCTCTTGCCCAGCTCGGTGTCAGCAGAAAGGCACCCCTTGGATCCCTGTTTGGTTCCCGGAGAAGATGTTGCACTGTGGTGTGGGACCGCAGTGACATCAGCTGAGCCCTTCCTGCCCAACCCCGCTGGGGGTGTCCCTCTCCCCTTCCTAGAATTCAGCTGCTGATGTTCCTTCCCTCCCAAAGCTCTGCATGAGGTCCAAAGAAACACCTTCTGCCGCGATTTTTGCCTCTATTTTGTGTGATGCAATGTGTGCCCCCAGCTGCTGTTTGAAGCAAGTGCATCTCCAGTCGAGTTCCCTGGAGCCCCCTCCAGCCTGGTGGAACTCACAGCCAAGTCCTCTCTCCCCCTGTGCCTTTGCAAAAGGAGCTTTGACTAAGCAAAAATTAGATATTTTGAGATTCTCAAATGAAAAGTATTCGAGTGGCTGTGAGAACTGGAGCTTCACGGGCCTGAAGAGGCCACGCTTGTAATGAAAACTCTCTTCCTGCTCCTGTTAGGCTGCAATTTCTGCGTGAGCAAAATTATGTCATTCTTAGAAGCCCCATAGTCTTGAGCTTAATCCAGAGAGGACCTGGATCCCTAACAAATCTTCTCAGCTGTCCATTACTGCCAAAAGTAGCACCTGCATCCCCTGCTCTTGATTTAGCACTCGCAGTAGGTGTTGAAGGCTGCAACTGTTTGGTTGGGTTTTTTTTTTTTTTTTCTGGGAAGACAAGACCAGAAGGGGAGAATTCCTGGGAGGGATCATTTTTTTTTCCTGGTAAAAAAAAAAAAAAAAAAAAAAAGTGACTAGTTTATAACTTGTGCCCCAGACTCCCTGGAAAGGTAGGGCTGCTTTCCAAAAAACAGCGAGTCTGAGTTACCCAAAGGTGCGAGAACGGGAAGTGGGGTCTCTCTGCCCTCTCGGATCTCTCAACCTGCAGACCCACAGGCCTCACCTGTGTCAGTCTCTTGGCCTCAGCACCAGCTCTCTCAGGCCGTACCTGTTCCCCTCACGCTCGAGGAGCTGCTGTCCCTCAAGATCCCACCTGGACACAAGGGTCAGGAATTCAGGGACACCTTCCCTTGCTGTTGAGGGGCAGCAAGGAAAGCCTCCATCCAGAGGCTTTGCTGTGGCTCCTGCCTCCCTCCACACCCCAAGGGACATCCCTGGTTCCCATCGCTCCCAAGGAATGTTCCTCGATGGGTTGGGCCACGTCAGAGCTGCCACTCCACTCTCCCAGAGAGGGCTGGAGGCAGCTCCTGTCACAGCGGGCGTCCCTCACCCTGACAGACCCTGTCAGCTCCCGCTGCCCCTCTCCCGACAACATCAGGAAGTTCGGAGGCTCCACAGAGCCCCAGGCACTCAAACCTGTCTCCATTCAGTGACTCCCACTGCTGTCTTAGAAGGGAGTGGTGGGAGGAAAGAAAGAGGGAGAGAAAAACCGCTCCAAGAAAGAGGGAAAGATCAGGAGAGTTCAACTGAGTGGAGCAGCACTGGCGAGCAGCAGAAGACAAGACTAAGCTCTGACATTCAATTCTCCCTCTGACCAGCTACTAAAGATATATAAATCACATATATAAATATAAATAATAACATTATTAATATTCTGGTAATAGTAACATACTAACATTTATCATTTCATTATACAATATTAATGTTTATATTATGTTGAGAGAATAGAATCTTATTGTATATGTTGAGATAATATAATATTTCTATATAATGTAATTTAAAAATTATTTTAAATATAATTATTTATATGAATGAATTATATATATGTATATAAATCACATCTCTAATAACACACAAGATGCTCCTTCCCCCTCCTCATCCCTTCACTACCCATCCAGCAGTGCCTTTGCCATGGAAATGGGACCTTGGCAGCACTCAAGGCCTGGTTTGCCTCCAGTTTAAGCCAGCTGAGGTCAGCAGCCCTCCCACAAAACTAAGCTGGCATCACCTCTACCTGCATCCTGCTCCTCCAAGCACCTGCCCTGTGTCCCACACCCCTTGTCCAGCCAAATCCCCGCCCTGGGGCTTGAGAACAAAGATGTTGCTTCTCGTGTTTTGTGTGCTGGTGAAACACTGGCAGAGGTTGATAAACACTGGCTGGCTCCAAGGAGCTTGTGGTGATCACTGTGCAATCCACCCATGCTGCAGAAACCCTGTTTTCATTGCAGTTTTAATTACAGCTGAAAACAGAAGTGCTGGTGTGAATGAAGTTGGTCCCCCAGCCAAGCTGGCAAGAGCAGCTGTTTTGGTTTCCTCATTTCCTCTCCTCCCTTCACCTCTTGGCTGCTGAGTTACTGACGTGTCTTCTGAAGACACAGGGGCTGCCAAGCCCTGAGATGCTTCTTTTGTCATCTGTGTGGCATTTTGGAGCTTTCTTATAGTCCAGAGAAGAGGCCTGCAAAGCCAAATCCTTGTTCCCTGTCACAGCTCTCCTGAAAACAGCCTTGCAAAGAAACCAGTGAAGCAGCAGCTTTACCTGGGGCTGCGTCTGTGGCCCATCGTGATAAACTACCCTTGTTCCTCGCCTTGTTTCTGTCTGTGTTCACTCTCTGTCTCCTGGCACATTTAATTTAAACTGTCTGAGGAAAAGACCATCCTTCTACTAAGTCCTTATTCCCCTCTCAGCACCAGAGGGATTGAACTATACCTGAAGCTCCTAAACAAAACCACTCTACAAGGCAGATAATTGTCTAATTTACAGCAGCAATCCCATTATAGCAACATCATCAGCTGTGGTATAAATGGGCCCAAAACCCTCTGCATTCAGATTTTCCCCTCCTCTTCTTCCTTTTTAAATCCCTGCCTCATCAAAGCTGGGAGTGTACTTTGGGGACTACTCCAGATTCCAAGCCTGCTTTAACACTTTAACTGCTTGTGACAGAGGGAAAGGACACACGAAAAACTAAGGAAGTGCTGATTTCATGCACACCCGGGAAGACTGAGCAGAGGAGAAGGGGATCTGGGTCCTGAGGTTGCCCTTCACAATTCAGAAAACCTCTCCACCTTCAGCCTGTGCTTTTTGGTGAAAGGAGAGTTTCAACCTGGCAGATGGTGCCTCTTTTCTCTGGAGTGATGGAGAAGGGATGGGACGGTGAGCCTTCCCTGGGAGTCAGACCTGCAGAGCAGCGAGGAGAACGGATGGAGACCTCTCCCCTATCTCTGGACTCGCTCGGCAGACGCCGAGTGAACCACAGCAGGGCACAACCAGGCAGAGGGAGCAGCAAATGAGGCTGACAAGCTCTGTTTGCTACCCTGGAGAGTGAGTTCCCCTGCAGAGATGGGGACTGTGATCTCTGGAGGAGCCTGTCAGACAACACCGGGAGCCGTGCGCGGATTTATGCTGGCGGGGGCACAATCCTTCACTTCGATGACACTTGCTTGCTTAATATTTGAATCATGCTGTTAACCCCGAGACTTGAGACACACAGGCTGCTGCCACCCTCCCCACTGAGCCTGCCCTGATGGAGCCAAGCCCTGCAGTCAGTGCCACACTAACACATTCCAGCACAGCACACGCCGCTCCTGAGTTTTCCCGGCTCGTGCGTCACGGGGCGCGTCATGCCCGAGACCAAGGGGCCAATTCATCCTCTCCCAATGAATTCAGGGAAACAACACAGAAGAAACAAGGAGCAAAGTCAAGGTCAAGGCAGCCAGGGCTGCAGGACTCTCTCCTGCATCCCTGAGCACACCCAAGTGCCACAACCTGCGGGTTTTCCAGCCGGTCCCACGTGAACCCTTACAAATGGCTGGTAATAAATGCAAGATTCATTGGATCATTTATTGCCTAACGAATTTCCTGCTGTTTCTGCCACTTAGGACATTTTTTTCTATGTCCTGGATCTGTTTTATTTGCTTTCCTCAGGTTGGAACCATTGGGGTTGGAAGGGACCTTAAAGCTCATCTCATTCTGATGCCCTGCCATGGGCAGGGACACCTTCCACTAGCCCAGGTTGTTCCAAGTTGGACACTTCCAGGGATGGGGCAGCCACAAGTTCTCTATTCTAGTGCCTCACCACCCTCACAGGTTGCTTCAGCTTGGGAGCTTTTGGCCTTGTTGTCAGTGTGTTATCCTAACATGCACCTAATCCCAAGGAAATGCTTCCAAGACTCCAGCACAGAGAGATTCTCTAGATGCTTGTGGACACATCTATCGTGGGACTGCATATTTGCAGGGGGTGGGGGGCTATAGCTGATGAGCCAGATGGTTGCTTCTAATCCAGGGTCCTGTGTTATATTAGCGTAAGCTGAAAATTTATATGGATCATATCCAAGTGATGTGTTCTTTGGATGCTCGTTGAGTTCGCAAGAGGAATCAGAGTAACTCAGGGATGTATAAATGGATATGAAAGAGCCAGAGAAAGGCAAGGAAACTATTAAATGCTTTCTTTATTCCCTAATTCAACAGTCAGAGAGATGAATGCTGTAATGAACTGAGTTTTCCATGAGTAACTTTCAGCTTAATAAAGTCCTTTCCAGGAGAAAGGAGGAAGCAAAGGCTCTGAGCACTCAATCTCGAGAGGGTGTGCAGATCAGCACTGGGCTGAGCCATGGCGAGCCCCAAGCCAGGGATGTTACAGAGCAAGTGGAAAAGACATCCTAGACTTCACTTCAGGTGCAAAATGAGACCCCAATAGGCACGTGGGCTCTTTATACTGAGGCACATTGCAAAGTGATAAGGAAAAGACCCTTTAAGGAGCTTAAGGAAACCGGACATTGTGGAAACAAAGCCTCCTGAAGTCTCCAGATGACATAATCAAGGTTTTATTGGTGATCTGTGGCAGTAGAACTATCTGTTTCTTGGTGGGACCTGTGTTTAAGGTGAATATAAAATCAGGTTTCTGCACTGCATATCTGCACACGTATTCCATAAAAGCCTTGCTTGCTCACACATCAGTGGGCAGCAGGGAGGGCACATGTGACACTAATAAAGTCAAAGTTCTGCCATTAATTCCTTTTGGTTCCAGGCATGAAATGACTGTGATTTCAGCAGCATTCCTGAAAAACTGGAGCAGATATGAGGCACTTGTGCAAGCATTGATTGGAGGTCTGTGAGTCAGGACAGGGGCCTGGAGAGGATATGAATACAAGCACATGCCAGAACTACGGAATCACTGATGGAACGGGCACAGAAGCCAAGTCTGGCTTTGCCTGGTGCTGAGCACAGTAATCACAGCCTTTCCCAGTGAAATATTTTCCCTTTCTTCCCTCCACCACCGTGTAAATAGCTCCGAACTGGCCTCAGCTGGATGTGCAGGGAGATGATTGATGCAATCAGCTTCTATGTAATTAGTGACCAAAGCAATAAGGGCAGTCTGGGGTGGTCCATCGGGGGTCTAATAACCACGCAGACACCATAGCCAGGGACGGGCACGTTTCATTTTCACACACTGCATTTACAGCTCTGCCCGTGCTTGGGTGATTAAGAGCCGTGAACAGTCCTGAAGGCTCTGTGTTGCTGCTCCATGAGGCCTTCTGGGGGTGGGGGGGACGCCAAAAGCTGACTGCTCAATGCCACGGTTCCCGTCTGGATCAGAAAGGCCACACAAAAAAATGTATCAGCTGTGAACTCAAACCCGCAGAGCAGTTCCTACTCCTTTCATTTGTCCCATTTTGCAGCGCTGCGATTTTTTCATAACGCGGACAAGAGCCTCGCTTGCTGGAGCCAAGTGTGGTGCCACAAAAATCAATAGCCCGGTGATAAATTCCCTGTGGCTCGGGATCCGATTCCCAACCTTTTGTCTGAATTACTGCATCGATCGCTGGGGGAAAAAAATGAATTACAAATAGAAATACAAGACAATTAAACGCTTTACAATTAGCGCCGCGCCTCAAGAAAAACGACGTAAAGACAAAGGGCAGAACTCAGGAAATCAGCTTTTGTTCCCACTTTTTTGAAGGATGTCAATCCTTATGTATCAGTGCTTAGACCAGCCTCTGATTTGTGTGTGTTTGGAAGGAGAAAACAATTCCAGTTACCCATTGGTGACCTCCTCTCCATCATCTGGAGGTGTTTATTGGGGGAGGTAAATACACCGCTCTGCTAGACCCATGGCTGGATCCTTTGAGGCTGTTTCTCTGGGAAGACAGCCAATTATCTCATCAGAAATCTGGGATGACTCCACTGACTCCCATGAGAATGGGGAAATTCGGAATAACTTGGTGCAGTGGGTTCCTCCAGCCTGAAATGGCCATTGAGGATGGGATAATTCAATCTGAATTAGAAGGGTCTCTAACACGACACCGCTGGGCACAGGAGATCAGGGAGCACTTGGGGTGCTGCTTGGAGATGGTGAGACAAGAACATCCCTGCCAAAAAAACACCCGGTTGCAAATTAGTTCCATAAATCTCTGCGTTTGCTGGTATCATTAAGGATTTATGGATGTGGAAAGGGAAGAGAAAGGGTAAGAGAAGGAACAATTGGATTTATTACTTGGAAATAAGAGCAAGGCATCCACCAAAGGTAGAGATGTTTTGGGATAAGTGGAGGTTAACCTTTAGGCTCTGCTGTGGGGACACGCCGGGCTGGGATTATCCTTGGAAAGCACTGGAGCAAAGTTGTCTAGAGGCATTTATTTCCAACACATGAGCACCTATGAGTCTGATAACTCCCTGTAGGCTGATCCATGGCCAGAGGTCACTCTCAAATCTTCATTTATGTCAGGTAATTCAATGCATCATTGATTTCAATCGAGGAGATGCTTATTAATAAGATTTAGTGTATTGGATTAGGAGTAGCAGAAAGACCAGCTACCCCATCAGAGTCATCCAGAAAGCTGATATAACTCATCACATCACTCCATAATGTTCATTAGGTGCTTGCCACAGTTTTCAGAGTTAACAGCTTGCTTAGGACATCTTGCTCTACTGCAGGTCTGAGGGTGTGAATAATGTGAAGAATTCAAAGGTTTCTGTATTAGAAGAGATTAAAAATATTAAGGCTAGATTAGTTCAGGAGGGGGATGAATAAAAGGTGACATGATAGAGGCATGTAAGGCAATAAATGGCATGGAGGAGGTCAGCTGGAGGCTCCTGGTTTTACTTTTCATGATACAGGAATCCAATTAGAGCAAAGAGTATTCATTGAAAGCTGATAAAAGGAAATACTCTTTTCAGCTGCAGTGCAATTAGGCAGTGGCAATCAGGGCTGTGAGTGGCACAGATGTAGAGAATTTAGGATTGCCCAAAAAATGGGAGTGGTCACAGAGGCAGAACAGGCATCTTCAGCAACCTGTGCCTCATCACCCTCATACAAGGAATTTCACCCCAATATATAATCAAACCCTAATTTCACCATTGCTATTTATCAGCACACCAGAACAAGCCCTCCAGATTAGGCTCCTTTTATGCTGGAAATTGTGTGTACACGTGGTAAGATAAACGCTGCTGAAAAGCCCTTGTGATTTCAGTTGAAATTAAGCACAACAGGTCTAAGGAACAAACAAATGTAGCAATGAAAGAAAATGGATAAAAGCTCTAAAGATAAGAAGTGTCCAGAGGCTTTTTTCGGTTGGCTTTTTTTCTTTTTTTCTTTTTTTTTAAAGAATCACAGTGAATGAATTGCCAGGAAAAAAAAAAAAGTGTCTTTGGCAGTGTTTTAAGCAGATAGATCGCCTGGAAAACAAAATCTGAGCTTCATAATCATTGATTTATACAGGAAATCTAACACTGGGATTTATGCTTATCCAATCAGGGATTTAAAATATGCCATGTAACTACAGACAAGAATCAAAGCTGCTCCAAATACTCTTCCCAGACACTCATAACTGACAAGCTTTAGGCGAAGATTTATCGGTAGAAACTCTTTTTGAATCTCGTGTTGCCAATACACACGTTTCAGAAAGTTGCAGCCAGAGTATTCACAGGACGCAAAGTGGGTGAAACTGCCGCTAAAAAATTCGCTTTAAATCACTTGAATGAGGACCCGATTGGGACTGTTTTCCATTTGTAAAATGCCATTCATTCAAAATCAAATTATGTCGTGAAGTTGTGCTAATTTTGGCCAGGGGTTATAAAAGAACGTTGACAATGATGAGGTGTCTTGGTTTGGCAGCTTTAGAAGAACAGTCTCTGGTGTTTCTTTGTGAGGTGATTTAAATTGTCATTTATCCCCTGATAAACAACAAATATCAACACTGAAAGCAAACCAGTCCAATTCTGAAAGCTGACCAAGCTCCACTTAAAAACATTTGGTTTCTTTCTTTTTTTTTTAATCTGCTCCTGTTATATCACTGCTTATAAAAACCTTCTCATGTCTGAGCTAAATGTATTCATGAACCCATCTGTTAAGTCCTTTTTTAGCTGCAACGAGGCGACATGGGCTGAGACCTACAAAAAGTCATCTGCTGGATGAACAGCACCTCACTAGAGCTCACAGGGAGGAAATCCGTCCTGTGCTGGGTTTTCAAACTGGTTTGGCTTCAAAAATTCAAAGATTTGGAAAGGTTTCCCTTCCCCCGCTCCACTTTGAAGCAAAATTAAAGGAATTCTTTGCATGTGTGGCTGCCCTGTGCTGGGCTGTTCCTAATTGCCACAGCCTCTAACCCACACATGCACTATAAAATCTGATGTTTTTTCTGACCAGATATACCAGATTTGACGCCCTTCAGTATAATGGGAAGAAAACTAACTCGGCTCAGTCTCTAGAATTAAATCCCAGTGGCTGGGGAACCCCATTCTTCCACTTCTCCCTTTCTTGTTGTGTTTCTGAGCTTCTCCCTCCACCCCTCCTGGTGGAGTCATCTGCCCTGGTGCATGACCTGAGGATGCAGAGTCCCCTGGAGACTGGGGAGGGACACAAACTCCAAAGGGAAAACCTCTGTCACCCTCACCCTGAACGTCTGAACTCAAAGGCGGGGCTGAAGTTGTTCAGAGATGTGTCCTGTCCCGTTGGTTACACAACCCGGTGCTTCCATCCTTGCAGAGAGAAGAATAGAACAGGGTCATTTCCACCAAAGCCTCACGGATTTTTTGGGGGGGCAGGGGAGCTCTCTGAAGGCGTGGCTTCAGCATCAGCTCTTTGGGATCGTGGCAAACCCCAAGGGGGACCGACCGGCACACCTGGGTGATACAAACAGGAGCATCTGTGAAATGCTGGTCCGCAGGTTTTGGCTTCTCCGCTCACCAGATGGGTCAGAGAAGGCTCTGTTGGATCAGAGCTGCTTTCTAGGACAGGGGGGGAGCCAACAATTCCCACCAAAGCCTTTGCCCCAGCTCTCCTGGGCAGGTTAAGCTGCTTCCTCCCCCTCCTCTGCCCCTGTTCCACAACTCCCAGTGCCCAGTGAGATTTTGAGCTCATAGAGGAGCTGAATGTCACAAAAGTAAAGCAAAACTTTGCCATTCATCAAGCAGAGCGCCCGCTGAGGGGGGTTGTTGGGTACGCGTGTCTGTGAGAGGGAGTTCTTGCTCCTGGAGAGGGATTGGGATGACTGGCAGCAGCCACTCCAGGCTGCAATGCAGGCACAGCAGAGAGACGCTGCTGAAAAGAGGGACAGAAGGAAACGGCGACGACAAAGGTGTGAATTCAGCCCACACAGCCCTGGAAAGTCCTGCTCATTTCCTCCCAAAATAGGCTCTAAATGCTGTGAATCACCCAATTCCCAATTTAATTCAGAAAGTTATTCAAGAGAGGGAGAACAACAGAGGAACATCTGTGCTGGTAAGATACACTGGGACCCAGATACCGAACATTATTTTAGTGCAAATCAAACTTTTTTTTTTTTTTTCCCCCTTTCCTCATTTTTGCAGTCGACAGGAATCTCCAAACAACTAAGGGGAAGGAAATAAAAGCATTTAGCAACAGCTCAGTGGTTGCTTCTTCCCAGACAGCTGCTCCAGCAAGGTTTGTGTCTGCCCAGAGGTTACAGTTGACTAGTTGTGCTAACGACAGCCCCAAATAACATCAGAGCAGCTCTTCTGGAAAGGACAGACATCCTTTTATCCCCCTCCTGCTCTCTGTCATAGAAAGGCCTGGCTTGGAAGGGACCTTAATGCTCATCCTGTTCCAACCACCTTCCACTGGGAAGGTTGCTCCAAGCACCCCCTCCCTCAGCCCTGTTCCATCAGGGAAGGCTGGATGCAGCTTTAGGGATTCTCTTGTCTGACGTCAGGATTTCCAAATCCACCCTGGAAGCTCCTCGGGACTGGAATAACATCCTGCTTTGTGGGCAGCACAGGCACCAGGAGGATCCCTGTGCTCACTAATGGTTTTGTGGCCACTGTGCCTTGGAAAACTCCCCGACAAAAGAGGATTTCAAAAGTCTGGATTTCGGCAGAGTTTGACAGGACTCGACAAACTCAAACAAAATGCCGAGGAGGGCAGCTTAACTTGCTGCTGCTCTGCATGGGCTCATTAATTAAGGACTCAAATCAAAGCATCCCATGGATGTCCCCCGTGGTGGCCAGGCTGTTCAGAGAGATGCTGCTGCTGTTCTTTCAGGGCTGTTACTGCAACACACACACAGGCTCTGAACTCACAGAGGCAGGAGCAGCTGCTCCCACAGGAGCTGGGAGGTGGGAGAGCAGCTCCAGCAGCACATCCACACTGAGCAGCTCGTGGTGCTGCAGCAAATTCTCCTTCTTTAATGACTCGGTTCCTCTTTGATTGATCACAAAGCACCAGCTCTTTGCATTACAACACGGAGAGGTTTGATTCATGCAGTGGCTTGTCAGCGCTGGGTAGAGAGGAAATTCTGGTGCTGTGGATGAAAGAGGTGGGGAGGAACAAAAGGGGGACAGAAATGTTCCCTTGAAAAGCTTGTTTCAGATTCAAAAAGCATAATTTTCCATGGTCATATTATATTTAAGGTTATATCCTAAGGTAAAAATACATCCCTGAATGTTAGTTTGGGTATTTACAGTCCTGGTTTGGAGCTACATGAATCCCAAGAACAAGACAAATCTCCATCTCTTAGTAGTCCAAGCAGAAAGTCCAGACACTCCTGGATTTCCCTCCCAGTTTTGCTCTTTTTCCTCCTGAGCCTCTCAGGCAACACCACAAAAACCAGTCCTGGGGAGTGACCTTTTGGATCCAGCTTTGGGATAGAAGGGGATCTTTCCTTCCCTTCCTGCAATGAGAGGAGAGGAAAGGGGATGTCTACAATTAATTGTGTCTGCAGAACGCTTTGAGGACCTGGGATGTGACGAGCTGTGCATGACAAAAATGCACGTTCCCATCATTTGTCCTTGGGTTTCGAAGTAGCTGGGCAGGAACATCGTCATCCCTGTGTCCGGCAGGCAGAGAACGAACCTGCAACCCAACACCAAGGAAAACAGCATCTCTGGCCTCTCCAGTGTCCTGTGCCTCATTTCAGCCCAGTGGGGACACAGTTTTCTGCTGCTGTCCCACATTTCTGCAGCAAAACTGGCTGCAAACCCAAAAGCATCCCTGTCACCTGGGTGGGAATTTTCAGGCATTGCTGGTTTCAACTTCTTTCCCTCCCGTTCCTCAGCAAACCATCTCCAGTTGTCCAGCATTTCTCACCTCTCTCTGCTCCTCTCTCCCCTTCAAACCACTCAGAAAGACGCTGCTGGTAGTGAATTCCTGGGGAAAAAAAAAAAAATCATCTCCTTCCTTTTTCTGAACCTCTGAGTTTAATTAGGCTCGTTCTGCACCTGTCTTGATGACACATGAAGGAAATTAATGGAATCAGCAGCCATTTCAGACTTCCATGTGGCCTGTGGGAGCCTCCAATTACTTCCACTATTGGGCTATGTCAGGGATAAGAATAAAGGACTTTAATTATTGACCCTGCTGTGCTGGGGAATGGCAAGGAGATGGATATTTGGCTCCATCACATGATCAGCACAGGATCCTGACAGCAGCATTTGGAAAGGAACACAGCAAAGGCTGTCAGGAGCAAATAAATTTTGAGTGTGGAGCCTTGCAGCAGCCTTAAAAGAAAATAAAAAAAAAAATCACAGGTCTGCCTGGGCTGGAAAATGAGCCAAAGCAACATGATGAACAGGGCTGGTAATGCACATTGGTGAGCACTTGTACATCCCAGTCCTAAAATAGAGCATCTGAGCAGCCACAGACACACCTCTCCAAGCAAAACTTCTGCCTTCCCTCCCCTTGGCTTTGATCCTACAAAACTCCACTGACCTTGGTGAAGGCACGACCTTGAGGGTGAGAGAAGAGAGATTTTATGTGCAAGGAGGAACGTGGAAGTCGATATTTTTTTCAACAAAGATATTTTCCTGCAGTAAAAGACTTTTTCATCAGCACAGAGAACAAGAGATGAAAAATAAGAGAAAGAGGTTTCTTACTCTCTGTTTTTATGGGGTATCCAATGAAGTTTTATAGGAAGTGTTTGGCACCCGATGAATCAAACCCAAAAGAGAGAGGCTTTGTCATATCTGCACTGAGGCAAGTCTAGATTCCTACCAAGCCAGCTATTCCCCAGCAGCACAGCATCACACTGTGCTGCCAGGCAGGGAGAGCAGGTCTGTGTGGACCTGCAGCACATACCTGCCCCTGTCGTGCCTCACATTTCCCAGCACCACGTCACCCAGTTCACATGGAGACTGAGTGGGCTGAGCACCATATGGAGAGACACGAGCAACTCAGGGAGATAAAACATCTCCTTGGAGTTGAAATAACCAGGAGTCAGCTTTTCAGTTCCTTTCCCCCCCTTCCCCTGTAGCAGTTTATTGCCCTGTGTCAGCTCCCAAGAGCACATCCAGCTCTTGGGGTGCAGGGCAGGTAAAGCCAAGACCCCCAGCTCGGGCTCTGATCCAGCTACACCAGGAAGGCAACTCCATCCTGCACATCCAAAGCTTCCCAGGCCATAGCCTGGTTTCTTTAGTTATTGTCACCCAAGTCCAAATCCCCTCAGAGTTCTGATGGAAGGTGGAAACGAGACACTGGTGCCGGTTTCCCCAAATCAGAGTCACAGAATGGTTTGGGGTGGAAGGGACCTTAAAGATTATCCAGTTCATCTGGCAGGGACACCTTCCACTAGCCCGGGGTTTCTCCAAGCCTCGTCCAACTTGGCCTTGGGCACTTCCAGGGATGGGGCAAACACCTCATTGCAAGAAAAAATGGATCCCACTTCTGCCTGTCTCAGTTCCCAGGGGCAGCAAACCTGTCCTTTCCTTTCTTGTAAGGATCTGAAATATCTCGCTGTTTGGTGCTGCTTTTGGCTGGAGCAGAGTTCATCTTCTCTCAGCACCCAGAGCTGGGGGGAGAGGAAGGAACGGGGGCCGCTGGGAGCGACGGGGCCCAGCTTTCCTGGGGACGGCTGAACACCTGATGGTGGGAAGTGGGGAATGAATTCCGTGTTTTCCTTCGCTCGGCTGGCTTTTGCTTTACCTATTAGACTGCCTTTGCCTCAGCCCACGGGTTTTCTCACTTCTACTCCCCCGAAGCCTCTCCCCCATCCCGCCGTGGGGGACGAGGGAGCAGCTCCTGGCCGGGGTTAAACCACGACGTGTTTTCAAGACCCATCAAAACAATGAAGCCTGAAACACTCTGTGGGTGTGTGTGACGTGTGAAGGACAATTTCACTCAATCCTGCAGCTGAATAATGGCTCTTTGGGTAATTAGGAGCAGATATTTTTAAACAGATTAGTCCCTCCGGCTGAGGGCAACTCTAAGGTGGAAATCAATCCTGCACAAGTATTATATTAATTTCAGAGATCTTTGTCTCTGTGGACAAAAACCCACTGTCTTCCTGTGAACGTTGCAGTGATGAGAACATTAATATTAGATAATTATGACTTTGAAAGATTAAATGAAAAGCGGTGGTGATGAGGAAAGGGCATTATGTTAAATAAAACTCCTGCCCGTGGAGGCCGCTAACACTCGCCTGTTGACAGACACAGGCTGAAATAATAAAAGCAAGAGGAAGGGAGAGGTGGGTTCTGTCTCTGTCCAAAGCGACAGAGGTGCAACTCTGAGGCAGGGAAACAGAGTTAATCACACAGAAAAGGCATTGATCTCCAGTAGGAATGTTTAGCCCCTTTTTACAGCGCTGCTCGTCCTCGGGGCTTCTCATCTCTCCAGGGCGTGCTCAGGGTTTTGATTATGCCCACAACAATAAAAAATACAGGAAGTGTCTCAGGATGTCAGGGAGAACATCTGCCTAACCTGTGACATGGACAACTCAGCTACCAGAGAGCCAGAATATCCTGAGTTGGGATGGACCCCCAAGGATCATCCAGTCCAGCTCCTGGCCCTGCCCGGACACCCCAACGATCCCACCCTGTCCCTGAGAGCCTTGTCCAAACGCTCCTGGAGCTCTGGCAGCATCTGGAGTCAAGACAAAAACTGAGCGTCTGACACTACAAACAAAATCCCAGGTAGTCACTAAAGGTGTGGGGATAAAGGAAGGATTAGTGAGGGAAGGATGGGAAGATGGAGATCAAGCTGAGAGGGAAGAAAGAGAACTGGGACATTATCTACACCAAGAAGCAGGAGCACATCCAGCTTGCCCATCAAGGCTGATGCTGCAGCTTCTTCCAGAGCCAGAGCCTTGGCAAGGAGCTTGAAAAATTAAAAAAGCAGAAAAGCAAATCCCCAAGATCCTTCCAGGGGTGTTCCTGCCTTGCATTAGCTCCCAGAGGTGCCCCTTTACTCTCCGGGTACCACCGCCTTGGGTGGCTGCCAGCCCTGAGGGGCCCAGCGAGCCCCCAAGCCCCAAAACCTGCAGCCTCACACGCCCCCCACGCTCTCACATTTCCCTCTCCTTTCAGATTTTTGCCCCTCACGCCCTGGATTATGCCCAAACTAGGTAGAAACTGCGCTTAAAAAGAGGTAGAGCCCAACCTGTTCCTGCCTGTGCCCTTTGCTGAAGGCTCACACAGGGCAGAATTTTAATTGCTCACCCAGCCCCATTCCAGGGCATGAAAGAGGCATGTTTTCTTCCTGCCTCTTTTTTTTTTTCTTTTCTTTTTTTTTTTTTTTATTTTGTTTTCTCTGANTTTTTTCATTTTGCTTGCTCTGAAGGAATTTTATGAATATAAAAACCCTTACTACTGTGTAATAAGCACAATCCTCTTAGAGCAAATCTGACAGGCACTGAAGGTATCTTAATGGATGTATTATTTCAAATGTTCCCTTCTGTTTGATATCTGGCAAGCGGAGGGAAGCACGATTAGAGGGTGCTGGGGACATTGTGTAGCTGCCCTTCCTTCCCACCTCTCCTGTTCAGATTATTTCCCCTCGGTGACCTTTAGAATCTCCCTCTGATCTGGATCTGAACTAAAATTTGTGACCTCTTTGATGAGCAGGGTAAAAGAGTTTGCGTGTGCCAAATTCATTTTCTTCTCCTTTAAAAAAAAAAAAAATAAATAAAAAAAGTTCTTAAATAAGGCTCAACAAAATCCTTTAAGCCAGTTGCTTTTATCTATTTTTATATGGAATTTAAGGATTTGTGTCTTTTTTTTTTTTTTCCCCACCTCCCCTGTTGGTTCCCTTGTGATTGAATTACATCAGGAGCTGAGAGTTCCAGCATTCATTGGAGCTGTAGTAAAACTCTAAGAGAGGCTGCATCACACAGCAGCAATGATTTTGGTGGTGATGGATACAAATCTCTCCTTCACCCTCATTAATGTTTTACTGCAGATTCTAATTGCAGCCTGCTGAGACGCTGCATTTTGTCAGCTCTAACCAGCCACTGATGCCCAGGGTACCAGGTATCAGCCACTGCCTTCACCCTCGTCCTGCCCTGTTTGAGGCAGAAAACACTGTGTTTGGAGCAGAACAACTCATAGCTTGGGCAAAACCTCCTCACGGCTCTGCCTCGAGGGACATCACGCCAAGGGATCCCCATCAAATCCCTAATTATAATAATTAGGCCAGGATGAGGTAGAGTTAACGAGCACGGTGCCTGTGTTTGAGATCCTTCATTACCCCTCACTCTGCCCCCCAGCTCACACTCAGCCTCAAGACAGATCTCTCCCTCCCTCCTCTCCCCAGCAGGCTCGTGGGATTCAGGCAGCTGGGATAGCCAAAGGGAGGGAGATTCCCAGGTTATCCCGGATTCTGCAGCGCTTAATTGACATAAATTAGGACGCGTCAGAGGAAATTATGGAGCTGCAAAACAGCAACACAAGAAAAACTCTGGCACTTGGATGCCTTGAAAACCCGATGGAATGTGTCCTGGACTTGGAATTTCCCAGCCCCGGGAAGCTCCCATGGATTTGAACAGCACAGCGAGGTCCTGACGCACGTTCATCTCCGTTATCCTTCTCTCTCCTTCTGTTGTGCTGCTGATGCCCATTCCCTTGGGATGCAACAATCCTGTTTTAACATCCCGCTCTCTCTGCAGGGGACATCACTTTATTAGCAGCCTCAGAGGTGGGAGGGAAGCAAGTTAGCTCTGGGACATATGGCTGAGCCAGATCCATCCCTGGTGTAAATCCCACTGACTCGGTGCATCCCTGTGTTCTAGAAGCAAAGCTGGATATGACCTATTTCCACACGGGATATGTGCTTTTGTGTGGATCACAGGATTGATTGGGTTGGAAAGGGTCTTAAAGATCATCCAATGCCACCCCCTGCCATGGGCAGGGACACCTTCCACTAGCCCAGGTTGTTCCAGCCTGGCCTGGGACACTTCCAGGGATGGGGCAGCCACAGCTTCTCTGGGCAACCTGTGCCAGGGCCTCCCCACCCTCCCAGCAAAGGATTTCCTCCTGATATCTAAACTAAACCCGAGCGAAGGTTTAGATTAGAAAGCCAAACAAACCTGACTGCTGAGCAAAGCAGAGCCCCATTTGGGATATGCCATTAGGATCAGTCACCTGCACACGGGAACGCAGGGACAGGAAGGGACAGATTGAGGAACACCACCTCATCCTGGTTCCCAAGATCTCAGAAAGGAAGTGGCAGGTAAGACAGGCAAAATGATGGTAATGTTCCTCTTCTCTTTTAGTTGTCTCCCTACCCCCCACCCCAAAAAAAAAAAAAAAGGAGAAAAGAAAACTCAAAGAAAGGAAGGAAAAATCTCAAAGCCAGGAAAAAAAAAAAGGCACATTTTCTCCATTAAGCTTATTGATGGTCTCAGTAGACCACAGCAAGATCAAAGAGAGGGAGGAAAAATCTGCAGCTAATTAAAGAAACAACTGAGTACAAGACAAATATCAGAAAGCAACACAAAAGCCCAACAGAGGTGGGGATGGAGCCGCAACCAGACCACACGAAGCAAAATCTTCAGCACCCGGGAGGCTGCAGGAGCAAACAGCCTCTGCCACAACAGGGTGAGGACAGACTCAGGCTCAACCTAAACACCTGGCCCAGGAGAGGTGTTCCTGCAGTGCGGATCCAGCAGGGAATGGGCCAATTCCCCGTGTGGCTCCATTTGCCGAATCTCAAGGGCTGATCCAGTGCCCACCAATATCACTGGCTCAGCCTCCCCCAGTCTCAGTGCTGCTTAATCAACCACTGCTCTGGAGCTCAGTCATCAAGTTTTTAGGGAATTTTGGCCATCCAAGGCCTCGGATGCTCCAGCAGCATCCTCAGTCTGTGCCCACAGCTCTGCCAGGAGAACGTCACTGCAAGGAAATTGTGTAACCGCCTGTTTTTTATGGTCACTGGAGCGTTTGTCTAAGGCTGGGTTTTTCAGAGGTGCTAAGCAACTCCTGTCACATCTGAAAAATCAGAGCAAGGAACATTCTGTCAGCCCAGCGTCAACAGGAGGATCAGCAGGACAAGATTAGTGTGCTCCAAAGTGTTTGCAGCTCCTGGCTGTTGGTAAACACTCGCACGTCCCCCCTCCAAATAAATACATCTCCCATGCAGATGCTCTTCCACGTGGGTAGACCTGCACAAATGCTCATATAAATTCAAATTAGGAAAGAGACTTTATTGACATGACAGGCACTGTAAGCACTGCCAAAACATGAGAGGAGAAACCTGTCAGGGGGAGATGGGATTGAGCAGCCAGGCTGAGCGTGCCCCCCTCCACCTGCCGTGGGAAGGGCGTGGAATGAGGAGAGGGGGAAGCAGCTCTCCATCACTGGCTGTGCCAAGGGGTGAGCTGGGGCAGAGTCCTGCTCTTTCCTCACTCCCCAGGTCCCTGGCACCCACTGAATCTGCTCTGCCCTTTCCTCCTTGCCAGCACACTTTCTGGAATGCTCTTTCATCCCTCCAACACAGGCTGTTCCCTCCCTTCCCTGAAGTGTGTTTGCTTCTCAGTTATCACACATTCCTGTCTCCCCTTGTTGCCTCACACCTCTCCAGTCAGCAATGGATGGGGAGCAAGCCAGAGCCTCTCAACACCTTGGCAGAGCTGATGGAAACAAGGCACCAGTGGGTTCTGCACCCTCTGGAGGGGCTGCAGCCAGTGGAGGCCAACGTTTGTGAGAATTAAGGTGCAAAGCTACAGGGTGGAAACAGCTGGGAAGAGTCCAGCACCTCAGAAATTAATCATTCAGAGAGGGAATGGAATTTTCCTCCAGGTGATGAGGGTGCAGCTGATGGAGACAGTTGTGGTTGGGAAGGAATTCTCCCCAGAGGACCCTGGCAGGGATTGGAGTCGAGAAAAGAGGACAGGAAAAAAAAATATATATATATATTTTTTTTTTTTATTTTTTTTTTCTCTTGAGCACAAAAGCAAGAATTCAGTGAATGTGCTGCTCACCTTTATGGAAACATTCTTTTGTAACAAGGCCTCAAGTCCCTACAAACACCAGCTTTGAGTGCTCCCTGTGTCTGTCTCTTAGTCATTTGAGCTCCAGGAGATCTGGGATTCAGCTCCAACATGGATGTTCAAGGGAACCCTGAGCAAGTGCCTTCCCTCAGTGTGCCTTTGCTGATCCCTGCAGTTCCATGACTGTGATAATGGTTGGAGTGGGTCAGGCTGTGGATCCACTGAGCCCCTTGCTCATCTCAAAAAAGGGATGGTACAGCAGCAAATACTAAGGAACAGAACATGCAAACAATTATTCAGTGGATTATAGAGAGCAAGGAGCAAAAGTGCCAAGAGATTTCATTTCATGCATCTGCAGATAAAAGCCAAAGTGTGGAAGATCAAAGCTAAATATTGCTGCCTGCTGTGTGCACATTGACCTGTTGTTCTGCACCGCTCAGATCTTTGTGCTTACAGGAAAACGCAAGTTTTTTATTTAAAAAAAAAAAAAAAAAAGAGAAAAAAAAAAAGCTTTAGAGAAACCATTAAACCAAAAGCCACTTTCAATTCCAAATGTTCACAGGAGCTGCCTCCACTGGTGACTGCTAAGGAGACCTCTAGCAAGAGAGCACGTTTTGTTTGCATAAAGCCATCAGCTCTGCAAATAAAACTAGGTATTTATGGCTTAGGTTTCCCCTCCTCCTCCCCACGTTTGCTGTGCATCTCCTCCAGCCACCAACTCAGCAGTGACTCACGGGCTCATCCCTGGGTTGACACTCGGTGTTCCTCACGTGGCTCCTTTTCTTCCAGAGCACCGGGTGACTTTGTGACAGCCAGGCCACAGCGAGCCCTGGGAGGACAAGGACCTTTAACAGCGGCACCTCTGGGGCACGGAGACCTTTGCTGAAAGCAGAGAGACTGTTGTAGGAGCGAGAGCACGAAGGGAACCCACTGCTGAAGCAAAACATCTCTGGGGAGTGTCGTGGGCTGTCACAGCAGGAGGGAAACCTGTGCTTCCATAGCAATCACCACGCCCAGCCTCACAAACTCCTCTCCAGCTGCTGCCCACGGGCAATAACTGTGTTCCTCACCACTAAATCCAGTCTTGAGGCAGGACATGAACACCCCCCCCTCCACCCAGCTCACCTCCTCCATCCCTCTCCCGGGATGGCAGCTGGTTGGAACAGCGCGCAAGGATGGGATCAAAGGGGTTAGGCCAGGGAAGGCAGGAAGGAAGGAGAGCACAACATCCATCTGAGAGCGCTGACACGATTTTAATTAGATGGCGAGATGCAATTACTCATCTTGGAGTTTTGCCAGCCCATCTCCATGCAAAAAAAACGCCACAGGTCCGAGTGGACGAAAGGGTTTGGGACCTCTGGTTTTTGTCTGTGAGGACACGCAGATATCCTGCCAAAGGACAGAGGACAGCAATCCAGGGGGGCTGCAGGGCAGGCAGGGGGGCATCCACCACCCAGAACAACCCAAGAGCAAGGGAAAGAGCAGCTCTCTGGTGGAGCAAGCACAGGTAACCACTGCTTTAGGCACTCCATGGTCCAGCACAGGGGGAAGAATCAAGGGACAGAGTGCAAAACACACTCCCTCCCCAGGCACAAAGTGGTAAACTATATTTTGGGCTGAATTCTGGCCTTTAGCATGCTGAAAACCCGGCTCTCATAAGAAAAACCTTCCATCTGCCTCTGCTCCCTGACTCTGTCCCTACACAGGAGCAGATACCTGTGTGCTCTTCCACGTGGAGCTCCTCCACAAGAGCACCAGAGCGTTGGAAGAGCGTTCCTTAATCCAGCAGAGAGGTTGTGGATTCCTCACTCCCGGAAGTGTCCAAGGCCAGGTTGGATGAGGCTTGGAGCAAACTGGTCTGGTGGAAGGTGTCCCTGCTCGTGGCAGGGGTGGGACTGGATGATCTTCAAAGTCCCATCCAACCCAAACCATTTGATAATAAAACATTTGCTTGCAGGGATGGCATAACGAGGCAGAGGGGAGACATAAAATGTGTCCCTGCCCATGGCAGGGGGTGGAAGAAGATGAGCTTTAAGGTCCCTTCCCACCCAAACCAGCCTGTGATTCCATCTATCCCAACTTACATCATGGCAGTAGAAGAGGAGGGTGTGACGTTGCAGGGAACAACATCCCCCTCTG
This sequence comes from Oxyruncus cristatus, assembly GCA_013399855.1. Lineage (NCBI taxonomy): Eukaryota > Metazoa > Chordata > Aves > Passeriformes > Cotingidae > Oxyruncus > Oxyruncus cristatus. Next base: position 101,527 of record VXAY01005489.1, read on the forward strand.
TTTGCCCCATAAAGGTAGAACTGAAAAGAAATGTGGGAAAATAAATCCAGAATCCAGCCAGGCAGCCACGTCCATCCCATGGGAAGGGTTGAGTTGGAGGAGCTCGAGTTGCCTCGGCTGATTGCAATTACACCATCCGCTGGCTGGCTGGAAATAAAATGAAATTGCAACAGAGTTCCAGCTTTAATTGAAATTTCCTGGGATCTGTTATTACACGGCAGTGATTGTTCTGCAGCACTAATGAGCCTTTGCTCAGATGATTATCCAAGTGTCTCTCCAGTTGCTATTTCATTATTGTATTATTAATGATCAGATAGGATTGTCACAGCTGAGACACAACTTGGAACATCAGACGCGAGGCAGAGCAGGGATCAGAGCACACAAACACGGCTGCCTTGACACACATCCCCGGCCACGAGGGCTGGAGCTGCACAAAACACACCCTGCAGAGCTATTTTAGCAGGGGGTGTGTGAGGGATTTGATGTTTCTCTGCACTCTTAGTGACAGGATGGTTGGAGTTGGGAGGGACCTTAAAGATCATCCAGTTCCATCCCCCCATCGCCACCTTTCACTAGACCAGGCTCAGAAAGTATTCACACAAACATAAAACACTCATACAAAGCTCTGGGAGGTCCTCTGCACATTTGTAGGGGACAGAAGAATCACCTAAGAGAAGTAATGGAAAGCCTACCACTCCATTGAGCAACAGATAAACAGATGCATTTGTCTCAGATACAGTCAAATGGTACGAAAAGCCAAAGTGCTGTCGTAGAGAATTCAGCATAATTCTGTTAATTGTATCAGGAACAGTGTGGCAGCAGGAACAGGGGAGTGATTCTGCCCCTGGACTCAGCACTGGTGAGGCCACACCTGGAGTGCTGTGTCCAGTCCTGGGCCCCTCAGCTCAGGAAGGACATGGAGGGGCTGGAGCAGGGCCAGAGAAGAGCAACCAGGCTGGGGAAGGGACTGGAGCACAAGTGCTGTGAGGAGAGGCTGAGGGAGCTGGGATTGTTCAGCCTGGAGAAGAGAAGGCTCCAGGGAGAGCTGAGAGCCGTTGGATATTAGAAAGAAATTCTTTCCAGAGAGGGTAATCAGCCCTTGGAATGGGCTGCCCAGGGAAGTGGTGGATTCTCCATCCTTGGAGGTGTTTAAGACGAGGCTGGACGTGGCACTGAGTGCCATAGTCTGGGAACCGCAGTGGTGTTGGATCAAGGGTTGGACTTGATGATCTCAGAGGTCCTTTCCAACCCCTCTGATTCTATGATTCTATGTGAAAATTCACTCACGTGCTCTTAAGAATTCGCTCCTTAGATGTCACTGAAGTCTTGCCGTGGTGCTGAATTCTTTGAGCCTCTCCAAGTGGCCGGGCTCTGGGCACACCCAGGATTCTGCAGGACTCCTGGCTGGAGAGAACAGAGCAGGCAAGTGTGAGGGTTTGTGCCCGGTTGTGGGGGGCCCACGGAGGAGGACGGTGCTGCCCAGACTTTGTCCTCCGAGAAAGGGTTTTGTTCATTCTAGGTTTGCTCATTTTGTAATTGCAGAGGTAAAGCTTCAATTTTTCTTCTTTTTGGATCATTCAGTGAAACAAGGACTGTCACCTTCTCCTCTCCTTATTGATATGAGGAGACTCCAAGACTCCTGAGTGTCCATGTGGGTCAGAAATCCCACCACTACAGAAGACCAGCCCCATCCCCGCTCGTGCTCCTTGACTGACCAACAAGAACACTCCAAAAACAGGCTGAAGCTTCCCTCAAACAACTCCCAACAGCATTTCACGTGTCCCCAGGATAATGCAAATCCTTAAAATACCCAATCCCTTCCAGTTTTGGCCGAAATCCAGGAGTTCTGGCTTCGCTTGGCTGTGTTGGTTTGGATTTTTAATGTGATGTTGGGTGAAATCGCTTCTCTGTTTCAGTTCCTTCAGATGTTATAACAAAAAAAAAAAAAGGGGCTCAAAAGTTCGATCCGAAAGCTGGGTGACATTTCATGTTTTCTTGTGAAATGTCTCCAGAAACAAAAAAGGAACAGTTTTAAGCCAGCAGGAAGTAGCTACAAAAATCAGGGTGAGTTAAGGGAACAGTTTCAGTCACAGAAAAATCAGTAAAAAATCCAGAACTGCCTTTATTTTTGTCACTGCAGTTACTTTTAATTTCTTCTTCTTAAATTATGGGTTTTTTTCCTGCTGCTCCCAGTTAAGCCAAATGTATCTTAATCCATGAGGGAAAGCCAAAGCTCCCTTGGGGATGGCTCAGTGCTTCAGCCTCCATTAATTTTTTATTGGGGCTTTGCTGTCCAAGATCCTGAGAATATCTTGGTAATTGGACCAAAAAAAAAAAAAAAAAAGAAGCTTATTTCCCTAATATTTGGTTTTACCATTAAATAAATATTCCAATATTTGGATAACCTTCTTCACCCAGGATTGCAGGAAGTTGTACAATCTTTATGGAGGAAAATACTCCAGGTAGGTGCTCGGTATTGTTCTTAATGCTGGTAAAAGACAATCTACATGTCCAGGAATCATTTTCTTAAAATCCTAGCAGAGATTCTTGCTCTTTTTTTCATCCTTTCTCAGAAACACACCGCACGCCATTAGATCATTATGGTCTATCAATTTGTCATATTTCAGCAATTTTTTTTGCCTTAAGGATCCAAGATGAGACATCACTAAAAAGGTCTAAAACCGGAGGGGGGGGGAAAAAATCATTTTACAAAAACAATTGCTCCATTTGGATGTCAAAACACACAATATTCCTCCTCCTTTNTCAAAACCCACAAATTCCCCCCCCCTTTGAAAAAACATTAAAAAAAAAAAAAAAAAACACACCACCCCCCTCCCCTTTAGCAGCAATCATCTCCCCCCGGGAATTTGGCACGCTGTGGTCCCAGGTATCTTGCTCAGGAATGAGAGTGGAGCTTTAATTTAGGTGGCTGTTGCTTTCTCCACCTTGAATCATCCCCCGTGTCGCAGCGTCGCCATCCTGTACATTTGTTTGCTCTGCACATACTGCCGGGACTGGGGGAGCAGGGCAGCGCTCAGAGCCTGCTTTCCCGGCTTTCCAGGCGAGTTGTGTCCTGGGCTGCCTCCAAAGAAGTCAAGGGAAGTGATTCTCCCCCTCTGTTCTGCTCTGCTCCTGTGAGACCCCGCCCGTGTCGAGCTCTGGGGCTCCCGACGCATTAAGGACATGGAGCTGTTGGACTGAGCCCAGAGGGTGCCACAAATCTGAGCCCAGAGCTGGAGCAGGTCTCCCGTGGAACAGGTTGGGAGAGCTGGGGGGTTTCACCTGGAGAAGAGAAGGCTCCAGGGAGAGCTGAGAGCCCCTTGCAGGGCCTAAAGGGGCTCCAGGAGAGCTGGAGAGGGACTGGGGACAAGGGATGGAGGGACAGGACACAGGGAATGGCCTCAGGCTGAAGGAGAGCAGATATTAGGAAGAAACTCTTCCCAGTGAGGGTGGGGAGGCCCTGAGAAGCTGTGGCTGCCCCTGGATCCCTGAAGTGTCCAAGGCCAGGCTGGAGCAACCTGGGCTAGTGGAAGGTGTCCCTTCCCGTGGCAGAGGGTGGCACTGGATAAGCTTTAAGGTCCCTTCCAACCCAACCCATTCAGTCCATGGCTCTGTGACTCTAAGGCTGGATTCTGCCAGCAGCACCTGAAACAGCTGCTTCCAAGCTCCCTTGGACCTGGAAAGCCGAGCACCTCCCTGTTCAGCTGCAGAGAAAACCGGTTGCTGTGCGCAAGAGCTGTGGGATTAGTTCAGCATCAAATAAAGATATGATGATGAGACAACACTGTATTAAATTCCTGGCCCAGAGTGACTCCCAGGGGTGAAAAGCAGCCCTGATCCATGACTTCATCTAAATGTGCTTCTCCAAGTTCTTCTCCAGGCTATTCCCTGCATCCCCAGGCCATTAGCATGGCACACTGGCAGGTCAAGGAAGACAAAAAGGTCCCTGTAGCTCCCATCTGCCCCAGCAGAAAAGGATGAACTGATTATGTTCTACATTCAATCAGGAGAAAGAATCAATCTGTAATTAAGAGACTTCTCTCCCACCCCTCCGTCAGGTCTTTGCCTCTTCTCCCCTCCCATCCCCCCCCCAAACCTTCCAGCATGAAGTCAATTTAATGAGATTTCTCAGTAACAAATGACCGGTTTGTAATAATTATATTTTCTTCTGCAATTGCTGTGAAAATGATTTAAAGCAGAGAAGGCTCCAATTTATTAAGCATCAAGTTTTCTGCGGTGAACTTTTAACTACGAGAAGAGCCTGGAGACTGGGGGAGCTTCACTTCCCCACTCTGAGCTTTGCCCTTGCCCTAAGATATCGATGGTTTTTAGACGAAGATTTGCCTCCTTTATGAAAATAAATGAAGCCTGTGGCGGGCAGAGCCCAGCTGCAGCTTCTACCCTTTCATCATTGTGGTTTCTTATGGGGTAAGAAGTTGTGCAGAGACCGACAACCCCACCCTCCACCAGTTGCAGTCCTAGATTTTCCCAGTTAATATTGGCAGAAGGTGTCATTGCTCAAAACCTACAGGTTTTTCAGGGAAAAATCCAAAGCCAAAAGCAGTTCAGGCCGTCAGCTGTGGCTTGGGGAGTTTACAGGGATGCTGCCACCACTCATCCTGACTAACAGCAAGCTTGTGGCTCCCAGACCTTGGAGCACCAAAAACCTGCTCCAGCTGTGCTGCTGTGTGTTTGCAGCTCTGGGGAAAAGGTCTGGAAGGTGGGGATTTATTTCCCTCAGGTTGCCAACGTGCCCTGTCCACTGGTGCTCCGTGATCTTTGACAAGTCTTGGCTTTCCTCGCTCCCTGCCATTAAAATTCCACTCTTATATGTCCATAGCCCCCTCAATTGATTTATTTTAACCAACATGCCACCTGGACTTTAAAAGTGGTTGAGACAGAGCATGTGGGGGAGGCCAGAAACAACATTCCAACTTCAGTGCTTCACTGGAAAATCCCTTTACCGGCTTTGATAAATCACAGCACTCAGGTTCTGCCAACATTTCTACTGTATAAAGAGGCCACAGCTAAAATAGTCATTTAAAGTCATGCAGAAAGGGAGGGAGGGAGAGTTCAAACATTCTGGACCACTGCACTGCCTCAGCAGCTTCCTAATTAGTGCAGGTTTCATTCCATTTTGTACCTGAAGAGTGACAACAACAACAAGAGCAGAAAAGATCTTGCCTTCAACTTTTTCTGGTGAGCCGGGAAGGTCTCGAGGGTTATGTTTTATGAGGAGTTCCCACAAATTTCCTGTGCAGTCGGGCCCCTCTTGGGGCTGCTGCAATCCATTATTAATAAAGGCAGAGCGGAATTACAGGTAGCTGAACTTGGAGATCCCCGTGGAAAAGATGCTGGGCAGCATTCAAACAGGAAGGTGATTACAAAAAGGAGGGAAAGCAGAGCTTAGGGAGGAGATCTGGAGAGGTGCATCTTTCTCCTGGATTCATTTTGAAACGCCAGCAATGATTCGCTGTGGGAGGGGATAAGAAACATCTCAAAGAAAACCCCCCCCAAAACCCAATCCCCTCCTCAGAAACCCCAAAGATGCAGCTCCCTGATGCTTTCCAAAACAGTCACACCAGGTGGCAAAGGTCATAGAGTCACAGAAAGGGTTGGAAGGGACCATAAAGATCATCCAGCTCAAACCCTGCTTCTCTCATAATTTGGAGTCAGTCAGTTCCATTACAAGTTTGCCCCTTTTCCACAGCAGAGCCCACATCACAGTCTAGGAATCGCCCAAACTACTCCAAAACCGACTTGGCCCTACCTCAAACCCATTTCAGTTTGGCCAGATGGGACAAGTAGGAAGGCACGAGTCCCCAGCGGAGCTGGTCAGTGGTTAAAAATTACCTCATCCCTGTCAGCTGCTGCTCCCTGAACAACACCATAATCCTCTTGTCCAGGGTGTGAGCAGCAGCCCAAAAATAGAAGTGGCGGGAGAATGAGAGAATCGAGTCCACTACGTGAGATAAACATATTTCTTCAGGGGCAATCGTGGTAAAAAGAAAAACACAGTATTACTTTCTTCCTCACTTCGGAGGAACGAAGGTGAATTCAAAGAAAATCTCTGGAATGTGTCCAGAGAAGGGCAACAGAGGACAAGAGGAACCTCAAGCTGCACCAGCCACGGTTCAGGTTGAAAATCAGGAGGAATTTTTTCGTGGAAAGGGTGGTCAGGCACTGGAAGGGGCTGCCCAGGGAGGTTTCAAGTCCCCATCCCTGGAGGTGCCCAAAGAATGACCGGATGTGGCACTCAGAGCTCTGGGCTGGGGAACAAGGTGGATTCAGTGACCTCAGAGGCCTCTTCCAGCCTTAATGATTCCGAGATTCTGACCCTGTACACAAGCAGCTCCCCAGAAACCCCAAAGCAAAGGTTTACCCCAAGTTTTCCCCGGTATCACTGTGAGTCTTCGCCCAGTCCTTATTTTGTTTTGTTTTACCCAAATGCTCCTCACAACAGCTGAGGACAAAACAGGCAGTTTTCTGCAGCACAGCAGCAACTGCTGAACCAGCTCCCAGTGTGGAGTTCATTGAAATGCAGACCAGCTACACCCTTTCCTTTTGCCTTCACCTGAGCTGAAAGGGAAATAGCTTCCCCTGGCTGATTGACCTTTCTGCTGAATAGGTTGTCTTGCTCCGAAGCTCTGATCCATGACCCCCGTGGAACGGCATGGAAGGCCATGGGTAATTACGACCCAACAGGGCCATCTTTGCTGAAACAAGGGGGTATTCACACATTTGGCACTGGTTTCCTTCTAAAAGTGGCGACAGAGATTCACAGCGACTGATCCTTCCCATCTTTCCTCCCCCTGCCTTCCGAGGTGGAGGGAACGGGCACAAATGGAAGAAGGGTTTCATTAGAACAAGGGGCAAGTTGGGGAGAAAGCAGGAGACTGAACAAGTCTGGCTCGTGGGGCAAGAGATTGTTTTAGTGAGACATAATTCCATTTTATGAAAGATGATGAACAATCAATGCGAAATCCCGCTGACAGGGAGGGGTCCCCGAGTTTGGGCTGTGGTATGCATGAAAAAAACAGATTTTCTACACCTAGCAGAGACAGAGAGAGCGAATGTGAAAGAGAAGAGGACAGATAACAGGAGATGGGTCCCTAAATTGGCACAGTTTGGCTCTTTCCTGATTAATACCAGTGAAAGACATGGCCAAGAGTTTCAACCTGCACATTGTTCACCGAGGGCTGTTGAAACGCAGCTCTCCTTGTCTCAAAGCACACTTGTTACATGAACCTCCAGCATGCCTCCAAAAGGCTGTTAATTTAATTAATTATCCCCGGTAAATGGGGCCCTAAGGGCTCCCAGAGGAAACTGTGCATCTTGGCAGGGAAACAACAACTGACAGGAGCATCTGCCTCGCAGAGAATTACAGTGCCCACCTAGTGATGTCGAGCAAGAGAGAACCAGCCAAGTCCTCCTGCTCCTTCCCCAGGTGTGGCACAGTCAGCTGCACGTCCTCACATTCCACTTTTAGGCAACTATTCGTGCCGGCACATCCACTGGTTCCCGGCTTTGTGTGCGTTCCCGTGGGTCACCCACTCAAAAATAAGGATTTTAAGTGCCTGGCCTGAAAATTCCTTAAGCACAACCACCCCCTGCTCCGCCGGGTCAGTGCTCAGACAATCAGGTTTTGCTTTAGAAGTTAACGAGGCCGATTTTAACAAAGTAAACTCGCTCACATCCGAGGGAAGGGACTCAGAGTTCATCCAGCAGTGGTCGATAGCTGAGGAAAAAAAAGTCATGCCTCGTTTGAGTGAATTTGATGGGAATCATCAGGCAGCTGACTGGAGTAAATCAGGTGGATCCCAGCCCCTTCAGTGAAGCTTTGCCAGTATTTGGAAGCTGAAGACCAAGCTCCAAAGTCCTCGGTAAGGTCATTCGAGGTATTATTTGCCAAGATCTTGTCTCCCATATCTGGAGGAAGGTGTCACATACCCCCTGAAGGGCCTGTTTTCCTGTTGCTCTCCCTTACACCCCCCACACATTTTGCTTATTTTAATTTTTAATTTAGTTTTGTTTTGTTTTTTTTTTTCACCTCCCAAGTGGACACGAAACTGCCCAAGCCTTGCAGACATTTAAAAGCTGTTCTCTGTTATCACACAAAGGCCGAAGAAAGTTGCCCTGACCTCAGTGTTAGTGTCAGCTGTGCTTTTTTCACTAATAATTTCCTATTTGTCAGTACATACATTTTAAATATCCCCTCCACACACACACACCCCCCCCTCCCTAAAACTCCATGGCTGCAGTGGAACTTTTAACGACCAGCAGCCCAGCTGTAAATGACTGATTATTTTCAGCTTAACAAGCAAGAGGACAAACAATAAAAGAGCCAGGATAATGCATCATGAAATGTACTTTGTTCATTCATTTGACAACTGCAGTTTAGTCGTAATTAATTATGATAATACTTCATGGCACGCCAGTTAATGTTCTGTAGTGTCATTTGTTAAAGCCTCCGGAACACGAGGCCTCCCCTCCAGCCTCGTGCTGCTACATTTGTACCCTGAGGGGAAGAGTCTGATATTTTGGGGGGGGG
>VXAY01005489.1:120059-163758 GCA_013399855.1 Oxyruncus cristatus
ATTGTTATTTTATTTTATTTTATTATTTTTTATTTTTATTTAAATTTTTTATTTTTATTTTATTTTATTTTATTTTATTTTATTTTGTTTTGTTTTTTGGAGCACACATGTCCTAAGATCCTGCTCTATCCCGTCCTTCCAGAGGCCTGGGAGGATTTTTTTGTTGCTTTCAGGGCATGATGTAATTGCAGACATGCAACAGGAAATTCCCATGTGGGTTTGTTTTTTACACGAGCCTGGACTGGCTTTCCATGACACCCAATTTGATGTTTTCTCAGCAGCTTAAGCCCCTCTGCTTTTCCCCTTCAGAGATCAACCAAGATGCATCTCTGCCACCTTTAGGAAGAACTTCCCAAGCTTCTTGGCCGGCTGATGTTCTGAATTTACTGTTTCACGCTTGGTCACAGTGGCACAAGTCTGAGTGGGCACAGCTTGGAGCTGATTTACGCCGAGAGCACGAGGGCTAAAGCGGCCACTTTGTCATCTGCAGCTGGGCCAGGCGAGCTGTAACGGAGGGGGTGTAAATATTCCCACTGGAGGAGCCAGAGAGCTCCAGTCCGGGAAAATTTCACTGCTTAGGTCGGCGTCACTTTGGCTGCCCCTGAGGACATTTTGGATAAATATGTAAAGCAGTAAAATGAGGCTTCTGCCTTGCCAAGGCACGAGGGGATGGCAGAAGGGGCCAGTCCGTCTCTGTGCCTTGCCTGGGAATTCCTGCTCCAACCCAAGGACATGAACCCCTAAGAAACTCCAGATTTGCTGCTTTTAGGGCAGTTCTGCAAAGGCCAGGCTGCTGGAGCTGCTGCCACCTCAGCATCTTCTCCAAACCTGCTCTCGCATTCCCCTCCCCAAAGGCAGGCCCTGGGCCACACAAGCAGCATCAGCTCACAAAAAGAGTTCAAAGCTCCTCAAAACTCCTCGGGAAGAGGAATTCGGAGCTCCTGATGCACCTGACTGTTCCTGGGGCTGGAACAGAACCTCCAGGAGAGCTAACTCCTTCCGAAATCAGGGAATAAACAACCCAGGAGGAGCCCAGCCTGCTGTGGATCGCCTGGATACGGCGAGGGGAACGTGAGGCGGGCAGTGTGCCTGCAAGCTGGAAATTACATGGGGAAAGAGGTAGCACTGGAGGAGGGAAAGGATATTAAAAACAGAGCCTCATGTTTCAATGCCAAAATTATTAGGGAAGCAAAGGAAATAGGCAAGAAAAGCAGCATAATCCGTATCAGTCACTGGATGCCGCTCCACTGGGGGAGGCTGGAGGTGCCAAGGTTGAGGAGCCTGCCATCCATCATTTTTGATTTAGTGCTGCACAGACAAGGGGAACTTGCATGATACATGGGTTGTATATTCTTCTATTGATCCCTCAGACTTCGTTTGCTAAACTTACCATCCATCACCCCCCTCCCGGTCCCGCTCAAATCCCCCCTGAGAGGAGCCGAAATGGAAGCAACTGTTCTGTCTCTCAGGGCCAAGGTTCCAAATGGTTTGTGACAGCCAAGGACATGGAAAACTGGGGTTGATCCACTCCCTTTGTGATGGATTGGCAGCATTTACAGTTCTTTGCTCCGTACTAGGATGGCTCTTAGAAAGGGCAGCGGCAGCCTGGAGGAAGCTCTGCTCCCAATCCCGCTGAGGTGAGACAAACTGATCCTGAGACAGGGAGGACTCACCCCATGAACTCTTTATTCCACTTCCACAGAAATTAACTTTGAAAAACTAACTCCTCCCAAAGCAGAGCTTTCTTTTTGGCTCAGCCACACTCTCAGCATCAGGTTGTGAAGGATGTTTCACCGCCCTCTGTCCCTCTTCCCTGCTCGGCCTGGATCCAGTCCTTTGCCAAGGAGTAGGGATGTCCAAGGGGGGGTACACAAAGAAGGACAGCTGGTGAAACAAATGCTAATCCCCACGTCCACCTCCTTAATCCGTTTGCTCATGTATTATCCTGGCCAGCAAGGACTATTTCTGGCCCTGGGGAGGGTTGGGTGGACACAGGGACACTCGTGGCTCAGGCACCAATATAATCTGAAAGTGTGGTGAAGCTGCTGCAAGTTTGGGGCTAAAGAGCCATGTCTTTGGGATTGCCAAGTCATTTCTTAAATTGTTGGGATAAGACTCAATAGGGAGGACAGGTTGTTGGTGGTCATCTTTTGGGAGCTTTTTAAATGTTCACCATTTCTATTCACCAACTATTTCAATTCCCTTCGCTAAAGAAAAGCTCCCAGAACTCTTCTTCGTGACTAGATTCTCAATCTGTGGAAAGAGGAAGGTTCTTTTAGAATCATAGAATGGTTTGGGCTGGAAGGACCTTAAAGCTCATCTCCTTCCACCCCCTGCCATGGGCAGGGACACCTTCCACTGTCCCAGGTTGCTCCAAGCCCCGTCCAACCTGGCCTTGGACACTTCCAGGGATTGGGCAGCCACAGCTGCTCTGGGCAACCTGTGCCATGAGAGCATCAGTGGCAGACTGGGGTGGTATCAATACCCTCTCCATACCCAACAGTTACTTCTCTGTTGCCCCATCCCAAGCAAGAACAACCCCTGAAGTCGGTACCAGGCAAAACTCAGGAAAACCAGGGGCAGTTTAGCCCCAAACAAGGACTAAGAAGGAAAACGTCAATGAATCGTTTCAGGATTCATCTCCCACATGTCCAGCCATCATTTTCCTCGGCTGGGCTCTGCAAAATGTCTCATGAAAGCATTGATGGACCTGACAGCCCTGAATCTATCATCTAAATTCTTCCAGCAGCCCGGCAAGGATCTTTGCAGAAATCCTCACAAACCTGCTTTCTTGTAAAAGATGCAGATGTTAAGAACACAAAGCATTATTCATTTCCTCCCTTTTCTGACATTTTCAGGTATGAGAAAAAAAAAAAAAGGAAGCCAGGTATGAAGGGGATGAGCAGGTTAAGAGCAATCTGTCCACGCTCAATAAGAGGGAGAAAAAAAGAAGTGATATTGTACATTATTAGATGATCTCCAGTTGCCCTCTCAGCACAAGGAAGAGCCACATTAGGAGGCAGGGAGCATTTAAAAGCCTCTAAATGGCTCCAGGGGAGAAATGCTCATTGGGGGAGGCAGAAATGCTGTTGCCCAACAGGTTACACGCCAGGAAATCTCAAGAGTTTGGGAGAAGGCTGGAGGAGGGTTGTCAGAAAAAGGTCTCTGCACAACTGGACAAATTGTGTCCTGTTTGCATGAGGATTTCAACAACCAACAGCAAGGCCTGCCGTGTCGACACGGGGTGTGCAAAGCAGGGCTCCCAAACACACAGTTTGCAGCTGAGATGCTCAGTGTGCCTTGGGTTCAAACAGCCCAGGAATGTGTAATGGCCTCAAGATAAAAGCACGCCCAGGACACGGCCAGAAATAACCTCGTTTGGAGGAACAGCCAGGATATAAAAGTTTCATGCTTAGAGGGGGGAAAAAAAAATATTAAAAGAGCTCTGTTTACCTATTACCAAAGATCTCCACAATTAACCAATTACTGGGAGGTAGCTCAGAGCAGCAGCATGGCTGGCTTGGCTATTACAGCTGAGTATTTCAGGGCCTGCTAATGGGAGATAAATTCGTATCTGGAAAATTGGATGCAATTAGAGTCATTTTAGCAACAGTTCACAATGGAACTGACCTTTGCTTTCACAAGCAGGGGTCCAACAGAGATATTATGTTTAATAACATTTTATTTGTTGTGGAAGGAAGCTTTTTTGTTTGCGAGTACCACAATAACTTAGCTAAGCAAGAAAAAAAAAACCCCAACCATGATGGGAACTGGGTTTTAGAGAATGGTCTGAGATTTAAAACTTCTAAAGTCTCGTCTCATCACTGTCAACTCAGTGTGACAGTGACTTGGCCTTGCTATGACTTATTTTACCCATCATTAAGGCATGGCTGTCTCAAAAATCCGTTGTAGGTCCCAAATTTACCCTTCTTCCCATTTGCCATTTCCATCCTTTGGCGTTGGCACCTTCCCAGCTCTTACAGGCAAGGAGCAGCTTCCACTGAAAGCCCACCTTGTGAAAAGTGAGCTGAGCACTCTGCTGGGAGATCAAACCATTCCTAACGGGAAGCTCTTGTATTAGGATGAATATCAGGAGTCTTTTCCAAGCCTGTTTTCTACAGCAGATGCACAGAGCAGTCCTTGGGCAGTACCTGAAAGGCGCTGCCATTGCAGGGGTGACTTTAACCAGTACAGCCATAAATTAGTACCATTGTCTGCACCCAGCCAGAACTGGGTGGACATCAAAACCACCTCTCCTTGTATTTTCAAGCTTATAAACCTTGCTCCCTTCTGCTCTGCTGTTTTGGGCTCCCCAGTCATCCATCTGACCCCAGGGTCTGCAGCCACCAGGCAAAACTCTTACAAGTCTGGCATTGTGGGCTTAATACACAAAGTGCTTATTTTAAACACAGACTGATGGCTTTTCTCCCAGATAATGATGATTGATTCTGTTTTCCATCCTTTGTCAAGGCTCAGCACATGCCTAGAATTTTAACTAGTGCTTCTTCTGATACTTCCATGCATCCATCTGTTCCCCTGGATCTCTCTCAGTCTCCTGCTTTAAATAATGAACTTTGCTATGCTCAGAACAATCTATTAATAAATAACAATCTCAGAGATTACACGAGCCAATTAATAGTAAAGCGGCATCAGGAACTCAAGTGATAGATGCTGCTGAATAGGGGAGGTGTGAGAGGGTGGTGGAGCTGCCAGTCCTTGTGCACACAGGATTAGCAGAACCCCCTACAAGAGCTGGGGGCAAACTTGTGCAAGCAGTGCCATAAACAAACTCAGGGGAGTTCAGCATCCACGCACTTCTGTGCAAATTGTGCCAAGGAGGGAGCGGGACTGGGTTAATTCTAGCATTCTCTAACACAAAGTGAGGTTTTGTTTGCAGCTGCAGCTCAGGAATATCAAAGAGCAAGTCCAGCTCAGGGAGCACTGAGAACACAACACCATCAATGAGCTTTTCCTCTTTAACTCGTTGTTTGAATGTAGCACGACTGACCTGGTAAACGACAAAGATCTTCTAAGTCTGCTCTGTCCTTTCCTCTGTGTTTCAGCTCCCTGACACAGCAAAAACCCAGCTGGGATGGGACCATCCAAGATCCCAAATTAAGGCTCGTTCACTTCCTCTGGTGACACACGAAACAAATGATGACAAATACAAGTAGCAAAAGCTGCAGATGACATATGGGACACATGCTGTCCCCTCAGCCAGGCAGCTCCATGGCCATGACTGAGTTCCCTGTCAGCAACACAAAGGGACAGGAGCCTCCGTGGGGTGACTGAGCCCATCTGTGGGCCGGCAGTGCAGGGAGAGGGAGCATGGCACCATCCCCCAGGGATCCAAGGAGGGCTCTGCAGGGCTATCCCGCTCCCCAGAACTGTCAGACATGGACAGCACTGTTCCCTACACTGGCTGGGCACTTAGGAACGGTCTAAACCCCAGACTGAGCTACGTTTTTGCTTCGCTGCATCTTAAGCACATGCTTAACGTGTTCAGTTGAACACTCTGCTGACGACACCTTTGTTTACTGTGTTTGCCATCTCGTTTGTTCCTTTCATTTTTGCTCTTCATTCTCCTGTCCTCTCCTCCTTTCCCTTTCATTTCTCAGTGCAACTCCTGTGGGTTTGTTTTTTTTTTTTCCCCTCATTTCTCCTCCTCTCTGCCCTTCATAATGACTTAATCTGGCAGGCAGTGTGACAAGCGAGCGAATTGAACACGGAGCTCTCCTGCACTCCAGATTCATTTGAAGATCTCTTCCCCGATGCAGCTCTGAAGCCCCAGATTCAATTTCCCTCTGACATAATAACAGAATTAGTCTCATATTGTCATACATAAATTACTCACAAGCCCCGTGTCAGGAGGGAAAGGAAGAGGGAAAAGAGACAAGAACAGGATTCAAAGGGAGGTGTGACTGTGACAGGCGACAACAGAATAACAATAGGGGACCAGTGGGTGACATCGATCACATGTGACAAACAGGGACAAAGCAATCTCTGTATCAAACAGCAGAATTATTTACCTCTTCTTCTCTCAGCCCTTGAGCCATTCAACCTTATACTGAGGATTTCTGCATCTTCCCAAAGACACATGAAGTCTAAATAACTCTCGGATTGACAAATATTGTACCTGACTTAATTGAGTGGGGTGGGGTTTTTGTTTTTTTTTTTTCATTCTTCTTCACAAGACACCATTCACGGACACATCCCTGCTGGCCTGAGCTGGGAGAAAGGGCTGGGATAGAGCCCGGTGGGAGCAGGCCTGGCTCATGAGCCCTCAGGAGGTGGCAGGCTCTCAGCCTGGCAGTAGCACTGGCAGCAACCACGTAAAAAAAAGGCCAGCAGCAAACCAGCAGAAACCCCTCTGCCTTCACGTGCTGTCCTTTAATTCTTCACTCTGCCTCCTGCACCAGGAGCAAGCAGCTGGGTCTGGAGCTCTGAGACAGCAGTGCTGACTACAAAACACTCAATATTTGTGATTGAACACTGCTTCTCCCTGGTTTTATTTTCCCCCCCGCCTGCCTCACCGCTCTGATGTACCGCCGTACAGCAGTGATGTTGTCACTGCTGGTTGTCACTTGAATGTCACCGTGCCACGGGAAGAGACACTCCATGGCAGGAATCTGAGTCCTCCTGAGCAGCAGCATCCGAGACTTCACATCGCATCTTGCTCCTCATCCACCAAACTGCTCCCGGTAATAAAGCAGCCTGACCTACGCAGAGACAGCTTGGAATTTTCAAGGAATCTCAACAGCCTGATGTCCTTGTCTCTTGGTCTTGCAGCAGGCAGCAAATTGGCACTTTGCAAGTGAATACAGAAGGTGAAATGTGGAAGGTGTCAGCAAAAGGCACTTGAGTGAGCAATTCAGAGCTGTGGGATGTACCAGGTCAGAAAATGGTACTATCTGTGACACTCCAGTCTGCTTTAAAGCCCTCCAATTAACTTCACTTTTCGGGGTTGGGCAGCTGACATGACGCTCACAAACCCCAGGACTCCCAAAGCTCGAGCATCCCTTCTCAGGGGTGTTCCTAAGGGGGAGAAGAGGGGGAACACTTTGGTTTTCTGTGTCAATATTGGCACCCCTACAAGCCCAAAAAAGGGTTCTGAGAGCCCCCGAGTTTCTAAACACCAGGAGGGAGGAAAGTGCAGACCACAGTCACCTGCAGAGCAATAAGTACAAGCCTCAGGGAGGCTGAACTTCACACCAAAGCCGGGTTTTATTTGCCTGTTGACAGAGCGAATGGGTTTGTTGGTCTTTGCAACCCAGCTCTGAGACAGTAAAGGTCTCTCTAATCGAGCAAAGGCAGAACGAAAACTGGCGGCTTAAAGCTGAAACTAAAGAAATCCAGGCTGGAAGGAGGACATGCTTTATGGGGTTTTTTTTGCCCCTCAGTGTCTTCAGTCAAAACTGCCCAACTCCATCTTAAACATAAAAAAAAAAAAAAAATAAAAACAAACACAGAACTGTTACTCAGGATAAATTGCAAGCTGGATGAGGATTATCAATATTAACACTGCCTAGTTACACAGCAGGCAGGAGCACCTGACCCTAATGTCCTTTTTGCTTTCAAAAATCTGCAGAAAATTTAACTGATCTTTGGATCCCCCACTGTTTTGGGTTAAGAATAACTCAAGGCGGGGGAAAAACAACCAACCAACCAACAAACAAAACCAAGGTTAGCAACTCTGAACTATTAAACAAACAGCATTTGCTGAGAGTCCCGTAACAGCCTGGGGAAGTCTGAGGGGTTATTTTTTCAGAAATAGCAATGAGGTAAATTGGCAAGGAAGACAAGTGATTTCCATCTAAGTGCACTTTTTTTTTTTTTGGCCTCTTCCAGAGCAGCCCTCACTGGGCAGGGGTTCTTTCTCCATCTCTGCTGGTGGATCCAACATCCCTGGACATTCCCTTCCTCCTCGGTTTGGTCTGGCTTGCAAGGGAGGGTCAAGCACAGCTCAGGAGAGACCGATTTAGGTAGGGCTAAATAATAGGAGAAGAGCACCTCGAGTGTCAGGAGCAGGAGCCAGCTGGAGGTCCTTGCAAAGCCAAACCCACGTTGGAAATCCAGGTGTTCTGTCGGGCTGACTTTGAAACCACCTTGTCCCGCTGCGAGAACATCCCACTCCCCCCCTGCCCCCCGTTTCCCTCCGGGAACAGGAATCCTCCCTCCGCAGAATGGAGGGAACTTGGCCCGGCAGGAGGCTGGGAGATCTCTGTCCCTCCTCCTCCTTCCCCCCTTCCATGAATAACTCCAGCCATTGACCTTTTCAAGCGCGGCACTTGCTGTAAAATACGACTGTTCCACTCCTCACCAGCGCCAGCGGAGGAAGGGGCTGGGGAGAAGTCTCCAGCCTGCTGGCACAGCAGATAAAGGGCTCCGTGGTTCTAACAACCTACCAGGAAGTTTTATGACTATATCCCTGGCATTTAAAATTAATACAGTTATTAAGAGAGAGATTGTTTTACAGCTTAATGGTTTTTTAACAAGGTGAATGCCACGAGCCCCTGTCTCCGAGGAGGAAAGGGAGAAAAAAAGGAGTTTGGAGGGGCTCCGTGCACTTGTGCCTCTTGGAAGAGCTCCTCAGTGACAGAGGAGCAGCTGCACCCCTCAGTGAAAACTGGATTTTAGTGTGTGTCAGCTCTGCATTATTAACCCTCTTACTGCGCACAGAAGTCCCCAAAGAGGGGAGAAACAGGACAGATTGAGCCCAAAGGTGCCCCCATCCCAGTGTGGTGACAGGATGGTGAGGGACTACCACACCCTGAGCAGCTGGAGCTTCACGTGGGCTTTCAGCCCCTCTTTCCTGCCCGTGTTTCCTCAGCTGTTCGAAAAGTATCTCACCAAAAAATGGTAATTGTTTGTCTGAGCAGTTTCTGCCTAAAACTCCAAACCCCAGCCCTGGAGCTGAAGCCCAGAGATGAGGAGCCTTGTATTGATTTTAATTCACTGCGCTTTATTGCTGCATTTGACCAGATGGGGGTTTTTTAAATTTCTTTTCTTTTTTTTTTTTTTTTTTTTAAATTCTATACATGGATCAAGAAGTGAGAAACACCAGTTTTGCCACTGGCTGGCTGGCTGCAAAAATCTGACCACCAGGATTGATTTCTGCTACCCCAGGCATGGCTCTATTCACATCCACATCCCTAAAAAAAAAAAAAAATAAATAAATCCATGGACTGTGTGGCATCTTGCAGGGGCTGCAGAGGTGCCAACCGCTCGAATTGCTGGTCCCAAAAGCAGTCTCAGGGAGCTGGATTCTCTCCTTGCTTACCTTGCTTTACACTGGCATTAGCTTTGCTAGGAGCAGGTTGCTTTCCAGCCTGGGTGCAGTTACATTCCTCGTTGTGTAGAAAGAATTAGACACCAAAACGACATTATTTGATGGGAGCAGAGCTGCAGAGCAGCTAAAACACTGCCCAGCAGGACAGGGAGGTCCATCTCTGGCCAACCACTGAGCTCCCAGGCCCTGGGATCTTAGTTCCAGATGCACTGGATGCTTTTAGCTGCTGCAGGGAGATTTGCTGGCCTGTGGCCATCCAAGCAGGCGCTCTGCCTGGTGCCATAACAATAACTGCATCATTTGCAACATCACAAATCTTTACCTCATCTGCAGTCGAGCCCAGAGAAGGACATGGATCATCAGCTAAGTCATTAATAAAGGTATTGAGTAGCTGTGGACCAAAATAATCCATCCCTGGGGGAGCTGCTTTAAACAACCCTCCCCATTGACGCTGTTCCTCCAACAACTGCATTCCGAGCTCTCGCCCGTCTCACGCTCGCCCGATTAATTCCACCTCGTGGAAGCTTTTCTTAATCAAAATGTCAGGTGATACCCAGTCAAATGCCTCCGAGGGAGCCAAGGATGTGCTACCAACACTGCTGCCTGCACCAGGCAGATCTGTCCACCTGTCAGACAAGCCAGCGGGTCTGGCTGATGAGACCTACGCCGTGCTGACTCACAGCCACTTTATTTTTACCCTCTGGTTTGTTCTTGCCAAGCTCCCAGGTCAGCCATTCCCCTGTGGAACAGGGGTCTGACCTCCCACTGCTGCTCTCACCAGCTGGCTTTGCCTCTTTTTGCCCTTGTTTAAGCCTGGCAGATCTCAGGATTTCGGAGCAAGGGCTGCCATGAAAGGGCTTTCACCTTCAGCTGTGCAACCACACAGGCACGTGCCGTGGTCAGGCACACATCCCTCACCTCTGCAAAGGCTTTATTAGCTAATGCAGCTCCAAGGCTCCCAGACACCAGGGCTGGCTTGGATCCAGCCCCGGCAGAACAAGGGCAGAGTGAGCTCACGTCTGTCTGCAGCCATCCCCGAGGATGTTCCAGCAGAGGGGCAGGAATCCAGATTAACACCTTGGTTCCTAAGGAGCTTTCAGTGCCTCCATGAGCAGAGGGGAGCCAAAGACTTGTGGATTGGAAGGGTCCTTAAAGCTCACCTCCTTCCACCACCTGCCATGGGCAGGGGCACCTTCCACCAGCCCAGGTTGCTCAGATCCCCATCCGACCTGGCCTTGTGCACGACACACCTGGCTATCAGCACAGGTTTGGGGTTTTTTTGGTTCTTTTAGGTGCTCTGACACACAAAAATATCTATTATTGGGACAATAGAAATAAGGCGACACAAACTATCTTTCCATCCAGAACCAAACTGTTTTGCTTCTTTTCATCCCTGCATTTCACGCCCAAAACATCTGTGGGAGCTGCCAAATCTAACCTCAGCCTAGCCACGTAGCTGGGGAGGAGGAAGCTGCCTTTATTCCAGGCTTCTCAATCTCCTGTGTTGCTGTTGCTCCTTCCTAAAATTCGGGGGGCTCTCCTAAACCCCTGGGAAAAGCTGCCACCCGCACGAAACCGGATAATCTGGAGAGATTTTACTTCCAGGCTATAATCTGGCAGGAGATCTCTTCCCTTTGCTGAGCGTGACCCAGCAGGGCAGGCAGAGCAGTGCTTAAATTCAGCATAATCAGAAAAGAAGGGGGACTGTTCCCCTGTCTAGAGTGAAGCGTGCAGGTGCTGACACTTCAGGATCGAGATGTCAGCGCTTCCCCGCTCCCCTCATCCTGCCCCGTCTCCCAAAATGCTGAGCACTGAGCCATGCAGGACTGGCAGTGCTGCACCAGCCCAAAACAGCAAAGCAAAGCACCTCCTTGCTCTGCAGGCAGCAGGCTCTCCAAAATCCTTCGCCAGGAGAGAGAATAAATAAGCTCTGAATGACACAGTTTTTAACAACAAAATCATTCTATGGACAGAGTGTGTAATGAGTTCCAGTCAGAGCAAGTTATAGAGGAATAATTTTCTAGTACCTGGAGCTAGCAACCACTTCATGGATGCTTTTTATTCCTGGGTTGTAAATTGATTTTATACATCATTTATCAGTGGAGGCCTGGCTATATAATAGGTATATTTTAATATTTATGCCTCTCCACCCGCATGCTCAGCAAACAAATGGGAACAATAGGACATGGTTGGTGTTGCAAGTCACTGGGATATCTCCCCCTGCTCCCAGGTAAGGGTGATGGAGGTCTGCAAGTGACAGATAAACCCAGGGAAATTTGATTATGTGACGCATAAGGAATGACTCCCCGTGTTACTGAAGAGGATTAGGGAAGTGCTGAGGGCTTAAGTTTTGTGTTGCATTTCCATATATTGCCTTTACAAAGCCAAAGGCACCGGAATCCTCAGGAGGAGACACACACACACACACACGGGGGGGCAGATGCCCAGCACAGGCGGTGGCTGTGGGTGTCCCCAGGGCCCCCCGATGCTCCCTGGAGGCGCCGAGGGGATGTGCCCCAGCAGCTTGGGCTGTGGCACCGGGATAACCCCTCCAAACCGTGCTGAACGCAACAACCCGAACGCAGGGAGCACGAAAGGCATGTCCCCGCTTTGGGGAAGGGAGGTGCCCTCTTTCCGTGGACGAGGTGGGAGAGGACGGGCGGCAAAGTGTCCTTGCAGCCTCTCAAAGCACTGCCCTGCCCCTCCTTTCGTGCTCCCGCATCTCTAACTTGGAGTTTCAGCTGCTTCCCACGTAAACCGCTATCCTGAGTGTTTTCCGAAACATTTCCTGCCTCCGTTTGTTTTTCATTACGTCTCTAAGTAAAACTTCTCACGAGTCCCTTCCCTCGTGCTCAGGCTATCAGCTCTATTACAGACCACTCAAACAGGACTCCTGCAGAAAGATCTTGTGCTAAACCCCACTGCTCCAGGGAGGAGTCATTAATATTCAGCAGAGAAAGCAGGAAAACACATTTACTCCCTGCTCACAGCTAAAGCTGTTCTTCAGGCAGCTACTTAATCTGTGGTCACCGTGCTATTTACTTCCAGAAAGGAGATGAATAACTCGGAGCTCTCGAGCTGGTTCAGTTTCCAAAAAAAAAAAAAAAAAAAAAAACACCAAAACAAACCAGACTTAATTTAGACTTAATTCATGGTCGGGTAAGTCAGAACCGCATTCACAGGCTGACAAAACCTCTGTCCTTTCGTGTGACAGGGTACTCCTCCAGAGCCATAAACAGAGGGAGTCACACTCCGAGGATTCCAGCCGCACTAATTATCTCCCCATTATTGATGTTGATGAGGCACACTCTCTGCTATGTTAAATACCCTGTTGTTTATAGATGGAGGTACAATCGAGAAGTACAGCCTCAGCCAACAACAGCAAAACACACCTTTGTTTTCCTTCCCACACGCTCAAAGCGGCACAGTTCATAAAAAACCCTCTTGTTTGCAGCTTCACTTCCCTGTGTTACCCCGAAGTGCTTTTCCAGCTCCCCAGCCTGGGGGAGATGAAGCAAGAGAGGAGTGAGATGGCTTGAGTGCATGGACTGAACCCTTCCTGCTCCAACCAGGAGCCCAAGGGCGTGCAGGAGGTCAGCAGCTGTGCCCTGCAGCCCGAAACAGAGCTGGGAGTTGTAGTTACATCTCTACAGCTCCATGCACTGCCCTGTGTCCGTCACCTGGGCTCTTCCCTTGCAGCCAGGGAGGCCCAGCATCACACACATCCCTTAGCAGATTAGCCACCAGTTCATCTGCCTGCTGATTGTGGGAGTTGTTGGCTCAGTATGAAGCGGGTTGAGGGCTGGAGGGTGGAGGACAGCGGTGGTTAACCGGGTGAGGAGCCTGGGTTTGACAGCACAACACAACCTCATCATCTACTGCCAATAAAGGAGAGCCCTTGGAGAAAATTCAGTGGAAAGGACAAGGCACAACGTAGGAAATGGGATCGTCTCCGACTCCGGGTGATGAGCATCTGACGGATCTCTGGAGAATGGGAGCACTGGAGGCAGAAATAAACCCACAAACAGTTCTGCTTTGTGGTGGGAGGCAGTCACCAGGATCCCCAGGCTCTGCCTGTTTAGGAGAGCAGCCTCAAAAGTGCCTCTCTCTCTCTGGTTTTCCAATTCTCCCTCCCCTGCAGCACAAGGACAAACTGTAATTTCCAGGCCATAGGCTGTTCCACACAATCCTGTCGCTGCTTCCCAAAGGAAATCAACCATCAGAGACACGAGTTCTTCCACACCATTCCTGGAGCAGGAGGCATTAACAAGAGTAACTTGGTGATAAAACCCACAGCTGAAAGGGGAGATACGTGGAGATCCTGTCTCTTCCTTCCCCACTTAGTACTGTTGACAGAGACGCGGCTTTTCCAAATTACAATATTAACAGAAAAAAAACCCAGAAAACCCCGAGTAATTTAACCCGTCAAAGAAACAGTTAAACACGCAAACACATCACTGCAAGGAGGATTACAAAAAAGAAGCACAGGGGAAGGCAGTGTCAAGATAATCACGAACATCTACATTCTTCCTTGTACATTCAAATTGCCAAGGAGCCTTTGAGGGGGGAAAAGATGTTTTCAGTCTAAAGAAAATTGCTTTGTCAAGCAGGAACAGCTTCCTGCCCCCTCTTGCCTTCCCCACAGTGGCTTCCAAGGTCACTCCACGGAGTTATTCAGCATGAAGGGCTCTGAAATGATCTGGCTTGACACGTCAATTTTGTCCCAGCAGGCCACAGGCCAAATGTCTGGGAGGAGCTGCAGCCCCTGGCAGCGTTGGGAGACTCAGCAGGGAAGGAGTGTTGGACTCACAGCGATGCCCTGAGCCGCTCTGGCCCGACAAATGTCATCACTGTGATGCAGCTAAAACCCTGCAGAGCCACGAGAGGGGCCGGACTGCCCCAGCCCTGTCCCTCCCAGGGGCCCGGAGAGTTTATTCGGAGAGACTTCTTGAACCATTCCGTTTAAACGAGAGCCCCGGTGTCAGCGGAGGAGGCTGGACTCGAAACCCGATCCTCTCCCTCGCAGCCCCTCCAGCAGCGAGCCTGGCGCGGGGATTGAGGTCAAGTTTGTTTTCAAGCGCAGGGAGAGGTTTGATGGGCTGCGTTTGTGGCTCGGCTGTGACAGGATGCTCCGGGACTGATGTCTCACCAGGTCAGCCTGTGCTTGACTCTGATGCTTCCCCAGAAAGGGTGAGATGTAAAAGCGCCGGAGGGAAAGCAGGAGAATTCAGGCTTAGTTCCCAGCTCTGCCATAAAGTCCTGCAAGATCCCAGCTCAGCCATTTAATCCTCCTTGGCCCATGTGCTGCTTGGGCAAGAAAAATCATCATTGCTCTTCACAGCCACCTCTCCATCCTCCCCCTTCCTTATTATTCCCAAGCAACACATCTCAGCTGTGGGAGTAAATCCATCCCTCAACACCTCTGGCCAAACACAAACCCTTATATCTCTGAAATAACTGCTACTCAGGGCCCAGCCTGGCACTGGTCATTACCATCTCATCTCCCAGGCCCCACTGTCCTTTTATAATCCCTCAATTCCCACTAAACTCCTGTTTATCCTATTTTAGCCTGCAGGCTCTGTGGTTCCCTGGCAGCGCCCAAGTCCCTTCTCTTGTGAAGGGACTTTTATTTGAAGGCTGACTCATTGGATCATTCAATTAACCCAGAAATGACAAGGCAATGTTCTGGTAAATAAGTACTGACTACCTTGGAGAAGGGAGTACAGATCCCTGCACAGCCTTAGGACCCCTGACACTTTTTAGTGGCTTGATTTCTATTTTTCACCTTTCCGTTCCCACAGTGATGTTTGGAAGGATGCACAAAAAGTTAAAGAGGTCCTGATAACTCCCCTCTGGCAGGGCAGGGGTCATTCCCCTCTTTGCCGTGCCTGTCACTTACGATACACTTGTACATAAAAACAATTTTGCTCCTGGATGGGAAGCAGACCCTTTCCTCCCGAGATCAGCCCGTCTTCCTGCTGATGCATTTGTAACCTGTCATTCCATGCCCCCAGCCTGTCAGTCAGCAGGGGAAGGGCCCACCTGCCTCCTGTTGCTCGGGCACAAAAACAGGGTGGGAAAAGGACATCCCGGATTGGAGCCAGAGCGGTGTTTTGAGGGAGAGCGCCCCGGGAAAAGGAGTAGATTCCCTCTGACTCCACAGCACTTGGGGCTTGGCTGTCTAATTTTTTGACAGAAATAGTAATAATTCATGGAGAGCACTTCCTGTCACTAATTTGCTTGGTTTTAACCCCCGAGAGCCCACAGCTCGTCAGAATGTGAAGTGGCTCCAGCTGTTCACCTGATGCCAGCGTCACACACCTGGGTATTGTTACACAGACACTCCCTGTGCAAAGCACTAAGAAACAGTCCCTGTTCCAGCGGGAATTTTATCCACCACCTGATATAAAGGCACTTCTCTCCTCCACCAGTGACTTCGGGGACAGTGGGGCTTTTTATTAGGGGTCTCCACCTCCCGTGGGAAGCTGTGAGACAGAACAACTCCCACATGAAGTGATTGGTATTAAAACCACCGCCTTTTGGGTGGCCTGTTGGAGCCTCTGAGCCCAGGGCTGGGTGGGCACAGCAGGTAAGAGTAGAAATGCTGCCTCTGGAGCAGCGGGGCAGCACATCACCCAGCCTTAAACCCCTCCGAGCTGCTGCTTGAAGGATCCCCTTTCCCACCCCGGGGAAGCAGCTCCCAGCAAAGTGACACTGAGTTAGAGCCCTGGATCCTTTGATGCTCCACTGAATGTCAGCCAGGAACTCTTCATTAAGCACCAGAGCTCCCAGAGGGTGTCTGTGCCCGGGGACAAAGACACCAACTCCTTCTTGATTTCAGGGCAGACCCTCCGTGTCCGGGAGCTGCAGAGGAATCCCTGACAGCTTCATCCAACAAGCCCTCAGGGAAAGAAATGAGCCTGAACTTTGTATTCATTGATTGTGGTCTCTCCAGACCTTTGCTAACACCCAGCTTTCACTTTTCACCCAATCCCTTTATCTCAGTCTCTTTTTTTTTTTTTTTCCCCCCCTCCCTTGAACTTATTTACCAGAAATCATTTTTCTCGGCTCATAAACACATTTCCATTTGAGGAAAAGCAAGTAACCTTTGCTGCAGAATTGCTTCACCCTTCTGAGCTCTGAGAGATCCTATTCTTCTGTTTCCACAGATAAAAAATTTCCCAGGGGAGGTGGAAGCTGCAGGGAAAGGGGGTTTAGTGAGTACTGGGGATTCGTCCCCCTCCTCCCCACAATACATCCTGGTTTTCCATCCCATCCAGTGTTGATAAAACACAGTCTGAGTGACTGAGTTTATTGCCAAACCATTACTGAGGAGTGGTTGGTGTTGGGAATGCACATGTAACCTTATTTTTAAATACTACACATGAAGCAGTCCTTCTGTTTTGCAGATGGGGAAGTGCAGCACGAGGGGATTAAGGAATTCCTCTGGTGTCAAAGCCAAGGCCACTTCCACTCCCTGAACCTGCCCTCTTTAATGCATGTCTTTGATAGCCTGACTGGATATCAAGGCAGCACTTTTTGGGTCTTCAAGTATTTATTTTAGTATTATTTATTTATTTATTATTTACTTTTTTTTTTTTATTTATTTATTATTTATTTATTTCAAGTATTTATTTAACCCATATTTATCATTCCCTGTATTTTAGGGAAATCCCAAAGGCAGTTCTTCAAGGCATCCCATCTTTGAGGGAGGACAATAGGACATGGATAAATTTTGGTCATTCTCCAAAGAGATGCTTTTCAGTGGGATGGAAGATGAGAGTCACCACGTCCAACTTCCCCGCAGCACCCAGACTGCGGGAATGGAAGAAGATTCCTTCCCCTCTTCCTTTAGCTCCCTGATTTTCGCTCTTCTCTTGAGAACAGTGATAAAATGCATTCATTACCTCCACTTCAGTGGATGGAAAATGAGGGGAAAGTGGTTGTTTATTAGGTGTCGAGAAACACCAAACCCTTTTAAACTTGTACTCTAAAAGAAAGGAAAAAGGTAAAAAGGTAATTTTCCAGGAAGCTCCTGTCACTGTTTGAAAAGAGAGAGTAAAAACGACTGCTTTTATTATCTGCTTTATTTATGGTGACTTAATAACGACACAGACAAGTACATTACTTGCTCAGCCACTTTCCCTGCTGCTGCCTTTGTAAAGACAAAGGAGCAATCAAATGTGTGTCTGTTTGCTAAAAGCTGAGCTCAATAGTCAACCAACAGGGGGTTTCACCCCTGGCTTGGGAAAAGGGAGGTGGAGTGCAGATTTAATGGAGATTTACATGATCCTGGACCTTAGGGCAGCAAGGTTTAAGGAGAGAGGTCAACCAAGGAGGGAAAAGGGGAAGAGAGAAGGGTGTTTTGCAGGATTTCCTACCTGTTTCTGGGATATTTCCCATTTTTAAACTGCCAAAGGAGAACATCTTGCCACGGTGGGAAGCAGAGGTGACTCTGCAGCAGTGTCACCCACCAGAAGGGAGCTAAAGCATTAATCACACTGCCTGTGCTTTGACTGAGGCTTGGATTCTCCAGGGCCCAGTGGATTCAGGAGAGTTGTTCCCAAACAGCCTCGTTCCTCAACACAGCACTGGATCAAGGGACAAGGCCAAGTACCACAGACAGTAAGGGGGGGAAAAAAAAAAGGCAAAAGAGAGGGGTTTGGATTTGGGTCCTGAGTATCATGGAAGGCTTGGTTCAGGATGCTTCAGCACCAGGGTAAGAGGTCAGTTCCCAGACCAGAACAGAGACAGCTGAAATACTGCAGCCCTTCCTACAGGACAGCAGCAGTGGGAAGGGTTTGAGGGGTCCAAGGAAGCTGGTTTGGATTTAATGCCTCAGTCTCTGATATTTGCTCTAAGTGAAATGAATACTTAGCACTGATGTGAGCAAATGCTGCAGGACAAGGCTCAGAAGAAGGGAACAGCAACCCTGCCTCTGTCACAGTCCTCCTTCAGTATTCTTTTCTTCTGTATTTTAAAACAAAATCAGCTCAGATATTACACAGTCTGTGTAACTCGTGCCAGAAGAGCCTCCTGAGCTGATCTTGCAGTTGTCCAGCCAGGAATGTAACTTGGCATGGACAGAGCAAGGGATGGGGATAGGAGAGGCATGGAAGAGAAAGGTAATGTTCCTTCCTGACCTCCTGGAGAATCCTGAGCCCTGCCATTTGCATGGAGACTTCACGCACTTAAATAAATCCAGAGGGACATTTTTGGTGTTTGATACAGATTTTTTGATCACCCTGTACACAGTCACCCAGCCAGCACAAAGCTTCCTTGCTACAAGGCACAGACAGTTCTTAATTAAGTGGCTTAGCTGTGGAGTTATTTATACTGCACACAAAGTTCTCCAGATCCAGTCCTGCATCACCAGGGCACTGTTGACTTTCAACAGCAAGTGCTTAAAGAGATTGGAGGTCTTTTACACCCAGCTGTTTGAGGTGAGTGTGCAATGCATTCCCTGAACATTCCTGCAGCCCAGGAGAGGAGCGATGCAGCCACTAAAACCTGTTTCTGATAATTCAGAATGCACTCAGGGCTGTCCCTACGTGTCTTGTTATGAGGCAGAGCATTAAGATGCTGTTAACCCATCACAGAACACAAAGTGGGTGCTACAGCTGTGAAGGGAGCAAAGCAACATGTGTGGGGAAAGGAAGGATAGGAGCACCAGGATCTCTGACACCAGGCGGGGTCCTGCCCAGAAGGGAAGAGGATTTATGTCATTTATTTTGGAGGTGGAAGCCAAACAAACCTTCCAGTATGATTATCAGCAGATGGATAGCTCTTGGTATTGATCCTCCAAGCACAGCTAACTAGGAAGGTTAAGGGGCTTTAGTCTGACTTCAGAATAAACTTAATCCATCATGTGATTCATTAGTGACTATCCTGACTTTCTCCCAAGAAAACACCATTTTTCTGGCTCTGGGAGACTCAAGTCACCCAAGACCAGGATATTTGCGCCCTCCAGGACAAAGCTGTGGTCTGTGAGCACCCAGAGTCCAGCACAGCTAGGAATGAATCTCTGAGAACCATCTGCAGCCAGGACTGGAAAACTTCTGCTGCTCATTTTGTCCCGAATAAGACTCTTCTCCCCGTTTTGCTTCGCACTGCTCTCACATTGCCACCTCTCCTCAAGGTGCCTTGAGTGCAGTGCCTGGCACAGTGGCAACCCTGACCCCTGGCAGGGCCTGGCAGTGCTGCTGGAATACAAATCCACGGAAATGGTGGCAGGGCCACGAATTCCCCATCCCCTGTGCCATTAGAGCACAGGCTGCAGCAGCAGGAGCTTTCTCACGGAGGTGGTGCACTGAGAAAAGGTTGCACAGGGAGGGAGGCAAACATTACCCACGGTTGTTACAGCATTTCCCTGGCCTGTGACAATTGTGTATCGTGGCATTCAGTGCCTGAGACCTGTGGCTGTGACAGATGAAAGGAAATGCAGGTGCCCAGCTGGGAAATGGTGTCAGGACAGGAGGGACTTGCACGCAGGAGTGAGGCAAGGAGCAGCAGTCCTGAGTAGGAATGCCTGGAAGTTTCTACAGATAAAAAATGGTGCAGATTTGGGGACAGGAACAGCCTCTGGACACATCCAATGGCACAGACTGGCTTAGAGTAGAGCAGGAAAATCCAGGGTAGGGGAAAGGAAGCCCCAGGCAAGCTGCCTCGATCAGAAAAACCCTGATAAAGGGTTTAGGGAGAATGGAAGAGGTAAAAAAACCACCCCACAAAGCCCTGCAGCCCCATCTGTCTCTGACAGGAGCAGGTACATTGGGCACTAAGGAGTTTGCTGTTAGATGTTTTTCCTCTGCTGATGGATGGCATTTCCAGGGTGTTATTAACTGCACTGGACTCTAACACTTTGGGGTGATCTATGGAGCAGTAGCAGCCTTAAAGTACTTGGCACTGGGGCCATGGATTATAGAAAAGGAGTGAAAATTGAAGCAGTTCCTCAGAGCATCCCCATCTGTCAAGGTGTGTGAGCACTCGGGGGGTGTGGGCACGGGCAGGCAGCGGAAGGAGCAGCTGAGGAAGGGCAGCTGGCCAGTGCAATGCATCACTTCTCTGACGAATGAAGGCTCTTCAGTTGGTCTCCAGAAGCCCCAGCTGCTCACAGGGGTGAGAAATTGGGTGGCCACACTCAGAAGAGCAGAGGAGGAAGGAAGAGAGGTGATGGAAGCCAAGCAGAGACGTTCAGAATGGCAAGGAGCCCGTTCAGGACAGTGTGTTTTGGAGTCTGAGGGAGAGGGAAGTTGGTTTGAAGGCAGGCAGTGCCCACTTCCATGTGGCATTTGAAAGCCAGATTGCAGCATATGGCTAAGCCTCTGTTTTTTGGAAGTGGCTCTGGAGCCTCAGCCATCTCATCCAGCGCTTCCAGAGGCACAGGAAGGCACAGGGGGGGCTTCCACTCCTTTTAGGCATTTGATTAGCAGTGAGCTGCTGTGTGGGGAGCACAAAGCCTGGCTGGAGTAGACACAGAAGGAGGTTGAAATATTTCCCTGACCCACCACTCAGCTCTGTCCTGCAAACACACAGAGCTGTGACCTGCCACCACAACAGCAATCCTGAGCATCAGTTAATCTTACTTCAGGCAGTTCTCACTCCTGGATTGTGATGTGCAATACAGTCACAGTTTCAGGATTGTCTTCTGCTGCACCCTAAATTTCCTATGGCATAAAGGAGCGAAGAAACAACCCCACCCCACACCCGCTGGGTATTGAACCTGCTGGATTAGTTGCAAAGCCTGAATCCACATGCCAGATTCCCTTCCTGTCTCTCCCCAGCTGCAGCAATTTGCCAAACTTAGCACTAATTTATGAATCATTTCAGTCAACTCGAAACTGGCCTTCGTAATATTTATTTGTCAAATATTCACCCACTAAGGACCGTCCTGCTGCAGTTTCAGGGGTCTAATTAAATCATGGCATGAATTGGAAGAAGCCATTCCTCCAGCAAGGCTGAGCTGGCCTCCTCAACTCATTTATTCCCTGATAACCATCATATGGAGCCACTCAGCACCCCTGAGGGAAAAAATACTTCACATCCCATTGATCCTGAGCTTTTTCCTGGCTCCTCAAGCAGCTCTTATTTTTATTGCACAAATACATTCACTGATCAGAAATTACTTGACCGGCTACCAAGAAAACCCCCCCCCCCCCCTCACCCACCTCTCCCAAGGAGCCAAAGCTGGAAGAAATCCCAAGTGTGGGCTGGATCATTGGAGGAGACACCAAGCAATGCAAGGGGAGCCCGGAGTGGTGCTATGAAAGGTGACAGCTCTTGCTGTTGGACAGCGTTTGAAAATGTGAGTAATCATCGAGGTGTCACTTGCGTTGTCCCCCGGATGGAAGCAGGGAAGCACTGGACAGAAAAACGTGGAGTTCTGCAGGGGAAATATGCAGAGGTGCTGGAGGAGCCCCCAGCACGGAGCGACTGCTCAGCAGCCACAGCATTCTGCAGCTGTCAGGAGAAATTTAACTGTTTATGGCCTCCTGCTCCTGTGAGCCATTAAAACAAGCAAACAACAGCTGCTTCCTTCTCCTTGGCAGCACCAGCAGGGCCAGGTTTGTTCATTATTAATTCTGTTTGGCATTTATATCACAGGGGTGCAAACTCCTGCTCCCAGCCCTTGTGTTAGAGGCTTAACACTCCGAGAACGAACGCGTGGTGCCGAGCCAAGACACTCGCAGCATCTGAGTGGGGAGTGATGCAACTCATCCAGGAACCTGAACACATCCAGAAGGGAGCCGTGCAGAAGGAAACTCAGCATTCCTGCCCAGGTGGGGCAAGTGAGACAGGTAAGGTTCCACCTCCCAGGCTCCCTGGGTCCTGCAAACAACACAGTGCTGTCTTTCCATGCTGGTTTCAGAGTCCTGCATCCTCATGGCATGGGACAACAGACCCCAGAATCCCCTGGGATGGCACAAAGGTGGGGTAGAAGGGCGCCAAAATCAGGCCAGATTTCCAACAGCTGTAATTACCCACAGGGAGAGGCACAGAAAGCTCATTAAAGTGTTCTCACTGAGCCGAGGTCCCACCTGCCAGTGGGATGTAGCCACCTGCTTCCCATGGGCTGCTTTGGAAATGTCATCCTCAGCCACTGTGAAATGAAAAGGCCAAAGGAGAACTTCATGGAGCCCGAGGCTCGACAAGAGCGAAGGGAGTTGCTGCCAGTGCTCACAGAGGATATTGCCCTAGGAGGAGTAGTATAATCTGTCCCACAGGAGCAATAAGTCTCTTACAGGGTTCTCCTGTCCACTCATCCATTCATTCCTCCCCCTTCCGAGGAAAATCATAGAATCGTAGAATCAGCGGGGTTGGAAAGGACCTCTGAGATCATCAAGTCCAACCCTTGACCCAACACCACCGCGGTTCCCAGACTATGGCACTCAGTGCCACGTCCAGCCTCATCTTAAACACCTCCAGGGATGGAGAATCCACCACTTCCCTGGGCAGCCCATTCCAAGGGCTGATCACCCTCTCTGGAAAGAATTTCTTTCTAAATGGGAGGACCCTCTGTGTTCTGCCCGAAGACACACATGCCCTGTTCCACTCTGCTCCCTCAGGAGCACGGAATACTTCATCAGAGGACGAGCTGGGCCTGCCCCATGCTCCCCCTGCCTAGCAAAGGGAACATTTGCCATGCCAGAGAGCGGAGAAGAAATGGGATGAATAAAGGGTCAGGTTACTGGAAGTAACTTTGGAGCTGAGCTTCTGCTGGTTCCTGCACGGCCACCCCTGCATTTCCAGCCACGTGAGTGCAGCCTCCTGCTGCGTGGGGACACGGCAGCCGTGGCACAGAGCCTGTGCCACCCTGCAGTCATGCCCAGGACCCCCCGAAGCTGAGGAGCAGCAAAGAAAGGCAGCCTTCACGCCACAAGGTGGGTGCCAAGCGTTGCTGTGGCCGGCTGGAGGCTCTGGGGTTCAGCTGTTCCCGGTTAATCCTCGTTATCACACCCACGAGGGGCGGGAGAACAAACGTTTCGCTGGATGGCCCAGCAGCACGTCCTTTAAAATCACGGCGTTCCCTCCAATGTGACAAACATCCCTTTGGAAGGAGGAGGCAAAAAATAGCCCTTTAGTGACCTCCTCCCCCCCCCCTTAGGCTGCCTCCCTTCCCACAGTGACGTTAATCTTATGTCTAAGTGTTCCTGCACCGTCTTCTCCTCTCCTTGACCCATGGCCATGCCCGGGGAAGTTTTCTCCACCAATTTCTTCCAAGTCAGTTAAAAAAGGTCTTGGGAATATTCATCACTGTGACACAGCCCTTAGCTAAAGGCTCTGCATAAAGTCACCATCCATCTTCCTGGCTCTGAGCTGCCCTGCTCTGCACGCTGGGGGGTCTGGGCACCCACCACTTTAGGGGGATTATTATGTGAGGAGGAGGAGAGATGATCTCCCCCCAGTCCCTTTGGGACAGGGACATAGAGACCTCCAGGGATTAGACAAGAGGCTGGACTTTACTTTGTTCAGATCTCTGAGCCCAGACAGGAGATTAATGTCTCCTTTTCTTCCTCCTGCCTTTTAAAGTGCACTCTATTACCTGTCCAGCAGCGCTGCCACATTTATTACCCCTCCTCTGCTCTGCCTAATTCTTTGTCACCTGTTCTCTCCCGCCTCTTCACAGATAAGGAGCTGTAAAATGGCTTTTTTCAACCCAAATGGGAGGCTATTAGGAGATTAAACACGGCAGATGCTAAAGAGGCCTTCGCACTGCTCGGCAGATTTACCTGCAGAAGCAGGAATATTTGGAAGCATATGGAAAGGCCTCTCATGCAAAGCATTTTGCTCGTGCTGGGAGAGGTACCTTCCTTGTGCCCTTTCCCCGGGAGGTGTGAAACTCAGAGCACACCAAAAACCCTCTTGTGTAGCAAAGAACAGACTCCTTAGCCCTTACCCCCACCCCTGGGAGTGTCCAAGGCCAGGTTGGAGCAACCTGGTCTAGTGGAAGGTGTCCCTGCCCTCGGCAGGGGGTGGAACGAGATGAGCTTTAAGGTCCTTTTTAACCCAAACGAGTCTGATTAAAAACTGAGTGGATTTTGCTGGACCTCAACACTCTTAGATTTGTGTGTCCACCTCCTCCACACTTTGTGATTTACGTTATATCGTTCCACGAGCTCGGAGTTGAGATCAGGGCGAATGAGCCAGGTACAGAGCCTAGGGACAAGACATTCCTCTGTACTAGAGGGTATTTTTATTATCCAGAAT
Organism: Oxyruncus cristatus; assembly: GCA_013399855.1. Classification (NCBI taxonomy): domain Eukaryota; kingdom Metazoa; phylum Chordata; class Aves; order Passeriformes; family Cotingidae; genus Oxyruncus; species Oxyruncus cristatus. Next base: position 144,556 of record VXAY01005489.1, read on the forward strand.
TCAGCAGAGGGTCACAGCAGGATCAGGAAAGGATCATACCTGTGAGATAGGAGAACAGAGGCACAGCAAGGACTGAAATTCTGGTGAGATACTGCCCCAGAAGGCAAGGTGGAAATGAAAGGCAGCTAAGCTGTTTCCCAGCACTGGGCAACGTGGTTCCTCACATTACAGAGGACAGAACAAAATAGGAATTGTGGAGAAAGCTGCCTGTTAAAAGCAGAAAATGTTTTCTCCCCTTTTCCCTAAGCCTTTACAGAGTTATGCAAGTTGACTTTATCTACTGCAAATCCTCCTTTCTGTTGTCAGCTCTTGCAGAGTTGAAGTCCTTAATTCTCCTACACTCACTGTGGGCTAGGGTGGGTAATATCTGCTTTAGCCTTCCCATAATGAATCCCAGCTCGGTCCCCCTGGGCTGCCACGGCTATTGATTCCAGCCTAACACCTCAGCTTGTTTCCTGTCAGCTCAGTCACACACCCCTTATCTGGCCAGGCACATTTATCTCTGGTTTTTCTTTCTTGCCACTTCCTGAACTCGCTCAGCTTTTGCCACGCAGTGAAGTGAGTTCGGGGGGTTGTATCAGCCTGGTGGTGCTGCTTCCCCAGCCTCTCCCTGCCAGCAGTCCTTTGCAGGAACCCACTCTGGGATGGCAGCAGCAAATTCTCTTCTGCTTTATGCTCTTTGCAGATGCCTTTGCTGTCAGCCCTGCCCCAGCTACCTGTTCCCCTGGGGCACTGCTCCTTGCTGGTATCCCGATATCCCGGGATCCTGCGCAGCCTGGGCTCGCCACAAACTGCTCCAAGGGCATTTTTCTGCTCGGGACTGAGCTGTCAGCTCCCAGCAGGAGCAGCCTGCAGGGTTGAGGTGTTCTGGGAGCAGAGCTGAAGGGCACTGGCACCGTAAGGGCTGGATCTGATGTGTGTGGGAAGGCTGAGGCACCGGCACGGGAGGGCTCAGCTTGGGCACTGCTCGAGCTGTGCCTTGCACGGAGTGGGGGAGATGCACTGCAAGTCACCAGCTCCTGGGACAGCACATTCCCTGCCAGCTGAGTGCAGCCAGGCACAGGCTGATAAGGCAGCATCCTCTGCTGGGAGGAGCAGCACCTTCCCCGGGTGGTTTAACTCTGGTGTACTGCACCAAAAGCACAGCGAGGCAGCTCAAAGCTCGGTTAGCAAATGGATGCTTGGAAAGCAAGGTCACCCCAAAACCACTGAGAGCCCCAAAGTGATGCTGCAGGTCCTCGGAAACACCTTGACATGGCTCCTGCCTGTGGCACCTGAGTTAGTGACGGGGCAATGAGGGACAGGCCCCGACCCTGCTGCTCCCAGGCCCCTCTTCCAGCAATGGAGCTGGGAGTTTGGGTGAAGTTAACAGCAGAATACACCCTGAACTCAGGCTGGTGCTGCTCAGGACAAGGAGAGCAGCCTGACTCCTGCCCTGAGTCACCCAGGGGGTTGTGCAGCATTGTGGAGGAGAAATAAAAGCCAGCAGAAGAAATGCTGGGTCAGTGATTCCCATTAACAGTGGGGCTGGCCCTTTTTTAGCTCCCTGCGTTTTGTGTGGCCCCATCCCCTGAACTGTTCTTTGTGAACTGATCCCTGCTTTGGAGATAAAACCTCTCTCCAGCAGCCCTGCACTAAATAATAGAACCCATCAGCCTTTCTGGGTTGGGGAAACCTCCTCCAGTGAACTTTTATCCGACTCTCCTCTCCCAGCATCCCAAACTGCGGCTCCTTCTCTCTGCTGCTCCGTTTGTTTGTCTGCCTTTCCAAGGCTGGGCTGCAGAGGAGCTGAGCCCAGTTCTGCTCTTGGCCATGTGGGGGTGACTTGGTGGCCTGGTGCATCTGCTCGGGTGCAGAACTGGGGCTGGCAATGAATTCCAGAGGGATCATCCCCCTGATGGCTCAAGGGAAGCAGCAGGATGTCAGCATTCCCTTTCAGGTGGCAAAGCCTCTCAGCAGAGGTCCCACCAGAAGCTGGGATGAGTTTCCCCCCACCAGCAGCTGTGTGTGCCCCAATCCTGAGCCCACCAGGTCACCAGAGGTGGGACTGGTGCTCCTGCAACCCCCTTTGGCATCAGCTGCTCGTCCGGCACCCAGGCAGGTACCCCAGGGGGGTTGTGCCCCCTCCAGTGCCAAGGAGCATCCTCCTGGTCCTTCCTGCTGATCCAGAGCACACAACAGTGGCAGTCAGCCTTACACTGAGCCCAGAGAGCTCATTCCCTGCACGATTAATCCCAGCAAAATCCCTCCCCTCTCCTTCAGCTCCATGTTTTTCCTGATGCTCCGTTTGCAGCCAGGCACAGCCACCCAAGCAGGGCCCCCTCCCCTCTCCCAGGCCCTGAGGGTTGGCTGAGGACAGGACACAGCTCGTGGAACTGCCCAACTCCCTCCCTCTGCCTCACCTTGCAGCCATTTATAGACGAGGTATTTAAAGTTTTAAGTCCCTAATAATACATCACTTATTCCTGTGCCTAATCCTGTCAGCTGCTCCCTCGTCCTCAGAAGGCAGAGTGGGGAATTTGGCCAGCTGAGGATGCAGTGGCAGATGCTGCTGACTCACAGTGGGGCTGGTGGTGCAGGGGCACAGCTTGTTCCCACCCCAGAGGGGCCAGAATCAGCCAATTTATGCAAAAATCCAAGAATTGATGAGGCAGATGAGTTCCTCGTGCTTCAGTTCTTACAGCTACTTCTGGAGTTGCTTTGCAGCATCCCTTCCCCCATTTTGTTTTTTTGTTTTTTTTTTTTTTTTTAAACTTTAAATTGCAATATAAGGCTTGGAAGGTCAGCTCTTTTTTTTTTTTTTTACAAGAATAAATTAGACTCATTATTTGCTAGAAAGTCTGACTTGGAAAGAAAATGTGAATTTGCTGAGGGGAAAAAATAAAAACATTTAATGAGATCCAAGAAATATTAACAAGTCTGGAAACCAGAGAAAGGGGATGTAGGAGTGTTAATTAAAGATAACAGGCTCCAGTGCAGGAAGTGGGGACATTCCAATGATACTCAGAGGGGACTGGTGCTCATGGCTTGTTTTTTTTTTTTTTCCTGAGGTTGTAAAACTGGGGCAGGATTTGTCCAGTTCTTGTGTGTTTGTACGTGGTGCAGCTGACGATGCTGCACCAAAGTTGTTCTGGGGCAGCTTCATGCACTGGGGCACAAGAGACAACTCTGGAGGGAGAAATGGGAATATTTGGGCCCAAACAGGAAGGACAGAAGGCACAGCTATTCCCTGTTATTCTGTACTGATCTGTATCAGCTCTGCTTTACTTCCCTGAGGCATTTCATATGCCTGGAGCACCAAGCTGATTATCTTAGGCTCCCCTCACTAGCAGGGAAAAATACAGATCCCTGGAGCCAAGCGGGGAAGAAATGGACAATTCCTTCCCCAGAGCAGATAGAAAATCCCAGAAAGGATGTTCCAGTATTCTCCTAGCCCAAATTAATGCAGATATCCATCAGGATGCTGCCAAAACTCTCTGCTGTTGTCACTGACTGCTGCCTCACCAACTTTCTCTGCAGAGCTGAAATTGGGCCCTGCCCCACCTCCCTTGCCCCTCCTTCCCCTCCCCAGTAAATCTGAAGCATTAACCAAAGAAAACGTTACCTTAAAAACCTGCTCTGATGAAAGGACAGGCAGGGTAATTCCACAGCTGCTTAAAGGGAAACCCATAAAGGTTAAGTTTAATATCAGGGAGAGGAGATTTCGTCTCGCTGGAGCTGTCAGTCAAACCCGGGCCAGGGGAGCTCTCACAAGAAAATCCTCAGTGGTCCTTCCCTTGCCAGGACTCAGGGAATGATCCATCCTGGTTTGCACCTGGACAAGGACTTGGTTGTGGACAGCACATCCCTGGAAGTGTCCAAGGCCAGGCTGGACGGGGCTTGGAGCAACCTGGGCTAGTGGAAGGTGTCCCTGCCCGTGGCAGGGGGTGGAATGAGATGGGCTTTAAGTTCCCTTCCAATTTTAGGATTCTGTGAGCTGGCAAAGGACCCCAGTAAGGGGGAAAAAAGTTTTCTTCACTCAGGGATAAAAGGCAGATGCACCTGCTCATTCTGGGCTTTTGGCTTGCACTGCCTTTGCTGGATTTAAGGAGTGCCTCATGTTTTACAACAGCAGCTCTCCCCTTGTTCATCCACCTCACGCTGTGGCTCCCGTATCCCCTCCAACACCCCTGTCCAGCCCATTCTCTGCTGGAAATCACTCAGCTATTCACAAAGTCTGAATACACCTGCCTTTTGCATCCTGACTTGCTGCAGCCTCACTCCTGCTGCATCACTAACACAATGTGAGTCTGTCCAAGGCAATAAAAAACTCAATCCCAACAGGAGACTCTGCTGTATCCAGGATTCTGTGCCAATGAGAATGAGAGAACAAACAGAAAAAGCAATGCTTGACCCCCCCAAAGACAACAGCACCAGCACCAGCTGGCTGGAGCTGCTGGCTCTGCCGGCTGGAATCCGTGAGGGAAAGGAGGGAAATCAGTGGATTGGACGGAGGTGGAAGAGAGAGGCCAACTTCCCCCAAAATGTTGGATTCAAAAGTCATCTGTCACTTCACTTACACAGAACTTTGGGGCAGTTGCTGTTTGAGGAGGAAACCAGCAGCTTCCATTAAAATCCCTTTTCAAGCTCCTACCAGCCTCTAACTCCAAACAAGCTGCTCCTTGGTAGGTCTTTGAAGGATAGTTTGTCTCGGGATTAATTCCAGGCAGCTGAGAGAGCCCTTGAAACACCCTGTCCTTGCTACTGGAGAGGAGGGGTGTAGGACACGAGAGCAGCTTTTTGCCAGCTTGAGCTCCCTGGTTTGGAATTTGAGAGTGGAAGCCTTTCCTGTCCCTGGAGATGAGAGAGGACAAGCTGAGGGAAGTCATTTCTCATCGGGTGCTAAGGAGCAACAATTTCCTCTGCCCACAGAAATGCCTGGAGGGCTGCAGCACTGCATGGGGACAGCAGAGATCTGTGCTTGGGCCTCTCTCAAATCCCCTCTGTGGCCGTGACCAGTCACCTCAGTGGTAAAACCAACAGAATAACCCTTTATTTTTTGTCCCTGTTTGCCCACCTCATGGAGATTTCTGAGCACAGAGAACGTCCACCTTCTGCCAACATGCAGGTGTCACCTAAAATCTAGAGGCTGTTGCCATCAGGGGGAGAAGAAGCTTCAGATTCTGAGGGTCTGGAGCTGCTGTGCCCCAGATGGGGGTGAAATGTTGCTACACCCCTCAAAGAGGTGGGCAAACTGAACGTGGGGGGGCCCTGCAGAGTGAGGAGAATCAGCAGATGAGCTCAGCCCTTCCCCTCTATGGGGATGGAAAACAAGCTGCTCTCTCTGCCACGGCCCTCGGGCTCTGCTGGTGACTAAAACCAGACCCATCCCTGAGCTGTTCCCTCTGCTCCTGCCCTGCCTCTGTTATTGGAGAGTACGTGCTAAGGCTGCAGTTCAGCTGAGCTCAGCAGTAACCCAGCTCAACTGCCAGCCCTCCCCCAGACAAAACTCTGCCACCCCTTCACAGAGACCCCTCCAAAGCTTCCCTGGCAGGTCGCTTCCCCAAAAGCCAGCGTGTCTCAGAGGTGATCAGAGCTGACTCTGACTGCATTTGTAGCCAGTTCGGAAGAGGCAGGGAAAGCCACGAGTGTCCATGGGATGTTGGGAAGCGTTCAAGTCCTGACACTTTCAGGCTGCTTTAGACTGAAACAGGTCTCTCTGTTCAGTCTCTCATGCTCTCCCTGCCCAAAGCCAGCACCAGCAGCTCTGCTGGAGGGCTCAGAAAGCCTCGCAGCAGGTGGAGGGAAAACAACCTTTCCCCAGGGAAATTTTCTTCCTGACCCTGATTAATTAGAAGCTGCCTGATGCCCTGAAGCACGGAGGTGAACACCAGAGGAAGAAACCAAAGGCAGGCAAAAGGTTGCCCAGGGGAAGCAGCAGCTACCTGCCAGCCTGACAAGCTATGACTTGAACTGTAAACCAGTCCTTGCAAGGGAACCTAAAAGCATTTTAAAGTGCATTTTCCTGCCATAAAAGCAAGACGCTTCCCTCCTTGGGAATCAAAGCGGGTCTCCTGGGCTGAATTTCATTTCCTCTGTAATGAAAATTAATAGTAGTGGTAAAGACTAAGGCAAGGAGAAGCTGCAGCTTCCTCCCACTCCTCAGCTCTGTGCCTGCCACCCCGCTGCAAATCTGTGCACTCTGAAAAAAAACCAAAACACCAACAACCAGGCAGTCACTACATTTTAATTATGCCAGTAATGCATTTGCTGTCAATATTCCCCCTTGGAATCACCACAATCACCATTTAAACACAAGGTCAATTTGTCTGCTCTAGCACAGACCACAAGTGCTCCAGGATTACTTATTCCCTTCCAGTCAGAGAACTTCTCCCCCCTGTGTCTGTGTCTGCTCCTCTCCCTGACGTTGCCCCTCTCCTCTAACAGGCTGGCAAAGGTTTCTGGTAAAAGCCAAAAAAAACCACACACACACACACACACACAAAAGAGGGAACATGCAGCTTTGCCATGAAAGCCATCAGAAAATAACTCTCCAGGAAAAGCCAGGACTCGACAGTGGAAGTTTTTTGGCTTCAGGCAGCACAGTTGTCTCCTAGCATTTTTCCTGGGTTGGCACACAGATAGGAGGGGAAAAGGAGGAAAATAGAGAGGAGATTAATGGTCAAAGTGTGTGAGTATCAGATGTATAGAAGGACCTTTGCAGAGGACTTGCCAGGCAAGGGCAGCAATGAAGGCTCCTGTCAGCTGGCACTAAGGAGCCCTTATAAAAACAAACCTAATTTCCATTGCCTGAGGCCTAAAAGCTCATTAACAAGATCATGCAATTAATAGGAGTGGTATGAAGAGGATCAAGCAGCGGAGCTGAAACAACACGGGGGTGAGCAAAGGAAAATGTGGTTTTCCAAAGAGCAGCAGCCAAAGAGGTGAAGTCAAAAGCTGGTCTGGAGAAAGTGGATCAAACTTGAAATTCTCACCCCAAAAGACGTCAGGATCTGCAACCTAAACTTCTTGTGGAGGAAGCATCAAGTACAATGTCTCAGCTGCTTAATGAGAAGGACACTCCTCCCAGCTTCTCATCCCTCCTCTTTGTCCGTGCTGGTAATTCCATAGCTCCAGAAGGGGCAGGGCCAGCACGGACTGTTCCCTTCCCAGATGCCTTTCCAAGGCTCACAGCACCGGGATGGTCCATGGTTTCTAAAGGGCTTCCTCCAGAGAGTAACAACATCAGAAGCATCCAAAGCCAGAGGAACCAGAGAGAGAACTTGGGGGCTGATGCTCCCTCAGCCTTTATTTAATTTAATATTCATGACTGATCCCAGCAGGGGAACTGAAAATCTTCCACTCCTCGATGAAAACTCTGTATAAAAGCCTATTTAAGTTATTTGGGAGAAATGAAGTGACCTTCAGAGCTGGAGATTCTACGTGCTGTGCCACATTCCAGGATTCTCCCAGGAATAACTCCCCTGGACCCACAAACCTCCTGGCCCTTCCTTGCACAGGCAGAAAATACAACTGGGACAAAGTGTGTGATGCAGTAAAACATCACATGAATTATAATCCAAGCCCTGATGCTACTTGAAGAGGATGTCTGAAGATTGGTTGTCTGACAAAGAGGTAGAATTAGGTCTAGAAAAATCAGCATTAACTGAAAAAAAACCCAGAAAAGTTCAGACAAAGAAAGGACCTGGACACACATGAGTGGATCAGTTTAGCTGAGAAGGCTGTCCTTTCTAGCATTATGCCTGATCCAAATCACCTCAGGTTACAAGTTGGACGTAAAATCTGAAGGTTTGTGAAGACATTATTTGACGTGTTTCTGACCAGTTTTCCCTCCGAAAAGTCTGCAGTGCTGCTGATATTTTCCCAAGAAATGCACTTGTGCTCCAGTCCCTTCCCCAGCCTGGGTGCTCTTCTCTGGCCCTGCTCCAGCCCCTCCATGTCCTTGCTGAGCTGAGGGGCCAGAACTGGACACAGCACTCCAGGGGTGGCCTCACCAGTTCTGAGTCCAGGGGCAGAATCACTTCCCTGTTCCTGCTGCCACACTGTTCCCTCCTGTCTCAAAGCGGGGCTGTTGGAACAACTGCCCTGTGCCTTGTACCTCTGGCAGCTGAGAAGTGAGGGAGGGGATGGCAGTGCTGTGACACGGAGCTGCTTCTCCTGTGCTGACCCAGTCTCTGAGCCCAGCACCGTGAAGGTGTTTCCGTGAGGTTGCCCTGTGAAACCACTGCCTGGCAGATCAGGTTTTTCCAGGGCTTCTGCAGGTTTTTCCAGGGCTGTTGGAGCCCTGTCCTGGCCGGGGCCCAGGTGCCCTGGTGGCCAGGCTGTGGTGCCCTGCAAACAGGGTAACAGGGCTGCGGGGAAATGCATGAAAGGCTGAGCTGGGTTCGCAGCAGAGCCCAGGGCATTGCCCCAGCGGGGAATCTGTCCTCCTGAGGCTGCTCTGTGTGTCTGAGCCAGGCTCAGCCAGGCAGGGTACAAATGTAAAATAATGAGGTAGCAGCTGAGAGTGTCTGGAGCAAGCGGAGGGGAATGAAGATGGATGAGCGTAGCTAAGAGACAATTTGAAAAGGGATAAATACAGGCAACAAGTTATTCACCACAGCAATTTGTAAAGAGTGCTAAAAACCTTCAGACAGGATTGTTTCACATCACCTCTTTTTTCTGTCTGCAGCCTGACAGGTCTCATGTAAATGGTGCTGATTGATGGCCGCAAACCAGTCCCCTCAATCTGCTCCTCTGGTATTGATCAGCTCAACCCCCATCGCTCCTGGTGCTGCTGGGGTGTGAGAAGCAGCACCCCCAAAGGGCACAGAAAGCTGGGGGACCAAGTGGGAAGAACCCAATCCCGGCTGCAGAGGAAGGGTGGGTGACACTGAGCAGGTTCCACGGGGAAGGGGAAGAGTCCCTGCAGGGGAAGGGACGAGCTGTGCTCAGGAATGAATGACCCGGGACACGGGGAAAGCTGAGGAGGAGGTGCAGTGTTTCCCCACGAAGCAAAAGGGCTGTGAGTAGTTTCCACGGGATGCTGGCTGCAGTGCCAGGGAATGAACCCCCAGCCTGAAAAACACCTTAGGAGTCAGGAAGAAGCAACAGGGAGTGCAAGTGTTTTGCAGACTCTTCATGATTGTCACCCAAACCCCACAGCTGAGCGTGGGATGGTCCAAGTCTAACTCTTCGATGTGCATAAAGCCTCACAGCACTTGATTTTTCTCCTGGCTGAGTTCCCTGTGTTGGGCATGGGATGGCAATTCATCCTGACACCCAAAGATACGCTTGTTCAGGTGCGTTGGACTTGGCAGGGAACCCAAATGTGGCAGTGGGGACAGGATATGCAATTACCCATCCCGGGGGCTGGCTGTGGCATCAAAGTTAATCTCTTGGCACATCACTTTTGGATCTTGAATAGAAATGCACGAGGAATCTTGGAGTCTGTTTGGTTTTTAACTTCCCATCTATAAAAACAGCATCTTTCCAGTAGCAAGACTGGAAATAAATATATATATATATATATATATATATATAGTTGTGGCTATAACCTGGGCTGACCTTCCTGCATCCCATCCTGGGACTGACAGGATCCCTGGGAGCACTGGAATGGCTGTAGCAGTTGGGGGGAAAAAACCCCACAACATGTGTGCATGAAAGATACAATTAAATTCAGCATTTATTTTCTTTCTCAAGGAAGGAGAGGGAATTGCTGCAAGCAGCGGGAATAGGCAGGAGCTTTGCAAAAGGAAGATACAGGGAAATTGAAATTGGTGTTTTACTGGAAGTGTTTGAGACAGGATGGGCCAGATAGAAGAGGTATTTCCATGCTCCAGGGTTAAGAGAAAAACAGATAACTGGGGAATGGTGAAGAGAGAAGGGGGAACAATCAAAGCAGACTCAGCTTCAGCCCTGTTTCTTTTCAAAACATGGTACTTAGAGGTGTTCCAAATGTGATAAGTCCTTATATTACACGTGCAGCATCACAGGGATGTGGGTATTGGAATAAGGGTTGCTGTGAGTCAGCCTGTACCTCCTCTCCACCTTCCACCAGCACTTCCCTGAGTTTTGTGATCTGTATTGACTCAAAATGGAACATTTCATTCACTGCACTTGGTATTTGTTCGCTGCAAAGAAAGAGCTGCTGTGTTTTGTCAGATTAAGCCCCTGAACAATGCCTGGATATGAGCAGGATTCCCTCAGGCTGGCTCTCCTGTGCAACATTCCCCCTATTTCAGCAGAGAAGGGATTGGCAATTATCTTTGTTGAAAGACTGGAGGCACGTTGGCCGAACAGAGGTGACAACCTTTCTCCCTCTCCTTGGAGCGTGGCCCTTTTCTATCAGCAGCCCTGAATTCCCCCCTCAGCAGAAGAGGTTCTCTGGCTGGAAACAATCAAACAGACTCCACCAACTCCAGGGAAACTGCACAAGTGTTTCCCAAGTGCTCAAGTGCCCCTGTTCCTTGGAATCCTGCTCAGAACGGGTTATTGCACTGCTGAAGGAGCGGCTGCTCTCCCAGGGTTTGCTTTTGGTGTGTGGACCTGCAGGTTTCCTACTGCCATTCCCAGCAGGACGAGGTGGCTCAGGACACGAAGGTCACTCTGTCAGGTCAGTTTGCCCTTTGCCAAACCCGTGGCTGCCTCAGGAAGCATCAGCCTGTGACTCAGCATTCCAGGTGCGTTGGCCCTTCCCTCTCTCCTGCAGCACCTGACACTTGGAGGAGAGCAGCCAGGGGCCCAGGTTGGTATCAAACCTCTTCGGCAGATGCCTCCACCCTTCCCTGACAAGAAAGGAAGGACGTTGAGGTGCTGGAGCAGGTCCAGAGAAGAGCAACCAGGCTGGGGAAGGGACTGGAGCACAATTCCCATGAGGAGAGGCTGAGGGAGCTGGGGTTGTTCAGCCTGGAGAAGAGAAGGCTCAGGGGAGACCTCATCGCTCTCTACAACTCCCTGACAGGAGGGTGTAGCCAGGTGGGGGTTGGTCTCTTCTCCCAGGAACCAGCAGTAGGACAAGAGGGCTCGGCCTTGAGCTGTGCCAGGGGAGGTTTAGGTTGGATATTAGAAAGAAATTCTTTCCAGAGAGGGTAATCAGCCCTTGGAATGGGCTGCCCAGGGAAGTGGTGGATTCTCCATCCCTGGAGGTGTTTAAGATGAGGCTGGACGTGGCACTGAGTGCCATAGTCTGGGAACCGCGGTGGTGTTGGATCAAGGGTTGGACTTGATGATCTCAGAGGTCCTTTCCAACCCGTCTGATTCTATCCTTTCCAACCCATCTGATTCTATGATTCTATGATTCTATGATTCTATGATGCACACAACCCTTTTGAGGGGGAAACTACGAGTCAGAGCTGTCACTGAGAAACAGGCACCGCACTTGGACAGGCTTCAGCCACTCCTGTGGACATGTGGAACACCCTCTGCACGTGTTTTCTAGTCCAGTTTTCTCCCTGCTCCCTATCAGGGGAGCATTGTCTTCCACCTTTAAAGCCCTTCCACCAAGCCACAGGCACACCCCTTCCCCCCCAGTCACTCTCACATCCCATCGGGCCTCCACAGCCGCTCATTTCAGAAAAACCTCATCCTCAAAACTTAATGTGTTGCTTTTCCCGTGCTCCAGAATTCCTCTCTCCTTCATTTGCCAGCCTGAAATGTGTGAACCAGCCGACATCTCCAAGCCACTGCTCTCCCTAATTTGCACTCTGTGCTGCCTCCCTTTTATCTGCCTCTGAAAAGCATTTAAGCAGCAGTGTTTGTGTGAAAGATGGCATCCAAAATAAACTTATATTGCGCTGTAAATCTCAGCTGAGATAGGTACAGAATCACAGGCTACAAGTAGGTGGTTTGAGAGCACACACTTATGTAGGAGGGAAGAACAATTCCCTTCGCAACAGCCACCTCTGGGGAAAACTGGGGCTTGTATTATTCGAGTGGTCAGGCTATACAGGGCTTGTCTCCTCGACTCCATGCCTCAAAAGGGCAGGTTTTGTTAAAAGAACACTGACTAATCAAGCTCCCAAAGCCCTGGAGAATCCGTGCATCTGTCCCCAAAGAGGACCCTGCCACTAAAATAAAAATAGCCTTGGCTGGGAGCAGTGTCTGAGTCAGTGGCAGCAGGGGGACCGAGCCGGGGGCTCTGGGGTTTGTGCTGTGCCATCCAGAGGAAGAAGGACAGGGAGGAATCAAAGCAGGTCCTGTTTGGGTGGAAATGGCAGGAAGGGAACCACGAGCAGAGCAGTGTTTTGCAACAGGCACAGCTTTTGGGGAGAAGTTAAAGGCAAGGGGAGAAAGGAGCACTGGAACAACCTGAGGGGCTTTGTTGGGCTCTTCCCAGCCAAGGGGTGTGTCAAGGCTCCATCCTGCAGCCTCCTCTCTCCCCTGCAGCTCCTCCTGTGCAGCCACACCAGACTTGCAGCCCCTCTGAGCTTTCTGAATAAGCACAGGCACTTCCTCACTGCTTTCCTGATTTTATGGAGGAGAAGCATCCAGCCAGACACCAGCAGCGGGGGGACCATTCCCCAGCTTCACCTCAAAGTTACTCTCATTCCTTCCCACCAGGACAATTTTACCTTCCCAAACCAAGAGGCTGAACACCTGAGCCTGGTGCCCAGATCTCTGGGCGGTCACTGGGCCAAATTTATTCAGCACCAACGCTACAGACAAACCCTAAGAGCTCTTCCTCCCCAAGCCAGGGCCTGCCTCCTGCATTCTGTACCCTCTCCCCACCCAGGGCATTCCCCACACCGAAAAGCTGCTGTATAATAGGTGACTAATCCGGCTGGACACTTACTTTATGGCGTTTAATTCACTTTATCCATTGCTAATTTGCCTTTTGCTGGGTGCCTGTCAGGAATCCATGGCTCAGCAATTCACTGAGCAGCCTAAGCTCAGCTCAGGCTTCATAAATAGCACCCCAGTGGCTGGGGCTCAGCGACAGAGCTGCCAGGCAACACTGATCTGCCGTGATCTGCCTCCAGAGACGCGGTTTTCCAGCTCTAATTCCCTGTTTGCTCCCCAGTAGCTCCCCCCCTGCAAGTCCTGCTCCCCCCTGGCATCGTTACTATTATACAGTGGCCACGACAGCCCCCCCTGGCAAAAATGTGAATTCCTTCAGGGAAGCGACGGGCGAGGGTTTGCTCTCCAAAAAGAGACGGCAGGAAGGGAGGGTGAAGAGGGGTTGGGACCTGCTGCTTCACCAGAGCAGCACAGGAGGGGGAAAGGATTCGCCCAGTGGGGCTTTCCGAGTTTCCAGCTGGTTGCCAGGCTCGGGCTTTGCGCTCACAGCCATCCTTCTTGCCAGCAGGGGAAGCAGGAGCATCAGCACCGCCCGTCCTTTGCAGGCAGGCTGGCAAACAGCGCCGGGGAGGTGACACAGAAGGTCCCGGTAAGAACTTCCCGAGGGGAGCCAGAAACTCATCTACCATCCTGACCCCCAGCACTGTCACTGCAAGGACTGCTGGTCTCCTCACAGCTGCTTCCTCCACACAGAACCTAAACCAGGTTATTGTATAGAAGCAAAGAGCACTGGAGTTTGAGCTCTGCGAAAAGTCCTTTCTTTTAGTGCAGACTGAAAACAAAACTGAGGGACTTAAAAGTGTTTTTTTTTTTCATGCCTATGGAAAATAAACATATTGTTTCTCACAGAAATAAGTCCCCTCATCCTCATGTTGCCCAGAGAAGCTGTGGCTGCCCCATCTCTGGAAGTGTTCAAGGCCAGGTTGGAGCAACCTGATCCAAGGGAAGGTGTCCCTTGTGGGAATGAGATGATCCTTAAAGTCTCTTCCAGCCCAAACCATTCTGGGATTCTCTGTTATGTTTTAAATGCTGTATATATACAATCTTGAGCAAAATGTTTACCTTTCTGCTGAAAAGCATTAATCCAACCTGACAAAGCTCAGGAATTGTTCTTGTCCACACAAATTATATTTTTACAGCAGTGGAAAATACTGAGCCTCCCCCCTCCTCCTTATATCAGGTCTAATTGTGAGCAGAAGAATGAAATCAGGTATTTCCAAACTCTTCACAAAAAAAAAAAAGAGACGTAAGGCACCCAAAATGCTTCAGGCTGGGGGAAATCTGGGAGGCAATCCAGAATCCTGACCATCTACCTGCCTCCACAGCTGGGACAAGGATCACGCAGAGTAACAAAAAAAAAAATCTAAAAGGAAACCCTAGTCTTGCTAAAACAGGGACAAAACACCTCCTCAAAGCCTTAGAGCTCACGCCCTTATGCAAAGATACCAAAAAATGCAGGTGCAGTATTTTTGAGGTTATTCATCATTCAGCAAAATTACATAATCACGAGGAGGAAAAACATTTGACCAAGTTGAGTTTGGTTTTGATCTTCTCTGGAAATTCTGCCCTGGGGGCCATCATTTGAATGATACTGGGATTTTGGGGGTGTTTTTTTGGTTTGTTTTTTTTTGTTTGTGTTTTTTTGTTGTTGTTTTGGGGGTTTTTTTGTTTTGTTTTGTTTTGTTGTTGTTGTTTTGGTTTGGTTTGGTTGTTTGTTTTTTTTTTGGATTCTTCCTGCCTTCCCGTAATTCCATTCCTTTTAATGAGTTTTCCCTTGTCACAAGGCAGGAATACCCTGAGAGCCAGGGTACCTCATCTCACTGCTTCTGCTAAAAAGGAAACTCCAATTAAATAAAGAGGAAAGACCCCGATGAGGACATCAAAATATGGAAGTGATGAAGATTTACAGCCGTTAGATAAACTGCCAGTGTGTGCTGCTGATTTATTTTGCTTTTCCCAAACCAATTCCTGAACGATCATAAACATCTGGCAGACAGAGGAAGAGAAATACTGCATGTCTTTGGGGTTATATTTGGGGGGGAGGACACATTACAGAGGAACACCCAGAGCAGGTTTTGAGGCGTATTTTTGTTTTCCATGGACAGTGTGGAGCTGGAGGATAATTGAACCCCAACCCTCCCCCTGCCTGAGTAACCTCTGTGCCCCTGCAAACACGGGATGTGCCAAGTACACAGGGGAAGGCAGAGGTTTTCTGACAGAGAAATCCAGATTCTTGCTCGAAAATAAAAGTATTTCAGGACAACCAGCAATGTTACCTCCAAGGAAAGCAACTGCTGCCTTTTATTTTTAAAACTTTGAACTACCTGTAAGAAAAGAAGAGAGTGCTGGTGGTGGCACAGGGAGAAATATGTTATTTCCTTGCTCCTCAGCAGCTTAAAAATCCATCAATTAGCAAATAACTATGCAAATGGGATCCCACTTGACAGGCAGAGCTCCAATACACCGATGGCAGCAACGGGGGGAAACGCAAGAAGAACAATAATATTTACAGAAAAGCAGCAACACCGGATAAATATTTTCGTAGGGGATAAATTGTATACATTTTAAGTGTTCCCAGCGTTACTCTCCACATAATTACTTGCATTGAGCGGGATGTAAAGGAGGCACCGTGCAAATAAATACAGCAGTGGCTGAAAAAAAAGGGGCAAACCCGGGAGGTTTAGGCAACAAACTGCCAGACAGGAGCGCAGTGAGCTGGTGAAACGAGCTGCTCGGTGCACTCCAAGGCGCTTTCACTCGCCCTTTAGCAGGATTTTTGGATCCATCGGCGCTCCAGCGTCGTGGTCACCTCCCGGAGCACCGAGTGAGGGCTGGGGGTTCATAGAATCATAGAATCAGCCAGGTTGGAAAGGACCTCTGAGATCATCAAGTCCAACCCTTGATCCAACACCACCGCGGTTCCCAGACTATGGCACTCAGTGCCACGTCCAGCCTCATCTTAAACACCTCCAGGGACGGAGAATCCACCACTTCCCTGGGCAGCCCATTCCAGTGGCTGATTACCCTCTCTGGAAAGAATTTCTTTCTAATATCCCACCTAAACCTCCCCTGGCACAGCTTAAGGCCGAGCCCTCTTGTCCTACTGCTGGGTCCTGGGAGAAGAGACCAACCCCCACCTGGCTACACCCTCCTGTCAGGGAGTTGTAGAGAGCGATGAGGTCTCCCCTGAGCCTTCTCTTCTCCAGACTGAACCACCCCAGCTCCCTCAGCCTCTCCTCACAGCACTTGTGCTCCAGTCCCTTCCCCAGCCTCGTTGCTCTTCTCTGGACCTGTTGTTCTCCCAGCACTTCGCTGACGCGGCAAAGATCAGCCCCAGCCAAGCGGCATCAGCTGCCAGATGGGCAGAGGGGGAAGATGCTGCAGCAAAGCAGAGCAAAGCAAAGCAAAGCAAAGCAGAGCGAGGAGGAAGGGTTTGGTGCTCCCTTCCAGACTGCAGAGCCTGGGCTTTGCTCTGTCGGCTTTGGAGGCAGGGAAGGGGGAGGGAAGGAGGGAAGGAGCAAAATCTCCCCACTGGCGCGCGGGGTCGGGTGGGGGACTTGCCCAAAAACAGAAAAGAAAGAAGAGATACAGCAGTGGGAAATATCGTATGGTCAACAATCGGGTGCTCCCCAAAGTCACACTGACACCTCCAACACTGGGCACTACCCGCAGGGAATGGGATGTGCCAAGTACACGGGATTGGCACAGATTTCTGACAGAGAAATCCAGATTATTCTCATGAGAAAATACTACTTCTGGTGGCTCTTCAGCCAGGTGATGCAGGAATTGTGCAGAGGGCAGAGCTGGGATCACAGCAGGCTTGTCTGAAATACTTCACCTGCTAAGTATTTAAATGCTAATATAGCTTACTGGCACCTAAGACATTTTTAGGTGCTTCAGTTTTGGCTACTGTACTAAAAACATGACTTTGCCCAGAGCTCAAACCCTTCTGCTCTTTGCTTCCATATAACAACATTTCCTTAGGTTCTGTTTGGTGGAATTCAGACTTTAAAGCAGCTTGATGAACACAGGGATCCCCCCATACAAGAGCTTTGCTGCCATATGACTTTTTGGGGCAAGATAGATTGTGCCCCCTGTCATCACCTGGTCAGCCTTGGAAAAGTCTCACCCTGCTCTCGAGAGGAAAAGCTGCTGAGGAAAGGGTCATTTGACCAGCTGCCTTCATAGTCACTGAGCTCTTCCAAAAATTCAGTCCCGGGGAAGAACGAAACTGGAATAGGTGGTGAAATATCACAGCAAAGTGCTTCCCTTGGTAACTATTACGGCAGCAAAACAACATTGTCTGAGTAACTGGATCGTTGAAGCCACACTCAAACAGCAAAACAGGCTCATCTGCAGAAAATACTCTTTTCCTTTAGGTCGTTTTTGTTGTTGGATCATTTCGGAAGAGCAGGAGAAAATGCGATGGAAAGCAAGCCTTGATAGTAAAATATTTTGATTCTCTGTTTGTTGCTCAAGTAAAAGAGGACTTGGTTCAGCATTTTTTTTTTTTTTTTTTTTAAAACCCCAGCCCCGGGGCGATNNNNGGTTCAGGATTTTTTTTTTTTTTTTTTTGCAATGCCATGGCCAGGCGCAGTTGGTGCTGTGTTTCTATAGGCAATGTGTCACAAAAGCTTTGCTGCTGCTGCTGCAACGTTTTCTGAGTGCACTAATAAAAGTGTGTGCCCACACAGAGGCTCCAAAAAACAGTGGAGCAAAGCAATTCTCTGGGAGTAGCAAAGCAAGTCAGAGTCAATCTCCTTCCACCTTATGCCTCATTAGAAGAGAGGTGGTTCTGGGCCTGAACTGGGGGTTTGTATTAGCTTTCAATTACCTGGTGTCCATTTTAAACACTTCCCCAATTACCTCGGCCACCTCTCTCCCATTACAGTCCCACAATCAATACAGGGGCTGTATAATCCTTTCCCAAACTCCAGTGGAATATAAAAAGCAAGCTAGGTAATAACACCAGCCTGCTTGCAATCCTGGGGAAAGGGGACACCTTTTCCTACCCTCTAACACAATGTCACCCCCTTCCCAAGCTGAGCTTTCTTTGCCTGCTGGAATTCTGGCTCGCTGATGCTTATTATCTCTTCCAGCACTGAATAGGAAGACCCCAGCTTGGTTCTGCAAGGATATTTATTACCCAGGGTGCCCTTTGATCCTGTTTAGTCTAATTGGGCCTGGCACACAGCTCCAGGTTGTTAATGTATTTCCCCCATAAACTGTATCTGCAGACAGATGGAAGTTCCATGATTGCCTCCTTTCACTGCCATTAGAGGAGCGGTTGGCTCCTCACTTTTACTTACAATTTAATTACAAGGCATATGGAAACACTGAGAGCACTGAAGCCAAGGCCCTTGCACAGATTTCAGTGCTCATCCTTTTTGCCTTCTCTCCTTTTTAAAGGCTCAGTTCCTAAAACAGCCTCTTCAACATCATTGAGGAAGAGCCCTCGGCGAGCTGCTGCCCTGGGGGAGCTGCCCTGAGTTTATGTGGAAGCAACAGCCAGCAAAACATCTGCATTCCCCCTCCTGCAGGGCAAGGAGCGGAGGATTTCCTGGGGACAGCTGGTCCCCAGCCCAAGGAGATCACCAGCTCTGCCTTGCTGAGCCGAGCAGCTCAGGCAGACTTGTCTTAAACCTGCGAGCTTGGGCGGTGATCTTTGCATAGCTGGGGGTGCTCAGCCCTCATCAGCTCGTTGCCTGAGCGTTTATCCCGTAACAGCTCTCTGAAATGTCAGGGACCCAGTAAAAATTGAGCTGCTGCAACTCCTGCCTGCTTTTAAATATCAAGATGCCATTAGCTGTGCCCGTTGCCCTCTAGGAAGCCAGTGGAGGGAAGGACGGCAGTTCCCGGGCTCGCTGTGCCCGTGGCTCATCTTCCTTCTCTCCCCAGATGCCCATAGGGATAAAGACACTGCTCTCCAGGACCTCCCACTCCAAAAAGCAGGCAGGGACAGGCTTCAAGGTGCACTGGAGCAGGAGGGCTGGATGAAGGATGCTTTCTAGCCATTATGTATCTCCAAGTGCCTTCCAGCCCGAAACGAGCTGCACATTAACTGGGGTCGAGACACAAACAGCTCCTGGCTGGTTTAGGTGCTCTTGATGCACTGAAAAGATCCCAAAGACCTCAAAGGTGGTGTTGCCAGCAGTGATCTCACAGAAAAGACCCAAAAGAGCATGAAATGGCCCCAATCTGAGGGCTCAGGGGGCAGCTCTGGCAGGCAACAGTTAAAGGGAGCCCATTAAAATGAGCTCCATCCTTTCCTGCTCTCTCATTACCCGAGGTTTCCTTGTTTTATTTTGCTGTTCTTAAAGGGAATCCACAATAAAACAAACCCCAGCGTGGAAACAACCCAAAGACATTGGGGGAAGGGGAGGATGGAAAGGTGACATTGGTTTCTCCCCCCCTCACTCCTCCCCC
>VXAY01005489.1:163788-178234 GCA_013399855.1 Oxyruncus cristatus
TGGTTCCCCCCCCCCCCCCCCCCCCCCCCCCAAAAAGAGACACCTGACAACTTGTGTTGCTGAGTGTGTGACAGTCACATTCAGGGGGATAATTGAATCCCTGTCAATTAGACAGAAAAATCAGATCAAAGCTGCAATAAAACTTCCCTAAAAATATATTAAAAAATTTAAAATGAACAGACAATGAAGGCACATAAGATGCACAGAGCGGCCTAAAGCACCCTTGGCCTGACTGAGGTGGATCCTGCTGTGTGAGAGGGTAGAGATGGACCTTTTGGATAAGCAGTGGGAGCAGTTTCCTCTGGCTTGGAATCACTTCTGTGATCCCACAGACCTCACGCACCTCCCACGTGGCCCTGGAGAAAGTATATTACATATTAAAAGCTTCATCTTCAGCAAGTCAAGAAAGGTTTCCTGAATACCTGGGGACACTCAACACCCGGACACAGAAGGTGCTTTAATTTCACCGTTTACCCAGGACACAGAGAAGATTTTCACTTGTCACCATGTCCCCTTCTCCCCTCCTCTCAGAGGCTGAAAAAAAATCAGCCAACTGGTGCCCCGTGTCCACGCTGGTGAACTGGGAGATTCCACCCTTTTATGGTGAAGTTCAAAAGGAAAACTGCCCCTGGCTTTGGCACTCACTGATCCCAGCCTGCTGGAGCCTCAATAGTTGAGTCACCACTAATATTTCCCTACTTGCAGATTTTTGTCACCTCCTCTTGCCTTCCCCCCCCCGCCATCCTTTTCTCTGCTTCAGAAAAAAATAACTCTCTCCCTAGTTTGTACTCTCCCCTTGGCTTTTCTTCCCCTCCAACAGGATCCCACACTCCTCTGTTCCCTCTCTCCACTTCCATTCTCTGTTTTCACCGCGTTCAATTCAATTTAAACCAAATTCCTTTATTGGTGCCACCGCCAGACAAGGATTGCGAGAGCCGCTGGAAACGTGTTCGAGCCACATTATGTAAAAAAAAAAAACCAAAAAAAAAATATTTAAGGAACAAACACTCCAGCAAATGGAATCGATACATTCCACGGGAAAGAATTACGGGCGACGGGAGGAAAGGAGCGAAGTCACACTCAAGTGCACTGCAAGCCTGCTCCAAATTCAGAGCTGATAATGTGTCAGTGCGTAACCAACAGCTCTCCACGTGCAGCAGCCCTTCCCAAATCAATGATCCCTTTGCTTTTTCAAGGGCTCTGGGCTGAGAGCTGGAGCTGTTTGCTCTGGGGCCCTTCCCACGGCGCTGCTGCCGATAAACCCACGGATCTCCCTCGCTTCCGAAGCGCATCTCGGATGTAGCAGGTGCTGAGGAGGGGGGGGAAGAAGAAGGAATTTACGTGGGAATTTTGGGCCCAAGGAGGGAGTCAGCCTGTGGCCATTTGTAGGAGGCAGCGTTGCAACAGGTACAGCTCCAAACGTGCTGCCTTGAGTGTAATAATTATTGGGACATAAAATTACGTGGGACATATTGCAGCGGTGGTTGGGAATAAGGGGCACCACGGGTTTGGGTTATCAGCTCATTACCTGGGGAGTGAGTGCTCCCCCCTGCCCCCCTCCTGCCTGGTCCCAGGGAGCCCAGCAAGGACCCACACAGACCAGAGGAGAGAGGCGAGCAAGAGAGAGTTTATTATGGGGAGGGGTTGTATATATAGGTTTTAGGGAGATCAGAAAAACGCCAACAGAACTCTCTGAAGGTTTACAGAATCCACCAATAACAAGTAAGGGTTAACATCCAGTAGGAAAGGGTTAACAAAGGCCAGTAAGAAAACTTCCAGATATCTTCCCAGCACATTCCTGAGTAGAGATAACAGTTTTCTAAAGGCATTTTGGGAAGAAGAAGCTGTGACTTAGCAAAAGCTTACAAAAAGCCATTTTGAAACATGTTTAAACAACATTAAAAACTTCTGATTTTACAGCATTTGGGCTGTTCTCCTCATTCTCTTTACAAGCCCATCTCTGACAGGACTTTTTCCATCCGACATAAGGCATGTCAGCTCCCACAACATATTATACGAGGCACTGGTGGCAAGGAAGACTCACCCCCCGAAGAACAAGCAGATCCCTGATCACTCCCCTTTAGCTGAAGCCTAACTGTGCCATCCCACCCTTCCTGAGCGGGTCGGGAGCTTTCCTCTCCTCCTCAAACTCATTTTC
Organism: Oxyruncus cristatus; assembly: GCA_013399855.1. Taxonomy (NCBI): domain Eukaryota; kingdom Metazoa; phylum Chordata; class Aves; order Passeriformes; family Cotingidae; genus Oxyruncus; species Oxyruncus cristatus. The sequence goes on from VXAY01005489.1 coordinate 165,947, forward strand.
ACAGCCCCTTCTGCTCACCCTGTCACCACAGAGCCAGCCAGCCACCCTTTGCCTGGTGCACTCCAGAGAGGCCCCCTGAGGCAGCCAGTTTGCTGTGTGAGCCCTGGCACCGCTCAGCAAAAGGGCACAGCTTAAAACACAGACCCGGGCGACCCAGGGCAAGGTTTTAAAAGCCAGGACCCCGCCAGCCCTTTAAGTAATGATCATTCAAAATAAATAGCAAAGCACGCCGTAATAAATTTTAAAAAATTCACGTTAAGCAGCGTTTAATATGGGGATGAATAAATGATGAGCAGCGGCAGGCACTTGGATAATAACGTTGTTTTGATATTCTCGAGCAGCAAGCGATAGGATGGGGGGGGGGAAATGCCTCAGGGGAGGTTTACACTGGATGTTGGGAGGCATTTTTCTCACCAAGAGGGTTGACAAGCATTGGAAGAGGCAGAACAGGCTGCCCAGGACAGGGCTGGAGTCCCCATCCCTGCGGGGATCTAAGAGATGTGGGGATGTGGCACCTGGGGACATGGCCTGGTGGTGGCCTTGGCCGTGTTAGTTATGGCTGGACTCGGTATTAAAGATCTTTTCCAACCCAAATGATGACTCTGTCCTCTGAAATCAGTGCAAATAGATTTTCAGTAGCTCTGGGAGGCCAGATTAGGTCACACAGGGCACAGCGGCTTCTCTGGGATGGACTTTATGAGGGACTTTATGTGGGGGAAGGTATATTTAGCCTTTGGAGAAGCAGAGCAGGAAAAGGACTGGATGGTTATTTCCCAATTATCTTTCCTCCTAAGTGATGAAAGGAGCCCTTTTCTACAAAAAGTGAACAGATAGTGAAGGAAAAGCAGTGGAAGGAAAGCATTATTTGTCCTTCCTGCCCCAAGCCTGGATTCCTGGTCTCTCAAGAGCACCGAGTGCTCCTTAGTCTGTAACGTTCCAGCTGAGCGAGAAACAGGCAGAGGAACACTCGTGGAGCAATGAAAAAAATATTGATGATCCTTGTCAAAGCAAAGAACAATGAAATAACAGTGATAAATAGTAATTGTGTTGAATTCTGAGTGTGGAAGCGCACATCCAGTGTCTGGTTTAAGCAGGTAGCTCAGGATACAGCTGCTAACAGGAGTGGATTAATCATCATTAATAGGGATTGTTATCTCCTCCTCTGGCTTACGTGTCCTTAATAGCACGTAAAATGCCTGTAAAACAAATTTCCTATTCATTAGAACTGATTGCTTTCTTCCAAAACATACTATTCCCCAGAGCTATCACGGGGTGGGACTCTGCCTACAGGACCTTAGTCACTGTCCAGTCTGGCAGACCCTGCATTGCCTTTTCGTGCACCAAGATTTGTGATGCAGCTTCTGTCTGCACTTTTCTCTATTTGCTTTTTATTGCTCCCTTCTCCCCCGTCCCCCATCCCAAGCCTCCAAATAAAAATTAATTTGATAGCATGCTGCAAACAAAGCGTGCCCTGGAAAGGCCTCAAATGGAATTATGGATGATGCTTTTAGTTTAAACAGCATCTTCATGGCTGCTTTTAGCAGACTAATTTCTCAGCATCTGGCTGGGAACTGCAGAAAGCTGCTCGGAGAGGGAGAGAGGTCACAGAGTCAGCCAGGGCTGTCTTCATTAGGCTGAGCTTTCCCGAGATGGACTGCCTGCTCTCGCCCAAGAAATCTTCATCCCTCACCCTCAGAGTCAATAGTGACCCGCAGAGTTGGTCTGAGGTGAGGGCAGAGACCATCCCATCGCTCCCTGAGCTGCTCCAGTGGCATCCATCAGGGATCCAGCACCTGGATGCCACAGCACCTCTGTCAGGGGAGGTGGGTGGGCAGCTGAGCCCAGCACAGCCCCCAGCCAGCCATGAGATGGAGGGGGAGAGCAGCCGCTCCCACAGTGCTCTAGGAAAAGCCAAATCCACCATTTCTGGTGGCAGAGGCAGGTGAGTTCGCTGGCTGGACACACACAATGCTGTGCTCTGCTCGGGGGGCTCTAAAAGCAGGTATTTGGTTGTAGAGATGCTGAACAGGTCACTGGGCCCTGTAGGTGACTCTGCCCAGACTGACACGGAAATTCCAGCCCTGCCTGCTCCTTGCTTTGTCCTCCAATGGGCTGAGGAGCCCTCAGCAGTTGTTCTCGTGCCCATCTGACACAGAGGAAGATTAGACTGGTGAGAAAGGGATAACTGCAGTATCCAGTAGGAGGCAGACAGGTGGGTTGTAGCCAGGAAGAGAGCCATGCCCAGATTTGACCCATCCACACTTCAATCAGAACGTCGGTGACAACGGTTCTTGTAGGGACCGGGGTTCCAAAGGTGGCTGGAACAATCCGACTGTGTCATCACTGCTGGTGTATAACAGCACTAAGATCCTTCCCCTTCCAGGATGTGCAGGCTGGGATTACTGAGGAGACCCCCTGAAGGAGAACCAGTCCATCCAGAATCCCTGTATTTGCCCTTCCTCCACGTGTCACTGTCAGTGACTGACTCCGAAATAACTTCCCATTCTCCCAGGCGTGTGTTTGCTGAGCTCTGTTGGCATCGTTCTCCGGTTTGTGGCCCCAGGAGAGCGGGATCTTGCATTCCCTCCCTCCCCTTCCTTCCCAGCAGCACACAGGGCAGGGAGCTCCCCACTGCCCTGCAGCAGGAGGTACCCACAATTTTCCAAGTGTGTGTCAAGAGCACTTAAGATGAAAGGCCAAAGCAGCGAGTTCCCTCCTCTCCAGCGGAGAGACAGCTGCACATCACACCATTAAACCAGGGGCTGAGATTTGTTTACTGTCTGGCCACAGACAAGAAGAGCCACTGGGAGCAACAAATGCACTCTGATGAGCCCTGTAATTACCAGTGTGTTCATCCCTTCCTCCAGCAGCGAGGCCAGAGGGGAAGGGAATAACTCCAGAGGGCGCGTTGTCACCCAGCCCGAATTCATAAAAACAGAATAAATGAGCTAGAAGGTGTTTCTCCCCCTTCTTACTTCACCTACATGAAGGTTAGGAGGCACTTGGAGTCCCAGGAGCCAGGACAGTGATGGTTCTGGGGCACGGCTTTTCCACAAACCCCACACAGGATTTCTGCAGAGCACCAAATCCCGAGCCCCACACCAGGAGACGAGCCTCACAGAAGGTGATTCCAAGCGCCTCGTTGAAATCCGCAGGAAAATCTTCCCTTCTGACAGGAAAACGTAGGATATAGTGTCTTCTGTCACCTAGGGGGGGTGTGTGAAACACAACCTTCCCGGGGATTAACTCACTGCATAGTAACTAAAACAGGGAAAAAAAAAAAAAATGCTGGTCTGGTGCCTTCATGAAGAGAAATCCCTTCTGAAAACACTTCCATGAAAGCACCCAGCCCCAGTTTTAACTCCCTGCTGGGGATGTGCTGCAAGGCGAAGCTCCAATCCCAGAAAACAAGGGGAACAAAATGCCCTCAGCTGCCGTCCGTTTGCACATCATTTTTCATTCAGCTGGTTGGGAACTGGTGAGGCCACCCCTGGAGTGCTGTGTCCAGTTCTGGGCCCCTCAGCTCAGGAAGGATATTGAGGTGCTGGAGAAGGTCCAGAGAACAACCAGGCTGGGGAAGGGACTGGAGCACAATTCCCGTGAGGAGAGGCTGAGGGAGCTGGGGTTGTTCAGCCTGGAGAAGAGAAGGCTCAGGGGAGACCTCATCGCTCTCTACAACTCCCTGACAGGAGGGGGGAGCCAGGTGGGGGTTGGTCTCTTCTCCCAGGAACCAGCAGTAAGACAAGAGGGCTCGGCCTTAAACTGTGCCAGGGGAGGTTTAGGTTGGATATTAGAAAGAAATGCTTTCCAGAGAGGGCAATCAGCCACTGGAATGGGCTGCCCAGGGAAGTGGTGGATTCTCCGTCCCTGGAGGTGTTTAAGATGAGGCTGGACGTGGCACTGAGTGCCATAGTCTGGGAACCGCGGTGGGGTTGGATCAAGGGTTGGACTTGATGATCTCAGAGGTCCTTTCCAACCCCTCTGATTCTATGATTCTATGAACACCTGGTGCACCACGAGCGAGTTGAAGGTGATTTTGAACGCTGAACACTATCAGCTGCATTGTTTTTATCACCTCTTTCCCTCCCCGGCCCTTGAAGCCTCCAGACTGTTTAATTGGCACACCTACAGTTAAGAGCCGTTTACTTCCAGGCTCCTGAGCGTAAAATTCCTGTGGAAATCTGATAACTTTGCAAATCTGCCCCCGCTCCCTTCCTCCCCAAACCTCGTATTTCACAGAAAGAAGATGGAGGAGAAGTTCCCACCAAGGAAATTCCTGTAACAGCAGAGAACCCCAAACACAGAACCAGGTCCTTGGTAGAGCCAAACAAATAACCCGAGACTGGGCTACAAAATGAGGCAATTAGTGATAATGAGCCTGCATTTATCCTTTTCACTGAAGCACATTGAAATGAGCAGCATTGTGGGGGAAGGTATATTTAGCTTTTGGAGAAGCAGAGCAGGAAAAGGACTGGATGGTTATTTCCCAATTATCTTTCCTCCTAAGTGATGAAAGGAGCCCTTTTCTACAAAAAGTGAACAGATAGTGAAGGAAAAGCAGTGGAAGGAAAGCATTATTTGTCCTTCCTGCCCCAAGCCTGGATTCCTGGCCTCCCAAGATGCTTTTATTGTCAGCAGGTTCCAGCTCAGATCCCACCACAACAGGGCAAGGAGGGTAAAACACACCCAGAAAGCAAAGTTTTTCACAAAAGTGAAGGAAAACCAATCCTGCCCTGGTCATCCACGTGGGGAACAGCCCCAGGAGGGTTTGCTCACCCACCCTGCTGAGCCAGGGCCCAGCTCAAGGTCAGCACAACGAGGAGGCTGCTGAGAAAAATGACAAATATGGAGCCTTTCTGCAAACTCAGTGAACTAAATGGCAACAGAGATATTTTTCCTTCCTGGATCCATAAGGTTTTGCTTTTCTTCTGGTACCAATATATACTTACCAGTGGATCTGGTAGCAATCTGGAGGGAATAAGACTTCCCAGGGATATTTTGCAACTTCCACTTAAGCTCAGTCTGTCTTATATTCACTGTCATCTAAACTGTGAATATATTATGTTTCCCCCCCCAACTTTCCAATTTTATCATCCACCATCAGCGTGTCATGTCTGTATAATATTGCCTAGATGGGAGCCTGGGATTTTTATTTATTTATTTCTTCTTCAGGAGCTTCACCTTAATGTGTTATAATACAAAACATAACAGCCATTACCAGGTTGGGTAGGAAAGTTAATATTTCATTTTCTGTGTTTTATGTCCTGATGGCTTCCTACGAACATCGGAGGTAATTCTCACATATTTCACTGGGAAATGTAATGGGGTGGAAAGACATTCCCTAGTTCTGCGTTCAGGGAGACACAGATGGAAACGGGGACTTGCAAAAAGGCAGTGGTGGCGTGTCTATTTTGGACAGACTTTCAGGGATTTATGTAAAACACAGTGATGTTTGTCAAGGAGACAACAGGCATTTTCCTTTCCTTTTGTTTGTTCCCGACACAAACGAGGGAGAAAGGAACGGGTGCATTTAGCCAGATACAATCTTTAAGTTAGTGGCGTGGAAAATTGCGTTGATGCTTCCCGAGTAAAATGATCAACTTTATTGAACAGCAGCAAAAGCTGAACATTTGCATGAGGCTCTTTAAAAAGAAATCTTCATCTCCTCTCCCCGACAAGTGAAACAGGAAGTGGAGCAAGTTTATCTGGATGTTCTCCAAGGCGTGGGAACTTAATTGGAGACCGATTTATTTTGGGGGGCAGAGGAAAACGTATTGATCAAGGCCTACAGAGAAATCAGAGGTGTAAAAGTGGAGGCAAATGGAGCTGAACATGCTTCGAGGAAGGGAATTTGATAGTTTGCAGGTCTGGAGGATGTGGTATGGTCCTTTCAGCTCTAAGCTGCCAAATTACATCTAACTCACATTGACCGGGAAACAAGACTGAAAAATAGGTGTGAGCAATTCAAATTACTTTGATGAGCTCCCTTTTTTTTGTGTCAGTCTGCAGGTAATGTCTCTATAACCAACAAAAATCAATGGGAAATGGAATTTCCAATTCATCAAGAAAAATAAACAGAATCTAGAAAATGAGTCAAATAACACGGTCCCAGAAAGACAATATAAAAGCAGCTGAAGAATTTTTATTGCCAATCTTTCTTCACTACAGGGAGAAAAAGATCTCATTCTCCCATCAGAAAATATCTGGCCTTTTTAGATAATCCAAACAGGTTCCTTCTGACAGCACTGAAACCCTTTGCTTGTACTTTTGAACGTGAAGGACTTTCGTGCATTTACAGCCTGTTCCCTAGAAAGGTTCCTACGGATTTCTGTCCTGCTCAGCCCTCTCCACCAATGCTGAACATTAAGATTTGCAGAGTTATTTATTTACAAATAACCCTGTCTAAGCTTTTAACTAGTCTTGATTAAATTCTGAGCACTGGCAGTTCACCTTCACCACTGGTTTTCAGATTCCATAAGAAAATTCCTGAGTCGCTCCAGAACAGCCCTTTTTCCTGTGGCACAACCCTTCTCCCCACAGGGTTCTCACTCAGGTAATCCTGCCTTTGAGAAGATCATATGGCTTTGCCAATGCCTGAGCCCCAAATTCCCTTTCCTTCCATGAATATCAGAGGCTCAAAGAATTTCTTTTCCTGCCTGTGCAAATCCATCCACACTTCAAACCCTCTTGCCTTTGGGCATCTGAAGTTTGTCAGAGTGATTTCCAGAAGCCACGGGACCACAGAGACCTCACGGTCCGTGTTAGATCTCATCTGTCTGGAACATTGTGGATGGAGATAAGTCCTCTCTATGTAAAGAAGAAAGTGGAAGTCTGTAGAAAGCCACAGGGCTTTCATTAGGATTCAAAAGGAGAGCTCCCAGGAAGGGCTGGCAGGCTGAGCCAGCCTCCACCACCAGCTAAGGGAAGCTCAGCCAAGGGAAGGGTGACAAATAATCCAGTGGTCAAAGCTTGCACCAGTCCATTAAATTTGCATTTCCCAGTTCTCTCCCTCAGAGCAGCAGCAGCCACAACACACTCCAGCACGAAATCTGGCGCTTGGGTCTAAAAAAAAAAAAAAAAAAGATCTGGTCCCTTTCCCACCTCCCCTTCTCTGCCCTCACTTCTCACTCACACTCCAAGGCCCTCCCTTGCTCAGTGATTTAATTATTCACAGAGTGGAGCTCCAGTTAATCTCCTGCACTCTTTTCTTCCCGGTTCAGGTGCTCACAGTGGTGCAGGAGATGTTGATTTAAGCAGGGATCGACCTCCAGCACTCAACACCTCACACAGAGCGGTGCCCACCACGCCCCAGGGCATCCCGGCTCTTCTGCTCTGCCTGCACAGGCAGAGGCACAACTGCACTGGGTGCCAGGGCACTCGCAGCAAGGAGGCTTTTCAATGCTCACAGCAGAGATTCTCACAGCCTGGTCCTTCTTCCTGCCTTTCCCAGCGCAGGCTGTGCGGAAGGATGCGCTGCCACAGCCTGTCATCCCTTCCCCGCGCTCAGAGCCCCTGGCCAAGCTGCCTTCTGCCAGTGCTGAGCAAAGGAGTAAAGTCTCCTCAGCACGTCCACTCCCTGGTTTTTCCTGGGGCTGCCTGGTGAAGCCTTCCCCAGCTGCACAGTCCCTGACTCCCAGGCCCCCTTCTCCCTTGGAGCAGAAGGGGGTGTGTTGGAGGGGAACAGGGCAGCACAGCAGCTCTGCTTGCTGACAGACACTCACACAGTGCCTGAGGGCACAAAGCACTACCAGGGTCTGCCACAGAGCACCCACACCGTGTTTGCAGGGTCAGTGGAGGAGGTTAGTGAAGCAAAGAAATCCTCGGGCCCAAAAAATCCTGCTTGGGGAACTGGGGTCAGTGGCAGCTACCCCCCAAAAGCACACACGAGAATGAGCCAGGCGACCTCACCCCGTGTCACCTCCCCGTGGCATGACCAGACAGGTACCTGAGCTACCCCACACCTGTGCAGGTCAGGAACAGGCTGGTGCAAAGCACCAAATAAAGCCAAGGACTGCCACTGCTCACTTCCAGCACCTGAGGGTCTGCAAATGCAGCTTTTGGCTCAGTAGGGAGGGGACGTGGGGAGATCAAGTTTGGGCAGAACTTGCCCTGAAGATTTCAAGATGTTCACAAGAAGGGAAGTGAGGGAGGGACACACTCAGCCCCAGCTTCAAGGCAACCACCAGCTCTGCTCTGACACGTCCAGTGACCAAATAAAACCAACAAGATTTGCAGCAGGAACTGCTCAGCTTCTCCTGTGAGAGGCTGGTCTGGGCAGCTGTACCTCCAACACACCTCTCCCCTTTCCTCCACCCGCAGTGACCCCTCACTCCCTCCTCCCCTGCTGCTGCCAGACAGCTTTTTAAGACACACAAGGCTGTGGCTAATGAAGCCACTGCTTTCACATTCATTAAAGGGTGTTTGATCTGCCAGCCCTGCACTCTGCAGCCCTGGCACTTGCTGCCTGTGATGTCTGACACGAGAGGAAGGGATTGGGCCCTGGAGCCAGAGAGGGTTGGGAGATGCCGTGGAGGGAAGGACACTGCCTTGGAAAAAAAGTCGAGGACAGCAGCTTATGATCATAATTTAGCTTAAAGCAGCAGCAGGGAGAATTTCTCAGGCAGCTATTTTTGACACCAAGGATGTTTCTCGCCCTTCCGCGCTGCCTTTGTGCCTGTTCTCTTCTCTAAGGAGAACTTAAAGGTGAGCTATAAAACAGGGAGAAAGGGAGGGGAAATAAAAAAAAAAAAAAAAAAGAAGTTTTTTCTGGCCTAAAAAGCTCCAATAAGTACCAGTGGTGAGGAGAGCTGAACACCTGAGCAGTGACCTGTATTCTCACACTGGCTGAGGTGCCAGTGAATACTTTTGAGACAATATCTCAGCAGGCACTTGTTGAGCACCTCGGATCCTCATGCAGAGGGGCAGCAAAGGGGGTGAGGCTGTAACAGCCCCAGCTGGAAGGACACAAATCCAGTGTAACACTGCCCTGAAAAACCTCTAATCCCAGCAGCCTTCCTGACCCCCCAGGGGCCAAAAATCCAGACTAATCCACATCCCCGGATGTTTTGGACAGTGTGACGAGGTATTCCCAGCATCAGAAAGCAGGAGAACACACAAGTGCTCTTCATGTTCCCCCGAGTTTGCTTTTTTACACCTGCCTAAAAGGAATCCCCTCTTTCGCCAGCCCCTGCCTGAATTCTTGGCTTCAAACTGATTTCAATACACTATATTAAAAAACTGTCATTGAGGGAAAACCCTCAAACCCAAGGGCACAGCGAGCTCATAACGTCAGTGACAACTTTTTATTTCTTCAGTCTCTCATCTCAGCCCATGTTGCCCACAGGGCTGACATCAGGTCTCTGGCGTGTGTATGTATTTTCATTTAATCACTGGTGAAAAACAGCAAGGCTTTTCACACACTTTAATGAAACCACTCGTTCTGTTGGCCAGGCACACGCTATCTCTTTATCTCCCCTTGCTTTCAAGGGCAGGGGAGCTACAGCCAGAATTCTGGAGCATCCCCGAGCCAGACAGTGCCTTCTCACCTGTGAAGGACTCCAGGTACTGCCTCCATGCCCCAAGGGCATCACGAAAGACCGAAACCCCACGGTTTTGAGGCGGCACAGCTTGAGAAATGCACCCATGCTCCCGAAATGTGGGTGGATGGAGAAGCACACACACTTAGTGGGGTCCACAGGGACTCTGGCCCTGCCCACAAAATGACTCCTCGTTCTCAGACACTTTTTTCCAGGTCTGTTCGTGCCTCACCTCTCAGCACAGGACAAAAGCCCAGCACTTCCCAGAGTGTCTCAGTAGCTTTCTGTAGCCTGATGCCTGTTGAATTTTGCATGGGAGTTTGACAGGAGGCATGAGCTGAATGAGCTGCAGAGTTAGAGCTGATTCCCATTTCAGTTCTCCGGGAACATACAAGGGGGTGTTTCAATTAATCCCCTCGTTCTGCCTCTCTCACCACTGTCTGAGGAGGGTCCCTGTGCGTGCAAACACTTCACACAGGAAAATCCCCTTCAGTAAGAGCACACAGGTAAACATGTGCCAGGCCATGTCTCCCACCACAAAGACATATATATAAATAAATATATATATATATATATACACACACACAGTACACAGAGCCTCATTCACATCATGAACAACCAGGTTCAAAGCATCCTGAACAAAAGGCAAAGCCCCAGGGTCTCATGGAAAGTTTGCACAGACAGAACAACTCGCTGCCTTGCCGCAGCATCCTCAACATGCTCACCCCAGGAGACAATTCCCCTGCACAGAACTCGGTGAATCCAAATACCTGGCCCTGCAGGGAGCTTGCTGGGTACAAAAAAACCCCACCCTTAGAATACTAAAGCTCTGCTCTTCATCTTTCAGGAAGGAGTAGAAGAGAGGGAGACGCATCCAGGCCAGAAAAGAAAAAGTGAACACCCTCATTATTGCAGGACCTACATTGCCTACCTGGAACTATAGCCTGGATGGAGTAAATATCCAGATGCTGCCGCTCTGAGGTGCTTCAGAAAAGCAAGGATAGCTGAACTTGATTTGTATGTAGAAGGGAATGATGCAGATGTCACAGAGGAAGTTCTGGGGCAAGGATGGGGTTTTTTATCAACTCTGTAGGGGAAGGCATCAACTGAGGGGCCTTTTTACACCCCCCTCTGCTCTGGTGGAGTTCTGGCATCTGCAAAGGGATGTAGCTTTCAGGAAAGAGGATTTCATATCACACGTTGATAGGAGTCAGCAATTCCTCTCTGGAAACACAAGAAAGAACCACTTAGGTAACCAGACAAGTGTATCTCACTACATTAGGTAGTTCTTCAAGGGTACAGTGAAGTTCCCTCAAGCAGGGAGGCTCCAAGCCACTGTTCAAAACTGATTCCTTCAGCTTCAACTGGCTGAAAACAAGCATGGGAGAACAGCTTTGAAGCAGGAACAAATACAGGCACATCCACATCACCCAGAGCCACTGCAGACTCGTGGGTACAGCCTCCCTGGGTGCTGAGGGAAGAGAAACCCTCTCCAAGGATGATTTACAAAACCTGCCAGGTGGAGAAAGGGCCAGAAATAAGGGATATAAAGCAAAGCTCTCTGCCACCAAAATGGAAATGAATGCCCTTGAGCTGACAAGGATGAGGCTAAATCCATAAATCCAGGCTCCCACCAATGGGTGTGCCAGCTATGCAGCCCAGGGACTCGGGGAACAGAAGGACACCAGTGGCTGTGGCTGTGCTGGCCTGGGCAGAGTCATTCCCAGCCCTGCTGACTTCCCCAAAGAGCCCGGGTCCGTATTCCCAGCTGGCACCAGTGATTCCAAGACAGGGAATTCACTGCTCTCCCATTCTGCCCAGAGCACACGTCCCAGGGGCACCAGTGGACGGAGGAGCATGAAGGTGTGGAACATGAAGACTGTCACACTCCCATCCCTACTGGCACAGGAGAAATAAACCCTAATTTTCGCTCCTTGCACTCCAAGTCTGACTCCTTGACAGAACGGGCTGTGAGGCAAGGAATTTTTCTTCCTTCCTTCCTCCCTCCTCCTCCTCCTCCATCCATTTTACGTGTCAAACAAATCGAGGCCGGCTCTGAGTGGCTCCAAAGTCAGGGCTCCTGCAGTTCCAGAGCCCTGCCTCTCGTTTCATCAGGGATCTCAGTGCCTTGTTTGGTAAATAAGCCAAGGGCAGCTGGAATAATACACCTGTCAAACAGTACTGAGCTCCCAATTTCCCTTGGCAGCCTCAGCTCACATGTGCTGCTGCTGCTGCTGCTGCTGCTGCTGCCGCCGCCGCCTCTTACAAGGCTCTACCAGGAGGAATCACTCCCTTAAACACGTGTGGATGTAGAAACATTCCCTGCTGCCTCAGACTGTTCTGGCCACCGACCACAGGCCTGGGAGAGGCTTCACCTCCCATCTTCATTTCTCACCTGGGTTTCAGGCCAGGCCTTGTTCCAGCCTCCTGCTGTGAGATTTCATAGAATCATAGAATCATAGAATCAGAGGGGTTGGAAAGGACCTCTGAGATCATCAAGTCCAACCCTTGATCCAACACCACCGCGGTTCCCAGACTATGGCACTCGGTGCCATGTCCAGCCTCATCTTAAACACCTCCAGGGATGGAGAATCCACCACTTCCCTGGGCAGCCCATTCCAATGGCTGATTACCCTCTCTGGAAAGAATTTCTTTCTAATATCCAACCTAAACCTCCCCTGGCACAGCTCAAGGCCAAGCCCTCTTGTCTTACTGCTGGTTCCTGGGAGAAGAGACCAACCCCCACCTGGCT
>VXAY01005489.1:190812-216932 GCA_013399855.1 Oxyruncus cristatus
CAGAGAAGAGCAACCAGGCTGGGGAAGGGACTGGAGCACAAGCCCTATGAGGAGAGGCTGAGGGAGCTGGGGTTGTTCAGCCTGGAGAAGAGAAGGCTCAGGGGAGACCTCATCGCTCTCTGCAACTCCCTGACAGGAGGGTGTAGCCAGGTGGGGGTTGGTCTCTTCTCCCAGGAACCAGCAGTAAGACAAGAGGGCTTGGCCTTGAGCTGTGCCAGGGGAGGTTTAGGTTGGATATGAGAAAGAAATTCTTTCCAGAGAGGGTAATCAGCCCTTGGAATGGGCTGCCCAGGGAAGTGGTGGATTCTCCATCCCCGGAGGTGTTTAAGATGAGGCTGGACGTGGCACTGAGTGCCATAGTCTGGGAACCGCGGTGGTGTTGGATCAAGGGTTGGACTTGATGATCTCAGAGGTCCTTTCCAACCCCTCTGATTCTCTGATTCTATGATTCTATGAAATCCCTCAAACCCAACAGAAACACCTGGGAAAATTCTGGCCTGAGCAAAAAGTGGTTGTCCCACAGCGAGCTGTACTGGCTGGATTCCTGAGCTACAGCTGCACAACTGGCCCCCAGACCCGAACCTCGGGTGAGCTGCAGCCCAAGCCCAGCTTTTGATCAAGCTTTGGAGCGAGGGAAAGAGCTGTGAGGTCTAAATAACACTCAGTGTTGGGGGGGTGGCAAGGGAAATGCTTTATGCTGATCCCATGGAAAATAACATCAAAGCCCGAACAATAAAGTGAATTTATTAAACTGGTATGGGAAAAAAAAAAAAAAAGAAAGAAAAAAAAAAGTTTATTTTAAAATCAATTCATATTGAACCTCCATAACAAAGAAATCATAAACTCCTGGCAGAGTAATGAACTTGAATTGACCTCAGCAGCTCGTCCTGGGAGATTGAAGCCACCAGTGGACACGGAGAACCCCTCACCTGCTCAGTCCATACCTGCTCAACTCAGAAAAGCAGAGGCTCTTAATTAGCACTGAATCCTCCCCTCCCTCCCCAATCTAGAAGCAAAATTCTCTCTAAGCATTAAAATTTAGACACCACTAAACCAGCCCATTCCCCCCATTAGGAGTACGTAGAACTCAGTGACTGCTTTGAAGCAGTAAATGGCATAAATCCAACAGAAAAATTCTCTTGCCATGCTCTCAGTTTGTCCAGTCCATCAAGCAGCACCTGGAGACTCTCCAGCCTGGAATTGGAATCAACAGATCCACAACGCCTCCAAACTAAAACCACAATGCCCCCTAAAAAAACAAATGGATCAGCACTTTCCTACTTTAAGCACCTTCAGCCAGGTGCTTAAAAAAAAAAAAAAAGGAAAAGAAAAAGGAAAAGGAAAGAAGAGAAAAGAAGAGAAAAGAAGAGAAAAGAAGAGAAAAGAAGAGAAAAGAAGAGAAAAGAAGAGAAAAGAAGAGAAAAGAAGAGAAAAGAAGAGAAAAAGATAAAATAGAGGAACTAGAGTGAGTACAGAGAAGAAGGACACTTTTATCCACCTGCTTCTAAAATTACATTTCTTTCCATATGCTTCCTCTTGGAAGTGAAGGAGACTTGGCAGCAACACCAGCTGCCCACATCCCAGATTTTTCCCAACACTGACCTTTCCACAGCCTTGCAGGTGTCCCAGTGAGCTTTCCCTTGCTCCCCAGAGGTGCAAGGCAGCACACCGAGGCCCTGAGCGAGGGGCTGGAGCGATCCCTAGAGGAGCAGAGGGTCGTGGAGATCGAGGGGAAGCCACCAAATCACAGCAAAACTCCACGCAAAAGGATCCTGGAAACAAAAATTCCACCCCCATTCCCAGAAGAAGTGCTGAGGCCGTTGACAGAGCCGCCTTTTTCCTCGATGTCTGCCGGGCTTGGCTGGCTCTGCTCCCCAAGAAGTCCCAAGGGGTGGCAGTGAAAGCATAATTTGATGGAGCAGCTTGAAATTAAGCACCAGGCTTTTCTTCTCCGCCTTCCACCGAGCTGTCCCAGACCCACCGGCACTGATCCCTTCTCCTGGCCAAAACCCTTGGAAGTGCTTGTGCCAGGACTGTGGCCAGATGGTTGATGGCTGCACATCACCAGGGCCTGGCTCCTGATGAACCAGTTCGAGAGGCTGATTTGTTTTGCTAAAGCCAAGAGAGGGGGGCTTGTGCTGCTCAACAGGTACTTTTCCTGCCAAGGTGCCCCAGGTGATGCTGGTGATTGGGGCATCATGGCTTTACCTGAAACACCTGGGTAAAAAATGCCCAAACCATGGTTTGGTTAGCTCAGCTACTGGGACACAACTGGGGTGCTTGGGCAGAGGGGATTTTCTGAACCATGGGGACGTCGTACCTTGGAGACGATTTCTGTGAGAGTCAGAGCAGTGACTCTCAATGCCAGGGGTGATTAGTGGAGCTCACCAGACCCACAGGCAGACAGCAGGCTGCACACACCTTGATTCCCTCAGGAGTCAGGCTTAACTTCTTAAAAACACCCAACCAGCAGCACATTTTCCCTGCTATCCCCTTCTTTATTTTTAGAGCTGTAATCAGGGGAACATTTTGTCTCCCAGCCGGATCAGCACGTCTGGAAATGAACAGGGGGCAGCTCTGCTCCTCTTTTCTTCTCTTTTTTCCTTTTTTTTTTTTTTTTCCTGCAATAAAAGCAGTGAGGAGAGTGGGAGGCAGGAGGCAAATGTGCAGCTCAGTGCTGAGGTGGGGCCCGGCGAGGCCACGGCGCTGTTATCACCAGTGAGTGTGGAAGAATGGAGAGGAGCACAAGGCAGAAGAAAAGCTTCATTTAGCAGCGCATTTCATTTACATTTTTATAACAAAACTTCAAAGTTCTGATTGATCAGGAGGGCCCGGCTCAGTACAAAGAGCAGGATGATTAAAGCTGGCAGGAGCAGTGATTGTGAGGCAGCAGTGGAGCCATTTCCCCTCCCCGGTGGAGGTGTGTTTATCCTGCCACGCTTCACACCTGCTCCTCAAATAAGAGCTGAGCTTTTAGCCTCTCTGTATCTGTGTTATAACCACAGGTAGTGAGGTTCCCCAGGACCAAGGAGAGAAGGTGCAGCTTCATTTCCAGGTGTGTGTTTAACAAGTGGCCAAGAAATGGATGAAGCCCAGAAGGAAAAGCTCCCGTGGGTGTTAACAGGTGAACACTAACCCAAGAGTAAAAGGAAGGGCCAAAAGACCAACATTGCCCATCAGGGCTGATTTCTGCCCACTGGAGGCTTAATCCCTTATGTGAGCAGGACAGGGAAAACCCCCAGAATTCCCAGCACGGGAAAGGAGTGAAGCACTGGACACTGCTGTGGGCAGAGCACTTGATCCTGCTGTGCCTCGGAGCCCCCAGCTGTACAACAGGAGGAATAGCACTCCTTGTGCTCATCCTCCACCTGCCTGCTCCTCGGGGTACCCCCGGCACCCCCACAGCGAGCCCCGGGTGGAAATTTATGTAAAACCTCCCCCAGTATTATGCAGATATATTTATATTTATATATATACATATATATATATACATGTGAAGCAGCCACTTCCTGAGTTTCCTCCACCGCGTTGGGACAGCCATCAGAATCCCCACTTGGTGTTCAAAACACCCACCACAGACCCACTCCCCGATGCCCTCTGCGGTGCTCGTCAGCCCAAGGCACAGACTCTCCCTCCGGCCTCTCCAGCACCCAGAGAAAGTCGTGTCACACCAAGGCCCGTCTCAGCAGCCTTATCAGGGCCATGGATCAAAGCTTGGATAACAGCTCTCTCTTCAGACTCGATATTGCAGAGGGCTGATTTGGAAACGATCCAGATGATATAATTAAGGGATCAAGATCGAGTCAAGCTGGACTTAAATAGCTCGGAAACAGTATCAGATGCATTAAAGCCCCAAATGATTCTGCACTGCAGCATCCTTTGGAGGTTCTGGCACTGAGGTCCTGGTTCTGTCTTGTCTGTAGATTAAGACAGGGCTTAAAGTCCCCAAGCCAGACAGTTCTCTGTTGTTCTGTACATAAAGTCACTGCCACAGTGACTTCAGTGTCTACAAAGCTTTCACCTTCTTTTGCAGACCCTACAAATTCAACAGCAGCAGTGTGGATCCAGTGCAGCAAATTAAAACCTGGTAATAGTGAGCTTTGCTTTCTCTAATCCCCCTGACAGATCCTTTAAAAGGACCTCAGGCATGAAACTCTTGGCATACACCCATCGTGGAGACTTTCAGCCCGCAGCAAGTAGAGCAGGAGTTAAATCATGTAACGAAGGGAAAATGTTATGTGTGGGGAACTGCTTAAAATTAAAAATAGTCACTATTGCAATGAGCAATATTGACTGGCTTCACTGGTGTGATACTGGAATAAAAAGCTGGGGTTAAGTCTCAGAGTCTGAGGCATTCTGAATTCCTTGTCCCACTTGATGATCTTTGCTTGTTCCCAAAGCTTCTCCCTTAAGCAGCAGTTGAAGAAATAGCATTTGGAGACCCAAATGATTTAGAAATTGCCCCGATTTTTTATCTTTCTGATTCCTGAACATAAGTCACCTCTTGATTGAGAGTGGATCAGATCTCAAATTATATGTTTTTTTTTTTTTCCTGATTGGGGACACATTTGTGGTGAAAGGAGCACTGTGTCTTTTATTTACAGTGCTTGTGCCTGGCTTTAAGATTGCCCAAACACAGTGATATATGCCTGCTTTGTTCTCCTCACAGCATTTTCCTGGCTCTTTAGTGGGAGGTTTATGACTTTATTTTTTTTTTTTTTGGTGCAATATAAATTCAGCAGCCAATATCTCTCTACGTATTTTTAATAATAAATGCAATGTTTACAAGAATAAAACCTCAGTTCCAGGCAGAAATATGCACCCGCATGTGTGTGTCAGTGCCAGAGGCTCTGAGCTCTTCCCAGTGGTGATACCAGGAGTAAACTCTGAC
This sequence comes from Oxyruncus cristatus, assembly GCA_013399855.1. Classification (NCBI taxonomy): domain Eukaryota; kingdom Metazoa; phylum Chordata; class Aves; order Passeriformes; family Cotingidae; genus Oxyruncus; species Oxyruncus cristatus. The sequence goes on from VXAY01005489.1 coordinate 195,704, forward strand.
TTAAACATTCCTCAGCTGGTCCAAACAGCTCCTGGAAGCTCCACAGCCTCTTCCCCAAGTGAGAGATGTTCTGCCAGACCCGTGTGAGGAGGAGGAGGGAGGATCCTTCATCCCGAGGGATCTGTGAAGTCAGGGGTGACACCCCTGGGAGGATGAGCTAATTTCTTTCCCAGTTTTGCTCCCAGGTAAAATTCCAGTTGCCAGACTGGAGGAAAAAAAAAAAAAGGGGGGGAGTTTAAGGTGTTGTAATGTCACCATGAAGGACACGTCCTGCTTCCGAATTTTGGCGTTCAGCTCTCCTGGTGCTCAGGTGAGCCAGAGAGGGCAGGTTTTAATACACCCAGCTGTCATGAGTGTGACCCACACTGAAACCAAAACTGCAGATGGACATCTCCTGGAGAAAAAAAAAAAAAAAAAAAGTATTTGGAATAGCAAAGAAAAATATATGATACTGAAGGAAATGACACCGGGGAGGCCACGGGGAAGCCGTGGCCAATGATCAGAACTAATGGATCGCTCTTTAATAATAACACTTAGCCCCCGAATGGGTCTGAGGCTTCAAAGAGCTGTGCAAACGGGAGCTAATTAATCCACGCAAAATCCCAGCCAGGTATTACTGGATTCTCTCCCCTCCTTACACGCTGCTCAGACAAGATTACAGCTCCTAATTGTCCCCTCGGTCACAGAGGCTGCTAAAAATGGGAAGAAGCACGTCCAGGCTGATGTGAAGCCCAGGGTGAACAAAATGAGAGGTTTAGACCCCTGGGAACATTATTTGACTAATGATTCCAGCGATTCTAAGGGCTGCTATTATTATTACCCTGATTTTCAGCGGGGAGGAAAGGAGCATCAGAAGATGAAGAGACCGTGTAGGAATTTTGCAGAGGAGCAGGGGCAGGAAGCAGAGCTCAGGGGTCATTCCTGTGCTGGTGAGCAGCAGCGGGGCCTTACTGAGCAGCAGAGACAGTGATGGGAAAGCAGCTGAAGTTGTTCACTGAGGTCTGGCTGGGGCCAGGACACTCCCTCCATGTGCTGGATTCCTCACCTTCCTTGGCTGTAAACGTTGAGCCACGCTGGGTCTGGAGCTGTGCAGGTGATAATAGAGCTAAATCCCTGCTCAAACACATGGGCTCCTCCTCCCTCTGGAAAGGCCATTTGGCTAATGCCATGTTTGCAGGTTAATCTGATCCAGAGCCACCCATTCCAGGTGGAGAGCAGCATCTGTGGGACCTGCTGAGACCTGTCTGGAGTCAAAAAACCAGAAAGCAGGAGCACAATATCCCACCTCCAACGGCCTGGCAGCACTGGGAGCGGCAACACCCCCTCTGCAGCTCCTGGCACTGAGGGCTGCTCTCCCTGCAGAGCTCCAAGACACACACCCTGGGCAGGGCAGGAGCTGGGCAAGGGGCAGGAGGATACCCCAGCCTGGCCATTCCCGAGCCACTGGACACCTGGGAAGGACCAGGGAGGAAGAAGCAAAGTGCCTTCTCTCGTTTGGTGGGTGGCGTTTGGGGGCTGCTCCACCGTTTTCTACTGTTCCCACCTGTTCTGTATTTTCGGTGTAAACTCCTGAAGGTAGGAGATGTCTCCTGAAGGGCTGTGAGTGGCACCTTCCCTGTGCTCTGCGTCTGCTGGGCTCACATCCCTCCCTCTCTGCTGGTTCCCGCCTGGCTGTGGGGTCAGCCCAAGGAGCAGGTACCGGCTGAGGGGGGGCTGTTCCTGTGCTGCAGCCCCAGCCAAGCTGCCGTGTCCTGCAGCTGGAACACCCAGAGCACACAAAACTGCAAGGGCTTCTGTCACACAGAGGACTTTTTCAGCTCATCCCCTTCCCTGGCTGCTCTTCAGGACCAGCCCGGACTATTTCCACCGTCAGTCAGGAAATGCCAGGCTTGACGGATCTGAGCTCTCCTGAGTCATCACGGATTTCTCCTGATCACTCACTGTGTAGTTCTGTAGATCAGAAAACCCACTTGGCTCTCCCTTTTAGCATGTGGTTTGTGATTATTCAGTTGGGGGTCCCAGTACAACTAACTAATCTTCAGGCTTGCAGGGCATTTTGCCATCAGCAATTCAGCACAGGGGAGGGGAACAGAATTATTCCTTGCCTTTGTCACTGGTCCTCTCACTGATATCACAGCACTGAGTGGGATCAATGAGAATGTGCTGCTACACTTCCTTAATGCTTTATTACAGGCACCAGGGTCCTGCTAAACAGCATAATAAAATATCAATAAATAGACTGTTTGCCGTAAAGGCTCCTTCTGCTTCTGCAGTTTCTCCACCTCGAGCATGATTTCTGCAGCTGGGGATGTTTCAGTGCAGCCACAGGGTACTCTGGTATGCAGGGAAAGGTGGGAATGGAGAGATGGATGAATGAGTGGATGGACTCTAGCAGGCACAGGGACTTTTTCCGGGCTGGAAAGAAAACGAGCACAGCGCCAGAGAAACACTGATGCCTGCTAACATTGTTCTGTTCTCAGCTGCCTGCAAACAGCCAAACCCCAAAGTGTTCATGAAAAGCAAGATGGATTCCCCTCTCTTAATAAACACAGCAACGTTTCTTCTCCAGTTTTGAAACAAAGATTTGGGGGGCTGTGGGTATGAAGGGACGTTTCATTCGGAAGGTGGTTGATACACGTACAGAAGCAAGGAACAAAATATAGAAAGGCCCACATGAATCACTGTGATTAATCCCAGACGAAAATGGGTTTTGGTGATTGATGAAAGCCACCGGGATTTTCATTTTGGGTAAAAAAAAAAAAGGGCTTCGACCTTCCCCCAGAGCAGGAAATCCTTTATCCATCCCGCTCTCTCTCCTGCCCGCTCCATTTTTGATAAGCATCTTTTCTTTAGTGCCTCTGCCGGGAATACCTGAGCAAAGCTCCTCTGCTGAGAGACAGCCGGGTGTGTGATGCAGCAGGGTATAACGCAGACCTCCTTTTTCACTAATAACTAGTGGTCTGCCCAAGCCTTTGAGTGAGCCAGGGCTCTGTGCAGCCTGAATCTCAGCCAGGCTGTGCCTGAGAAATCTCTGCTGACCAAGGTCTGTCCTCCAGCTTCCCCCGGGGCTTTGGCAAAGCACCTGATAAAGATGTCTTCAGCGTGTCTGACATGGAGCTATTATGCTGTTTACAAGAGATCTGTCACAGACAAGTGCCTTCTGTACAGAAGCCATTTCCTCCCCAGGCAGAGCAGAGGACGCCCTAAATTAACTCCCCAGGATGGAGTTATTCCAACCCCCCCCAGACACAAACCAAGCCACGCTTCAATCTGCATGTGGCTGCATCCCATAGTGAGTTTGGCTTGTGGGCTGTAAACTGTGCCTCATTTCTGCTCCCCTTCCTTCTCTCTTTGGCTCATGGGTCTTGCAGTTTGTCCAACAATTCAGCTGGAGAGAGGGCAAAATTTGGAGGGGAGGGGCAGGGGATGGCGAGGCCGAGAAATACCTGCTGGGAATGCTTTGGAAATCACCCAGGACCGGGAATACATCATTATGAAGAGGACTGTTAGCATGAAACAAGCAGACAGGAGCTCTGCCTTGCTGACTGAGTGGCTGCAGTGCCAGCCTGCAGGTCCATGGGAACTTTGGATGCTCAGGCTCCCGCTGAAGCCTTTCCCTGATCCCTTCGTTTCTGCCTGCTAAAACGAAGGTATCCTCCAGGAACCGGGGTCTTCCACGGCCTCTCTTCCCCCTCTGTGCTGTGGAGCAGAGTGAGGTGTGTACAGAAGGAGCGGGGGGGTGGGCAGCACGCAGTGGTGAAGGGTTCATTTCTCTAATCATAAATTCAGCCTCCCGTAAATTCAATTCCGTGATGCTGCGCCTGTGACGTCAGTAAATCACAGCCATAAAGAAGGCAAGGCAACAGCAGCACGGGAAGGGAATGCAAATGCCTCCGGGAAGCTGGGCCATCACTCACGGCGGGGGCCTGCCCAGCGCAGGCAGGACAGGCAGCTCTGGAGGCTGCAGAGGTGCCCGTGCCAGCCCCTGCCCTGCCCGAGTGGCTGCACCCTGAATCCCACCAGCTTCACCCAGCACAGCCTGCAGGAGCTGGGCAGAACCTCCTGACTCAGCTGAACGGCTCCAGTGGAGGGTACCTTGCATGCCCAGGGCTCATCAGCTCTGCCTCGTACAGAAAAGCTGATATCCCTCTTGTTTTCCTCACCAAATTTTCCCTGGAGGAACGGTGGTTACTGCACGTTGGGCACCTGCGGTGCAGAGCTGGGTGTGGAGATGGAAAAAAAGGGGATTGTTCCTGTTCCTAACAGGTGAGTTCCTGCCCCCAGCAGCATCCTGACGATCCCACTGAAGGTGCCCCATAAATTGTGACACACAAAATCCCTTCAGATCCCGCTAAGTGGGAAGGGGCTGCAGATATTCTCGGGGGTGAGTGAGGCATCTATGTGAGATTCCCAAAGACTCTGAAAGATGACGGGAGCTCCCCCTCTGTCTGCCCACTGAAAACATCCCGCTCTGTTCCCATGGCTGAATTCAGCCTGCACACCTCTGCCCAGCCCACTGGCTTCTCCAGGGGCAGGTCACAACTGGCTCCCTCACCCGGGTGACCTTTTCCAGGGCCGGTTCCCCCTCGCCACGTCCCAGCCCGGCCATGGCATGTGTGGCTCTCGGCAGCACAACGTGATGCTGCCCTGAGCTCCCCTCCCGCCCAGGCTGAGCTCTGCAGAGCCGGGGCCAATCCAGCAGTGCCTCGCTGACAGCCCCGGGGGAATCAGGACGAGCAGGGAGAGCCCTCTGAGCTGACAGCACCCCAGCCTCCTCCACTGCCTCCCCAGCACCCCCTCCTCGAGTCCCCGCTGCACTAGCACAGCCTGTTTGGGATGTGGCCCCCTCTGCTTTGCCCTGTTGCTCCTCTGCCCCCTCTCAGGGTGGCTTTGTGACCCCCTGAGCTGGCGCAGCCCCGCCGGGAGTGAAGCTAATGCTGTGTGACATCTCACTCCCAGCGTGTCACACACGGCTCACGGGCCAGCTGAGGCTGCTCCCTGCTCCCTGTCCTGGAAGCTTCCAGCACCAGACACCTTTGTCTCCCTGCAAAAAGCTTTTCCAGTGGCGGAGGGGTTTATTTCATGCTGCTGAAATCAGCCTGTCACAGACACTGCCGCCTCCTTTCCCTCCCCAGAGCAGGGTGACTAACTCAGCAGTGGCAGCAGATTGGGTCACAGCCTGATTCCTGCTGGGATCCAACCAAACCAGGAGTGGCAATGTCACAGGAGACTCGGGACTGCCAGGAGCAGACAGTTTCCACTGCTTCCCCATGCTGGGAGCTGGCTGTACCGCCCTTGGCTGTGCATGGCAGAAGCCATCCATTCCTTGCTAGGTCTGCTAGCAAGGAAGCTGGGTGAAAGATTCTGCCCTCCCCTCCTGCTTCCGTAGAAAAACTCATTTCAGCCCTGCAGGCTTCTTTCAGCTGTCTCCATCCCTCCTCTGTGGAGAGAAACACGGAGTCACAGCCAGGCAGGGGCCGTTTCTATTTGCAGCCATCCCGGTGCCTCTGCTTCAGCCACTTGCTGATAAAATGCCCCTCACCACAGAAACAAAGGAGAGCTTCCTAAAAAGAAACAAACCAAAAAAAAATACTCTACCCGCCCTCCACCTCCAAACCACGCTTCCAGTCTGATTGACAGCTTGGGAAAGTTCCTAATTATGTCCCCTGGACACTTTGGAGGCGACCCACCCCAGAGCGTGATTTGATGGCTCAGCGACTGGATGGCCTCGTTTGTACTGATTTATATTACAGAGCCAGTTCGAGCCTCATCAGCCTGGCTTGACCTAGTTTTTCCTCTTGCATAGGTCAATAAAAACACAGCAAATAGAGCTAATCAGACACTGAGGATGCACAGTTAATCCGGGCTGGCCCAAACTGAACAGGAGCACTGCAAACTCCGCTGTCAGAGAAACGAGACAATAAATCTTTCCTTAAACAGTCAAAGGGAATTGTAGAAAGAACAAGCCGTTTCCAGGACAGATAATGCAGGAGGCTTTTTTTTTCTCCCTCTCTCAGCTTGCTTCCCTTTTGGTTTGGCTGAATGTGGTGGATGATGCACGAGTCTCCTTCCCCTGGAAGCAGAGAGCATTGGTCCCTTCTCTGCACTGGGGTTATAACCAATCACCAAAAGGGCATGAAGTCAGACAAAAAGCAAATGAAAAAAATTTGTGCAGCTGGCTCCAGAGTGTCCAAATAAATCCTGGGTAAATGCCAGGCTGCCTTAGTCACTGGATGCAGCGGGAGGAGGACGACCTCCTTTAAACTGTGGAGTGAGGGGAAGGAAGAGGGGCCACATCCGAGGGCTGGCTGTGCCGTGGCCTCGTTCCACGGCTGTGGGCAGGACCCAGGCAGGGCACAGAACACACAGAACACACGCTGCAGGATGTGCCTCCCAGGACACACACGTGTTAGAGTGTCCACACACAGCTGGGGACACCAGAACCGCAGGCTGGGCTTTCGTGCAGACACTACTGACATGGGACGTGTTCTGCGGTGAAACACGGTCTGTGACGGGAGCAGAGCCTGCGAGGGACACACACCCCAGCCATCCCCCTCATCCCCTCACCCCCAGGGACGTGATGTCTGGTCAGACATCGCCACCATGACATGTGTCACCCGCACGTGGGGGTGTGCAGGGGCCCGTGTCTGCGCCCCTGTGGCCTTTGTGTCCTTCTCTGATCCCACCGGGAAGCGCTCTCTGTGCAGATGTCTGGTCGCACCCGAGCATCCATCTGAGCCCATGGGCTGGCCTGTTCACAGCAGGAGTGCAACACCTATTCTGGAAGTAGCAGGGCTGTGTTACACAGACCACAGAGGTGCACCCAGCACAGCTGATACCCACCCAGCACACCCCCGTGCACCGACAGAGCCTAAACCTGCTCAGTGCCTCTCACCAGCACCTCTTCCTCCCCAAAGCAGCCAAGTTCTCCCACTAACCACAGACCACACTCCAGCTGGGTGCTCCAGCCCTTTGCCCTCCTGGAGTTACATGCCAGCCTGTGCTCTCATCCCTCTTTTCTCCTGGCTCTTCCCTCACGTGGGGGCTTTCGTGCCTCGCATGAAGGAGCTCAGGTTTGAGCGACGACCCAGTGAGGGCATCTCAGTCTACCTGCTGATGAACCCACCAGAGTTCGGGGTTGGCTCGGTCTAGGGCTGACCTCAACTTGTGCATTTCCCTTGGAAAATCAGTATTTGCTCTCTCCCATGGCTGACACGTGCCTTGCAAGGCAGGCAGGAGCCGGTGCCTTTTCCCAGGGAAACGCTCCCTCACAGGCAGCTGTGGCAGAGCCAACCTCCCTTGCGCAGCCACTGCTGCCATCTCCACTCAGGGACTGCAGCTTCAGCGCTGCAGGCACTTGGAAGCAGCCTCAGGAGGGCAGGCAACGGGGCCAAGGTCACCCCAACCCACGCTGGCACTCCAGTGAGAGCCGTCAGAGGCACTCCCAGGAGGATAAAAGCTGGCACCGACACGCCAGCAGTGATGAGGTCTCCACTTCTGGACAGAGCTGCGATGCTCTAACTGACCTCAAACCACCCTGGGAAAGAGCATCAGTCCCTGCAGGCGCTGAGCAGCTGAGTGCCCAGAAAGGAAACAAGGGGGAGAAACAGGGGGAAAAGCAGGGCTGGTGTGGGCAGAGGCTGAAGTGGCCCACGAGGGACTGTGGGGCAGCGTGGCTGAGCCACAGAGGACCACGGGGCAGAGCAGAGAGGGATGGAAGGGCTCCCAGCCCACTGCAAGGTGTGCAGTGCCCACCTGCACCTTCCCCTGAGTGCTGGCACGTGGAGTCCAGGCTCCATTCACTGGAGAGAGGCTTTACCTGCCACCAGACCTGCACCGCATACCTTCACCAGAGAAGGGGGGAGAAGCAGCAGGCTCCAGCTCTGCCCTGCTCTCTCAGGAGATGCTCCCGTGTTTGCAGCGAGGGAGAAACAGCAGCTGACAAAAGCTATTCCCAGGCAATTAGCCCCGAGAGGCCGGGGAGGGCTGTGCCTGCTGGGCTGTGCTGCATCCATGTTTCACTGTGCCGTTGCCAGGGCCGGGGGAAGGAGCAGGAGCTGAATGCACAGAAACATGCCTGGGTGGGTGTGTGGGAGCTCCTACTGCTCTCTTTACAATGCAAGGGAATTTCCACACAGGATCCAAGGAGACTGCAGCTCTGAGACCTGGCCCTTGGCTTTGGTTCTGCTTGCAGCGACTGGGAAGAGCTGGGTACTTCCAGAGGCTCGTTCTCCGGGGAGGCAGTTGTGCAATCCCAGCTGCGTGCAGGGACACAGCCTGGCTCTCCCTAAAGAACTGTTTATTCCAAGGATTATAGCACTGAATGGTAGCTTGGTAAGGAAAGGTTTATCAGCAAGGTTATGCTCCCAAGCCAACGTCCTCGCGCTGACGCAAAAGCAAGTGGGATATGTCCATCCAGGAAAGATACAGTGGAGCAGTGCTTGGGATATCTGGATTTTATTTGCCCTGTTTTATCACCTCACACCCCAGCACTGCTGTTGGAAAGCAGAGCAAGGCCAGGCACAGTGACTCCAAGAGCCAAGTGGCACCACCAGCTGATTCCAGCACCCATGAGGGACCTGCCTCCCTCTCCTGCCTCCAGGAAAAACCCTGCTCGGTGTGGATGCTGCCAGGGACTCCGGCAAAGAATCAGCACTTGCAGAGCCAAGCCATCCTCCTGCCTGCTGGCCCTCCCCACACCCCGCTCCACAGCGCTGTCCCCGTGTCTCCGGCGTTGGAGCATCAGCGTAATGCGATGTGACACCTTCCCCCACACTTTGTTATAAATATCATGTTTCACCGTAACTGTGTCTGACACCCCCTTGGAGGCATTTTCTCATGCTCCCAGCCGGGATGTGGGCACGTGCAGACCCTCCCCAGCCCGCCCTGGCTCTGCTGGCAGGGGCTGCCCCACCATCCCCTCTCCTGCCCCAGCACCGCCGGCAGCGGGGATCGGTGGCACCGGGACGGGGCGGCGCGGGCTGAGCCGCCTGGATCGATTCCTTCGCCCTCAGCCCGATGCTCCGGGCAACAACGCTGCGAGATCACACCTCTCTGCCTTCCTCCTTCCTTGGGGTGGACGCCGGTGCAAGGGACGGGGGCTTAGAGCTCCTGCTGATATTTATTCGTGTATTCCCACCGTGGCCCCCTCCCCGCTCCCCGGGGCACCCCCTCCCCAGCCACACGTGCCTGTAGTAATAGAAAATGCCACTAGATGTCTGTCAGGGTCCTGCACATCGGCTGCTGGGGACAGCCCTGGGGAACGGGGGGGACAGGGCTGGGGCGGCGGCTGTGCTGGGAGCTGTGCCCGGGTCGCTGCCAGAATGCCGGTCAGGATTTCTGGTACTTCTGGGCCTGTGGAAAAATCTCCATTTTCGAAATTTCGTAGAGGCACGGAATGGTTTGGGATTGGAAGGGACCTTAAAGATCATCCTATTCCAACCTACTGCCATGGGCAGGGGCATCTTCCACTGGACCAGGTTGCTCCAAGCCCCATCCAGCCTGGCCTGGAACACTTCCAGGGATGGGGCAGCCACAGCTTCACTGAGCCTTTAATTCCTGCTAAAGGGACAGCCACCTCCATGCAAGCACCTATTTATTCCCTGGTCAGCTTCTCTTCCCCGCAAGGCACAGCAATCCCACTGGGATGGGGCAGTGGGGCAGTGCCTCTGCCCATGGAGCCACCCACGGGGCTGGGAGCAGAGGCCAAGTCCTGGACCAGCTGCCCCAAAGCCATCAGTGAGGCTTCTTCCAGCCAAAGGGCAGCTGCAGCTCCATGGTTTCACCTCTTGGGTATCTCTTTGCAGCAGATGCAACGCAATTACCATCACTGCTGAAAGGCAATTACTGCTCGAGCTGCTTGAGAAATGCCAGTTATTTTTCAGAGGAAATTTGGGAAGGAAATCATCTCCTTTCGTGTTTTGGGGAATTTGAAGTTCCCACCAGCTTCTCTTTTTGCTCAGAGGAAAAGGATAGGAAGTGTGCTTTTTAAAATACTGTTGATGTAAAAACATATTAAAGGATAAAAAGAGAAGTATGTATTTCTGAGCAGAAAAGAGAGAATTTTACATAATTTACTATTTTTTTTAATCTATAACCAAACATTTTAATTTATTTTTTCTCCTATTAGAAGAGTATTGATCTTGCTATGAAATATAGTTTGAAAAAATACCAACCAGCTTTAGGTCCAGGTCTCTCCTGCAGAGGTCAGGATAGCACAGGAGCCTCTGCATTCAGAGATGTCCCTCCCCATGGCTGCACAGTCCAACTCCAGGCCAAAGGAATTGTGACAGCCATGGAGCAGGAAAGCAATTTCCTTCCCTTTCCTTCACAGCTGACAGCCCAGTGTGGGACCGAAGGCAAAACCCTGCTTAAATCTCCCAGAAAGGAGCTGGCTGGAAGGAAAAGACAAAAGGCAGTTGGAAAGTAATGGAGAGAAGAGAGAGACAGAGGAAGATCCTTGGCTCCCAAGATCTGGGGCTGTAAGGAGCACAAAGCACTTGGAAAGGCTCAGAAGTTGTGTCTGAAAAGCTCCCCTGGCTGATGTGTCAAGGAGCTTCCAATCGCCTTTCCAAAAACCTTCCCTTCTCTCTGCTGCCTTTGTAATGGGAGGCTGTTTCTAATTATCTGTAAATGTTAAATGTTCTCTAATTCAATCAGAACAACTTGTTCACAGATGGCAAACCCTTCATCTGCTCCGTTTTCAGCAGAGTCTCTGACTCAAGAGCCATTGATCTCTCCCTTCCTGGAGAGGCTGTGGCTGGAGGTGCAGAGACGAAAGGAGCGCTCAGGAACAATTCCAGGTCTTTCCCTTTTCCTTGACAGCTCTCACACCATCCCCTGCTCCCCTGTAACCCAGTGCTCTCTCCCGGCCAGGGCTCTGCAAGCACGAGGCTGGCAGAGGCATGGCTTGGGTTCAGTCTCTCCTCTCCTCGCTGTGTTTCTCCTCATCTTGCCTGCACGCTCCTGTCCAGTGCCACCTCATCCCAAAAGGTGCACAGTGCAGATTCCTGGATCCTGATGCAGTTGTGCCACAGGCTGGCAGGTTACCTCCCCCTGCATCCCAGCTCCTGTCACCACCCCGCCAACTCATGTCACGCTCATGCCCGGCTGATGCTGATCCCGTTGGACTCTGCGTTCTTATCTCATTGCCTGCTGGTGAATGGCACATGCCAACACTCTGTCCGTTCTCATTCCCTGCTCCCAGCACATCTATCCCCCTCAGCCATGACGCTTTTCCCCCTGCTGCTGTCCAGGCTTGGTGGTCAGGGCAGAAAACTGCTGCCCCGTGCCCAGGAACAGGGATCCTAAATCAGGTCTCCCCGTTCGTGCCCCTGAGATTTGCAATGCACACGGCACAAAGCCGGGGGCACGGGGACAGAGGAGGGGGGTGGGGGGGTTTTCTCCTTAAACCCAAAGGAAACTCTCTGCTGCTGATTCCTAATGATTTATTGAAGCATCTCGCCTTCCGCCCAGACCTAGAAAAAGGGTCTTGCCTTTGATCAACTGGTGACTCACCATCTGCAGCCGAGGTGATTTACGACAAATGCGAGCTATTTCTGCACATGGGAGGGGAGAAAAATAGGCCTCATCATCACCGAGGGGGTGGGAAGGATGGAAAACAAGCCGCCCACGGGATAAGGGTGGCTGGGCCGCTCCCCCGGCACCTCGCGGCTCCCCACAGCAGAGCCGCGGCTGCTGCCGCTGCCAGGGGCTGTGTGGGGGAGACTCTGACGTCTCACACAGATGGCTCCACGCCAGGGTGGGAAGAGAACTGCTCAAATTATCCTCTCCACGTTGCATGGCAGGTCTCCATCAGTCATGACAGGAGAGAGGGGTGCGAGCGCAGCCCACGGGGAGAAGAGCGTTGACAGACACCGCCGAGCACAAATCCTGGTCGTGCTGCCAGGGCTTGAGCCTGCTCTTTTCCATGCCCATCCTTCCCTCCCCCGTGGCACAGCCACCATCTAATGGCTTCCAGGTCAGGAAACTCTATTTCCTGGAAGAGTTTTGCTTTTGAAGGCAAATCCTGGCCCAACAATGAAATCCCTGAAGACCCCAGTACGCTTTCTCTGGCATGCCTAAAAGCTGAAGCATCACCTCCATCAACCCCCCAGGCTCCACTCGGTGACTCAAATGCCTTGAGCTAAAAGACCATCCCCTTTTAAGAGGAGGAAGATGTTTGGTTGCTGAGGACATGAGCAGATTCACAGCTAACACCCAGCCACCCACGGGAGACTCTGTGCAGAATCACTGCTCCACAGCCCCCCAACGACTGGCTAAGGAGAAGCAAAGTCATTAAAGTGTGTGTTATATTGGCTGGAAAAGTCCTTGGGAAGAAGCTCCACGCAGAGGCCCAGTGGGTAGAGTGCTCCGCTGCTCTGGAGCCCTGATTAGGGAGAGTTTGTTAATGAAGCAGGTTTTAGTGACTAAAGGCAAGAGGGGAGAGCAGGCTGTTCATCAGATGGTGTAATGTGGGCTTGCTGCAGCTCATCTTCAGTGGCCATAAATCAGTGCAGTTCTCCCAGCTTTTATCAGCTGAGGATCTGACCCAGGGGATGTGGGAAGCACTGAAGGCCGCAGCACCGTCACGTCGCAATAAAACTGCTCAGCTTTGGCCACTGCAGATCTCAAAGCCTTTTGCAGACATTCCAAAGCTGCTCCAGAACCATAAAGGCTTTGCTCACTTCTCCAAACGTGCCTTTTTGTCATACAGTCCCTGAAGGTTCAGCTGCTTCAAAATGAGTGAGACCCCTCAAAGCAGAGGACAGAGGTGTAACAGGACCCTGAGTAAAGGCAGAGTCAGCCCCGCTGTTCTGATCTCTCTGGACCACCCCCCTCTGTAATGAAAATCAGCATTTTTCCTGCAGGGTACCAGCAGAACACGACCAGTTTCCTCTGTCTGAGGCTCTGCTCCCAGCTCCATGGTGCGTGTTTTGCCCTGTGTGAGAGAGATGAAAGGGTGGATTCAGTGCCCTTAGAAGACCCAGCATGGTTTTCCCAGTGCACAGATGGTGTGTACGGGAGGATTGCACCCAAACAGGCTGGAAAATATGCTTCCTGTTCCCTATTTCCCTCTTCTGGCTTGTCATCCTCCTCCCCACCTTCACACCTTTCCCTTTGAGCAGGAGCAATGGGTTTCCACAGCCGCACAGGTAATTCCCATTTCCTGCAGCAGATTCCCAAATGTATGAGCTTCCTCCCTTTACCTCTTTCCCTCCCATGATGGGCAAGTGTTCCAAAGTCAGTGGAAAAGGAGTTTGTGGGAGTTTTCCAGCCCATGGGAAGACCAGGACAAGCCCTACCCCAAAATAACTCCCCTTGGATGCGTGAGAAATGTTCCAAACTGCTTCAGAGCACCTCCCAGAGGATCCAGGCATTTAGAGCATGACTTTCCAATGGCTTTCTGGACGTGCCAGCCTTTATCCCCTGTATTATCCACAGGGTGAGCACGTCTAGGAGTTCTAAAATCCCTCCCCATGCTCAACCTGCTGTGACAAGAGGAAATTAGGTTCGATGGGAGCAGGGGTGGGTGGGTTTGGAGACACATCTCTCCTTCCCAGAGGGACATCCAAAGGGAAAGAAGCCCCCTGCAGAGGTAGGTGGTGTACAAGCACAGCAGACAGGAGCAGAGAGACTGCAACCAGCACTCACACAGGCTTTCCACGTGTCCTTCAGGCACCAGCACCTCAGTTTGGCAAGCCCTTCCAAATCCCTGCAGTGAGCAGCGAAAATGAGGCATTTTCCCAGCCGCCATCTGATCCTCCTCATCAATCACTGCTCTGCACTGCCCACCCATCCCCACCCATCCCGAGGACCGGGCCCATTTAGCCAAGCCCCTTCCCATCCAGCCCTTCATCACCAGGGATCGATATCCCTTATTGACTAAGCAGGGCCCAGCCATTAACGAGTTCATTTTCCATCACTTAGATGCAGATGGATTCCCTCAGGAGCCCCAGGGTCACCAAAGTTTCATTAACTGAGGCTGTAAAAGTATTTAAATACATTGAAAAGAATCACTTGACAAATGGAGTGAGCCCACAGTCCTGCTCCTCTCAGGTTATCTTAAGAGAGAAAAGAGACCTTTGGTGCCCACAGAAGGACAAAAAGCCCTTAACAGCTTGTCTCTGCTATTATCCATCTCACAACACACCACTTCCAAAGAGGTCCAGTTTCCCAGAATGCTCCAGATGGAAACCAGCTACTCACTTATCCCAACCCTGGCTGAGCCTGTGCCAGCCACAAAGGGCTTTTGGCCTCCAAACTTCCCTGCTGGCATGTTTGGTGGTAAACTGAGGCACGAGGTGATGAGGACTCAGCCCCAGATCTGCATGCTGAGTACAGTGGTAGAATAGGAATTATAAACAGGCAGTGGGAGATGTGCTGCAAAGTGGATTCTCATCCCAATTGTTTATATCAGGGCAAAAAAAAAAAAACAACCCAACCCTGAGCCCAACTTGAATATTAAATGGGGGGAAAAAATGGTGTCAGAAATGCAGGATGAACTCAGGGGTCTGTTCCTGCTGCTCAAAGTTTTCTGTCCCCTTGCCACAGATCTGTAGAAGAGGTACGTTGAATTTTACTACCACAAAACCCCCTGTAGGTGCTGGTTTAGCTGTTGCTCCATGAGAGGGGGGTTTGGAACCCAGCAGCATCACCAAATGTCCCCCAAAAAACCGTGGCCATGGAAAACACACCCTGCAGACCGTTTCCACTGCGAACTCATTTCTGCCAGGAGCAGAAAAACATAAATGTAATGTGACATTTTTTTCTGCCCAATTGGCAAGAGATGACTCATTAAGTCACTCGACAACTCTTGGTGGGCGCTCAGGGTGGCAGGGGCTCACAGCACTTGGAGATAGAGTCACACCACGAGGGAGGGCAACTAAACTTGGTTTCCCCAAGTCCGAAGCCTGCATGAATCCTTTCTCCTCCTGGGAAGGCTGTAAAGCACCACAGATCTACCAATTGTTAACCAGTGTCTTTTTCCATCACAAAAAAAACCACAAAAAAACCAAAAAAAAAAAAAAAAAAAAACAAATTTTTTCCCAGCCAAATAAATTGCCTGTTGACAGGCAGTAGGAATTAGTAGACAGAGTCTGGCTCTTTGGCTGGTTGAAAGTTTGGATAGACTTGCCATGGGGACGAGTGCTCACCCTCAGTGCCAGGCCAGCTGCTCTCCCAGGGAGATGGGCAAAGCCATCCAGCGCCTTTGGAAAAGGTCTCCTGACTTCCTAGGAGCT
Organism: Oxyruncus cristatus; assembly: GCA_013399855.1. Taxonomy (NCBI): domain Eukaryota; kingdom Metazoa; phylum Chordata; class Aves; order Passeriformes; family Cotingidae; genus Oxyruncus; species Oxyruncus cristatus. Next base: position 210,946 of record VXAY01005489.1, read on the forward strand.
CAGCAGGAGGAAGGTGACCTCCTCCCTCCAGCACCTGCAGAAGAAAGCAGCAACTCTTGGATGGAGGAGAACTCCCACAGTGAGACAGGAGGAGGGAACTGGTCCACGAGGAGAGGTTTGTCCTCTGGGAGAGAGCAGTAACATCATTCCACTGGCCCCTCCGCAGTCATTCCAGGCTGACAGAAACATTTCCCTTGGAGCCCCTCCAAACTCACATTGCTAACTCCTCAGACTGCAGCAAAATCCCTCTGAATAGTCATCAGCCAGGCCCAGTTGGCACTGACAAAACAGGCTGTGAGGGGGATTACTCTGGGCTCACACAGCATTGTTTGGAGTAAAACCCCTTCCCTTCCTAGGCTGGGGGAGGAACGTGCACAGGAAACCTCCAGCCTGGCAACAGCCTCCCCCTGCTCACCAAGAGGACACTCATTAGTGCCCACAAGGTAAACTCAGCCTTTATTATTCATATCTCTATTTATCAAGGATTTATGCTGACAGCCTCAAGAGCGATAAATCAGCGTCCCCGGGACGTGTTGGTTCCCATGGCCCCGCTGGATGCTGCCAAGGCTGATGCCCACCTGGCCTGGCAGAGAGGGGCAGAGGGTCCTGCTCGCAGGGAAACAGCTCGTTTGGGACAGCCAGGAATTAATGGCATGGTTGGAAATGAGGGATAGAGAGAATAATCTTTGCTGGATGTGCCTTAGAAACAAATGGCATCGACTGAAAGGGGGACGGGGAAAGGGCTGCTCCACGTTCATAGCAGTGATTGGGATCAACTCCAGATTTACACCAGAAATTCCCATGTCTGGGCAGGATTTGCTGCAGATTTGCTAAATTTAAGGCACCAGAGTTGCTCCAGAGGTACACCTTGACACGGGGAAGTGGACCTGGCCCAGCTCCATGGGTTCCACGACAGGGGTTCCACCCCACTGATGGCAGTGTGCCCCTCCACACTGTGATGGCTGTGGGAGCACTGCTCCCCTGGCACAGCAGCAGCCCTACTGCCACGGCACCAAACTCACACCCCCGTGCTGCTGACCTGACAGCCTGCAAATGAGACAGGCCCTCAAACCTCCCTGTGATCCGGAGATCAGGCCCCAAAAGAGCTTATGCAAGAGAAGAAGCCTATTTGTCCGACTGCTGAAAGCAAAAGGCTTATTTCCACTTGTAAATTTGCAGCGTGTCCTGATCCCGACTCAAACCCGGAGCAGAGCGTGTCAGTGCCTTTCCAGCACGGCCGAAATCCTCTCTGTGGCGTTCCCCTCATGGATGGCTGCACAGCAGCTCCTAACACCCTCAGTCAGAAGGCTGTTGGGTTGGGACTCCACGTCCTGCCTTCCTGGCCACGCCTGGGCACTGCCAGGGCCCCTGGGAAGGCAGGGTGCAGTGCTGTTCAATAATACATGCTGTTTTCTAACACAATAACTTGCCTGCTCTGCACGGGCCGTGCCGGTGCTGGGGAGCCCATCGTTCAGCTGTCGGACCTGAGAGACGAGTCTGAAGAGCAGGGGGAGAATTCCCCTCGCTGGACCTCATCAGCAATGCCCTTTGAAGTGTTTCTGCTGATTTCATTTTTTTATTTCTCCTCTGCTTTTTCTTCCCTCCCGTCCCTCCCCTCCCCGTGCCATCGGGTCTCTGTGGACGCCGTGCCTCGCCTCCTGCCCTCCGTGGGCACGCACACACCATTCCCAGCATGTTTGTGTGCATGTAAGACAGACCTTTTAATTCCTTCTTCCGTGTCAGCTCCATCTGGGAAGATGACAACTCCTTCTCTGAGGCGTTTCATCAGCCTCGATGCAGGAATTATTCTTTGCCGGTGGGAACAGGCTGACACACACACACAGACCCCACAGCCTTTTCCCAGTCTGCCCCTGTGCCCAGCTCTAGTCTGAGGGAGACATGGGTGCTGTTTGCAGCAGTCTTACCCGTGCAAGAGCCCAAATTCCAGCCCAAATTCCCCCCCAGTGTGTGTGGCTTGCTGGATTAAAAGCCACTCAGTCCAGCCCTTGCAGGGCATTTCCAAGACGTGGGTCCTCCCAAGCCCACCAGCCTTGCGATTCCAGCTACTTCCCACTGAAAGCCCGGAGCAGAACTCATCCTGCTCTCTGCAAGGCTGGGCTTCCTAATCTCCCCGGGCTTCTTTTCTCCATGTATAATGAGGATTACGGTTTAATTCCAGCCTCGCAAGGGGGTGCTGTGGGGATTGCGAGGGTTAAGGCACCGCGATAGCACCGCGGCGAGGCTCTTACAAACCCTTCCACCGAGGGGGCCACAAAACCCCCACGGCCGTTTGCAGGCTGCTTACAGCTCGCATCAGCTCCCATTAACCGGGAGGCAATTTTCTCACCGGTTCAGGCTTAATTCCTTCTCCAACTGCTGGCCCTATCCAGAGAACAGCAGGACAGGACTATCAGTGCTGAATTGCCTTATAAAATAGGATGGGGGTTTGAGGTGTGAAGCAGTGTCTGCTGTCTGTACAGTGTGTATGTGTGTATGTCTGTCTGTGCATGGAGGAGGCTGTATCAGGAGGGCTCAGAAGTGAAGCCAAGCAGACAATCAGCTCAGGAAGCCCTTTGCACCTCTGATCCCTCATTGTTGACTGCACGCTGCAGACACATTATGTCTGTTTACAGATGAAAAAGCAGAAATAAAACTGATGCCGGCTTTAAAATTCTGCTCAGCACAGCCTTCTGCACTGATTCCAAATGTTTATAAACACAGGAGTTAATGTAATCAGCACTGCAGCAAATACACACCAGGTACACGGCAGAGACAGGAGTGTCAAACGCGCCCCCAGCTCAGAATGACAGGTCTCTGCTGTGGGCTCTGCATCAAACAAAGGCAGCTGAAAAACCCCACTGAGGAATGTTTTAAAGAGCAATTCCTTCCCCCCCCCCGCCTCTTCCCTCCTCCCAAGCTTCTGTGGCAATCATAACTATAAATAACTAGTATAAGATGTCCATTCCCACTGAGCCTTTCAAGTCGCAGGGAGCCACTGGGAAGGGGCCGCCGCTCAGGAAGACACCGAGGGAATTCCTGGATCCGCTGAGGGGTATCCATCAGCCCAGCCCTGCTGTTCCTGTGCTCCTCCCAGAGCAGACAAGGAGTTGTTTGGACGAGCCACTCTTCCCTGACTCCAGCCCAGCGTCTGTTCCACCCAGAGGAAGGATGTGCATCAGCTCGCCAGGGAAGACCCGGCCCAAAAGGATCCGTGTCATTGCAGGGCCCTTCCCAACCCCATCCCGTGTCCTCCTGCCAAAAGACGGCGCTCAACCACGTCAGGCAGTGGGAAGGATTTTGGGAGGTGCTGGTGGAACGTCCTATAACAGCAGGTTGCTGAGGAGACGTTACCTCACATGGCAGCATCAGCAGAAAACCCTCGTGCTGGTGGAGCAGCCAAAACGCTGGGCGGACAAAACACTGCAAGCCCCGGGTGGGTTGGTTGTTGGTTGTTTTTTTTTTTTTTTCCCAGCCAAATGTTGTTTCATGCTTTAATGGCAATTTTCAAGAACGATATTAGCGTGACAACTTATGTAAGTGGCGGCCAAGTTCCTACACCACTTCCAGTATCTGTGCCTAAAACACATTTCACAGGGGTGCAGAGGAAGGGGCTTGGATCTCTGTTCTGACGGCTAGCTGCCACCTAAAATGAGCTCTACCATCCCTAAAAATCAAGAGGGGATACGTATCACCATACTGGAAATTATTTCCCTTGGAGAACATGGGATTCTCAGACTATCTGAGCCACCAGGTGGGCTGCTTTATTCTCTCTTTGTTTCTAGTGAAATATGTTTATAGATGTATGAAAGGAATTTCTGAGCCTCGGAGTGGTTCATGTGTTCATATGGACAGGGAACCTTTAAAACCCCTGTCCTGTTACTGCAGGCACCATGGTATCTAAAATAGTTAGGGGTCCTCTCCCACGCCTCTGGCTGGGATGAGCTTTAGAAACCATCCCAGTGAAGGTTAGAACAAGGAAAGAAAAAATTGGCTAAACCAGCTGCTCTAGCAAAGCAGAAGGCAGTCCCTGCAGTCCCTCAGAGGACATGCACACAGACACCTCCCCAAATCCAAAAAATAAGTCTGATGCAATTAAATATGTTACATATGACGATCTTCCTCCCCTAGAAATAACAAAAACCTGCCAAACCAAAGTACCCTGCTCCTGCCTTTCCTGCTCATGCTCAAGTCCCCTTGGGCTTCACGGAAATTTTGGACTCACAAAATGCTGCAGAACAGGGGCCCCATGGCACTGTGTAATAAATCTTAGAAGTTAACAGCCAGAACTGTGCCAAATGTGATGGGTTCTGCTTTGTGCAGGATCATGAAAATAATACATTCTGGCTCAATAAGTCAGGCCTGATGCACCAGGGCGAATGGTCTAGTGCTGCTGCTGCTAAATGGATTTACATTTTTGTCTCACATGTTTGAGGTCCGGGATTTGGGAGGCCAAGGCCCAAGGCTCCATCTCAAGGCCAAGGCCCAAATCTCCCCGTATTCCTGAAGGGAAATCTGAATTTTACCTTGGATGTAGCACTGCAGTGTCACCTGGAATGCAGAGAGCTGAGGTGTGGCTGCCCCAGCACCTCAGCAGAGGCCAGTTCAGGGGCAGTGACTGTCCATTAAACGGGAGATGGGAGAGTGTAACACTGGGAATAACGCAAGATGGAACACTGATAACGTGGGGGACTCCATGGTAACTCGGAGAGTCCTGCCCAGGGGAGCAACATCTCTTTAATGGAGCTGGAAAAAGAAACGATGAGATTTTATGATTAAAACTGAAATTAAACAGATAAACACTCCACAGACAGGAAAACCAACCATCCCAAGGATGCTGGGAACACTCCACAGCCTGCCTGTCCACAAGGACAGGGGGTTGCACTCCGAAGCTCAGGTCTGCAGCTTTCTGGAAGAGGCAGGAGGCAGAAATCATCAGGACAAGCTCAGCAGCCTCAGCTCCGCAAGCAGGATGCCCAAAGGAATCCCAGTGGCCTTGCAGCCTGCGAATCTATTAACTAAACCTCATTACTACGTAATAACTTTTGTTATTTCAGAACAAACCTTGTATCCGGCTAATCCGCTTTGTTACAGAGCTGTCCATCCTTCCCTCCAACAGGAATTAACTTCTAAAGGAATTAAAAGGAGGAGGAGACCGCTGAAGGGGTCCTCAGGGGTATCTTTTTATAGCTGCTGGCTGCCCCCCACCTCTCCCTTTCCCACTCCGTGTGGCATCCTTCCCCACTGGTTCTGTCCTTTTCTGCTTGCCAGGCATTGATTTGTTCCCGTGTTGTTCTAATGGAGCTTGAAATCAACATGACTTTGTTGTTGGTTGTTGTCATTGTTGTTCACATCTTTGTTTGGGGTTCAGCATCCTCGCAGAGGCCAGGGCAGCTCGGGAGCCGGCGTTAGCAGGCTAAATACCTCCTCAGCAGAGGATCCACAAAGGCTGGGTCTGTGTCCGCATAATAAAGGCTGTTACAAAGCGCAGCAAACCGCTGCCTTCCCTCCTCCGGCGCACCAGCCCCTTGTGCTGGCTCTGAATCCCCTCGCTTATCAGCGCACACAGAGGGTGTCCAGAACAAGCTCCTTCTTTCAGCAGGCCCCGTGAAAAACGCTGGAGCAGCTACACCCGAGGCACTGAGGAGAAAGCGCTGCAGTTATCTGCACCCGAGGCACCGGGGAGGGTAAATTTAGATCCCCGTGCGACGGCCGTGTCTATTTGCAGCGGGTGTTTTTTTTGCCTGTTGTATCTGGTAGGTGGGCACCTGGCACCGACAGAGGCACGGCCCGACGGGGATTCGGGAACAAGCCTCAAGCCCACAAAACCCGGGGTGCTGAGGCAGGAGCACCTCGGGAAACCCACAGAGAGGCGCCCCTGGGCTGCGAGACGCGCCCGGACACGGCGAACAAAGCCCAGCTGCCACCACAGCCGCCAACATCTGCCAACAGCTGGAGGGGGCGGGAGCCGCGGGGGCGAGGCGGGGGGG
>VXAY01005489.1:217657-230720 GCA_013399855.1 Oxyruncus cristatus
CCATCGCTCCTAAGGAACTCTCATGGCTTCACGGCTGCAGACAAGTTGCCGTGCATCGTGGTGGACTATCGGAGTTTGCATCCTGGCGGCCGCGCTCCTACCAGGTGAGACGGTCCCCCGGAGGGCGGTGGGCTCCGCCGGGGCCCCGTGGGGATGGGGGACAGCCCCGGAGGGGGGCTGCGGGGTGCCCGTGGGGGAAAGGGGCGCGGGGAAGGGCGGCACCGGCATTTTGGGGTGCGCGCCCGGGCGCGGAGCAGGTGTGGGAGCATCTGTGTGAGGGTGGGAGAGGGTCGGGGCCGGTCTGAGCCCCGGCTCGGCTCGGAACAACACGCTCGTTTGTTTTGGAAGCAGCTGCAGGCAGCGGGCTCCGGAGCCCGGGGAGCTGAGGCCGTTTGTTTGCTTTTTTGGATCGAGCGGCGTCTAGCGAGGCACGGCAGGCAGGCTTCCCGGGAAAGGCGGCCACGAGGCAGGGCACGGAGCGCAGATGTTTCGGGAGGAGCGATGGAGGGTTTCGGCTCTCCAGCATCCACGAAATCCCCGCTCCCCTTCACATACACACACACACACACTTCCCACGGGCTCCTTTTGCGGAGGGGCTGGACCGCTCCCAGGTTTCCTGAGCTTCCTTTCACGGCTTTTGCGCTTGGCTGCCTGATGGCACCTTATTCATCGCTTTGGTTCTGATCCATCCCCTTCGGTTCTGATCCATCCCTGGGAAGGAGGAGATGGGCAGAGCTGTGTGGATCGGTGCTCCCCAGCTCGGTGGACCCCGCCGGGCTGTCGCAGAACAGCCCGTGTGTCCCCTCCCCGGGCTCGGGGCTGCCCTGGGCTCCAGCACAGCTCTGGGAAGCGGGAGAGTGACCCACTTTGGGAAGTGCCCTGCGGGGACTCATTTATTCTGCTCCAGTGCAGAGTGGGTTAATGCCATCCTGGAGGGCTTTCCGGAGTCGGAGCCCTGGAAAGGGGATCGGCCGTCTGGGTTTGCAGTTTGTGAATGAACTGAGAGATGCAAATAGAGCCGGTGTTTGCCTTTTTGGGACTAGGCTGCTGGTGGCTGGGGCTGGAGTGCTGGCGGCGGGCACATGTGCCACCCCGGGTCGGTATCCAGCCTTCTGCAGGGGTGAGAGGCAGCCTGTGCCTGCAGCAGGAGTGGGATCTGCAGCTGGAGAGAAGTTGCAGTGAAGGCAGGGTGGAATCGCCTCCTCTGTTTGGGCTGGGGCTGCGTCTGAGAAGAGCAGCCAGGCTGGCTGGGCTGTGACTCTGAGATGTGGCTGCAGATAGCAAGGTCTGAGCCAAAGGACGGGCCATCAGGGGAAATGCCAGGGCCCAGAAGTTCCTGGTGCTGGCAAAGAGGGATGATAACACCCAGGGCACGGGAAATAACAGCGCACAGTGGCTCGATGGTCTGGCTAAAATGGGTGAGGACAGAGGTGAAGTGAGAGGGGGTGGCGGTCCAGGAACCAGGGAGATTTTGAGAGGGAAAAGGTTAACAGGGTGATGAGAAACCAGGGCTAAGTATTGCCTCTGTATTCCCAGGACAAAGGGATCTGCTGGGCATTGCAAAAAGAGGTGAGGGAAGGGACAGCCTCAGGCTCCCTGTGATCCTTGTGCTTCCAGGCAGGTGCCTGGCTGGGCTCTGACTCCTCTCAAGATGTCTCAGAACTTTCCATGCCATTCTTCACCTGGTCCTCCCTTCTCCTCATTCTTCCACCTGGCAGCCCCAAGCAGGAACCCTCCCCACAACCCCTGGGAGAGGCACAGGAGGTGGAGTAATGCTGTGGTGACTGTGCCGGGCAAACCAAAAGGGATTTATGCTCCCCCTAGTCCCTCTAGGAATTGCTTTCACCAAGGAGACACACAGTGACCCTCACACAGCCCGGCATCTCACCTTGTCCTGCCAAGAGAGACTTTTTTTCCCCTCACCCATCCCATTTTTGGCTGTTCCCAAGGCTTCGCTGCCAGCAGTCGAGCGGACCCGTCTCCTGCCACTGCAGTAGCGTGGTAGTTTGTCTTGCACTGTCCCGCTGACAGCCCTGCCAGGATCAGCCAGTGGTGCATCTAGTGGTGCCTTGCCAAGCCGAGGGGACAGCCAGCTCCGCAGTGTTCCGGGAGGATAATCCTCCCCAAACCCTGGCCGGGATCACGGCGTGCCCTGCAGCCCGCGTGGGCGAGACTCTCGGCTGGACCAGTTTGGTGGTGGGTGCACCACAGCTGCAGGGAGGTCTGATCCCGTGTTACACCTTTATTCGCTCATTTATTCAGTTCGTTTGGGTTCGTTTTGGGTGCGCTGGGGATGGATCCGGAGCTGCAGGGAAGGACCGGCACAGTGCTGGGATCAGTGCTGCACAGAGACACAGCAGACTGGCAGTCCTCGCTAGACCCCAGGTCTGGCTGCCTCTCTGAGGCAGGTAATTCCTCAAGTTCACAGTGCATTGTGCCAAATTCAGCTGGGGAGATAAATATATATGTATTTATTTATAAAACAAGCCATATGTAAGCTTTGAATGCAGGCAAGCTTGCTCCTCAAGAAGGGGAGAGGGGAACTTAAGGATCCTTTGCTATATACGAATAGTAGCTGTGGAATTGTTGGCAAATGTGGTTCCTCAGCCTCCAAGAAGGATGAGGGGAAAGCAGGAGGCACTGCTTGCTTTCTGGGAAACCTTTCATGTCCGTCTGATCAATGCCATTTCATTCTGTTCCCATCCACGTACTCTGCCTCCCCCTCCAGATAATGTTAGCTCTTTTTTTTTTTTTTCTTCTTCTGATAAGGCAATAAAAGTTCCCTACTGTAAAAGCTGTAAGGAGTCTCTTATAAAAGATCTGCTTTACAAATTATCTTTAATGCGATCGGTTCAATCGCCCAGAACGGATTCAGTTCACGGTTCCTGCAGCCTTCCGAGCGCATCTGCCCATCCATTTGGAACCAGGTATCAGCTCACGCTACATTTGGGCTTCCAGATATTGATACCAACAGGGACTCCTGAAAAACCCCGGGGGAAGGGCAGGAGGACCCCACTGCAGAGTTTAAGAACACTTGCAGTTAAATTTATGCTCTTCAAGTCTTAACAATCTGTCTGTTTAATCCCTGCCGTGAAAACTCGTGCAGCTTGGGATGCAGCCACCCAGAGCAGAGGCTTCATCCTGTGCTCGGTCCTGCGTCTGCACATCTGGGCCTCTGTTTCCAAATGCTGCCCTCTGTCTGGGGACAAATTCCTGTCTGCTGTCGCTGGGCTGCCTCCTGGGCTCCCAGAGGGGCCTGAGAACACTTTGCCAAGTGCTTTGAGATGCTCTGCAGGGGGGAGCTGCAGAGGTGGCTGAAGCTTTGACACACGGTTTTTCCATCAAAAGCAGCGTTGCCTGAGCTGTAGTGACCTGGAGGGCTGAGGTCAAACTTGGCTGCAGCTGGAGGGAGGGTTCCTTTTTGGGGAGGGACAACAGCTCTCTGGAGTGCTGGGAATAGTCAAAGTGTGTCACTGCAGGATCTGGTCCATCTTCTACTTAATATCCCAAAGCAGCTTCCAAAACGCAAAAAAAAAAAAAAAGTTTCCAGAGTCTTGTTCAGCCTCTGGTTTGAGTTCTTGGTTGTTATTTTTTGATTTCCCCCACCTGTCTCCTCCCAGCGCTCAGAAACAACAGCATCAGGCTATTTCAGGAAGCCAAAGTGTGTCTTTTGCTGGTATTTTCTCATTAAACCTGGCTCTCTGCAGTGGAACCGACCCGGCGAGTTTTACCCTGGTGTGCTGAGCTCACCAGTGTGTGGGTGAGGCGACAGGCTGTGTGTGTGAGAGCCAGCTCAGCCCACGAGCAGGAGGGCGTCTGCCCCCTGGCCAGGGCCAGGGCTGGCCCTGCTTGATGCTGTTGGCTCTCTGAACCAGCAGAGTCGATCAGGCACGAGCTGCCAGCCCAGTGCACATGGAGCCATGAGCCAAGAGACCGCGGGAGCAGAGGCACCCCCGCATCCAGCAGCACATCCAGAGTGTGCTGGGATGCGGATGCTGGCGGGGCCTGGCGCTGCAGCTGCACCAACCACAAAGCTGAGCTTAAAGGGAGGCACCGGAGGGATCCTCTGGGCACCGCTCACCCCTCGGCTGAATCACGAAGGGAACCAGAAGAGCCGGTTGTCGTGACCTGCTTCCCAGGCCTGCGCTTCCATGGGCACCTCTGGCCCTCTGCTAGTGCCACTAAGGCTGGGGACAGCCCGAGGGGAGAGCAGTGAGTGGCCACCAGTGGCCAGGGGAAGGCTCTTTGCCCTTCTCCAGGGCCCTGAGGAGTTACACAGGAATGGCGGGGCAGCACCAGGGCAAAAAGATTTTTTAATCACAGGATCCCAGAATTGGGTTTGGGTTGGAAGGGACCTTAAAGACCGTCTCGTTCCAGCGCCCCTGCCACAGGCAGGGACACCTCCCACTAGAGAAGTTTGCTCAAAGGCAAAGCTTTTGGGAAGAGCAGGAGTCAGGCTGTCTGTGGGTGCTGCAGGGCTGAGTTGGTCAGTCCTCATGTGGATGGCCACAGCCCTCAGGGCTGCTGAGAGAGGGTTTGCCTCTGCAACATCGTTGCTCCAGGTGGTGCTGGCTCTTGCTCAGTGCCTTTCTCAGCCCAGCCAGGCTTATCAGTGCAAAGAGCAGAAGAAACAAATGAGGGAGGGACGAAAAGTACTCCGATCTCACAGCCCCCAGAGATCCTGCTTCCTCAAATACGTCAGATTAAATCAGGGCAGCCCTGCTGAAGGGTGAGCTGGTGCTGCCAGCCACTGGAGCTGGGACCCAGTTTGCACTGGAGACACTCATTGTGTTAATTACCAGAGCTCAGCCATCCCAGCAGGGAGAATTCCGCATCCGCATCTGGGGCTCCCTAACCCACATTAGTGTGCCAGGTGAAAATTTGTTTGACTAAGGAGGGAAACCTCTCGTGATACATCCTCCTGCTTTCCTCCTGGCTGCTGTTAAGCCACAGATACTCTCCTGGGTGTACAGCTTTGTTTGCTTCTCCCAGTGAAGGTTTAATCCAGACTAGATTGATGCACACACTCACGTACCCTCCCAGATGGGTTTTCAAAGGGAACCCCCCCCCGTTCCCATGGAAGAAAATTAACCCCTCCCCAAGCTGCCCAAATGCAGAAGTACCACTCACGGGAGGAAGGACAGTCTCCCCTCAGTCTGTGAGTGAGAGCCCATGGCAGCCAGGCAGTCACCTCCCTGTCCTTCCCCTCTGCCACCACGCTGGGTTTAAAGTCCTGCATTCACAACCCCTTCTCTGTCACACGGAGAAAAAGGGAAGCGAAACTTGCAGGCTCCAGGGCTACCCTTCCCAGCACTGTGTTATTTTATCTGCCCTGTGCTGTCGCTTCTGCTTGTCCCAGGCTCCAGGGGCACCCGGGGACACGTGGGGAGTTCAGCACCTGCTGCCCATCCAGTGTTGCCACCCGTCTGGGGGCTGGTGCAGCTGTTCACACACACTGCCTTCATCAAAGCTGCGGCAGCTCTCGGCTCTGCTGCAGTCCCAAGGCAGACAAACAGCAGCTACTGGGCATGAGAGGGGGAGAGAGCTTCAGTCCCTTGCTGTTCCCCAGCCTGGGAGGACAGGAGGTCCCAGCCTGGGGAGGCACAGGGGAAATCTGGCACAGTGGTCCCTGGTCCCTTCAGCATCTCTTGTGGGGTGCTGGGGATGGGTAAGGAGGAGCTGACCCCACTTGATGAACCACCTCTTCTCCATTCCCCCACCATAAAGCAGCCCCTGCAGGAGGTTTATAATCCTCCTTTGACATTATTTGGTGTGATGCAAGAGGGAAACCGTTCTAAGCACTGTCCACCCAACTCTACCTCTCTCTGCCCCCGGCTCTGAGCCAGACCAGTTGGGGACTGGTGTAGGCACTGCTTTCCATCCCCATTCAGCCTACAGGTGAGCCCACAGAAGAACTTCAGAGAGGCAGGATCACTGTGGCTCTCCTCCCTGGAAGTTAAAACACTCGGGATGGGGTTTTCTGTTCCCCATCCCAGCCGATCTACCTTTCTGGCTGCGGGAAACAGCAAAGTGTCTCCATATGCTCCCGACCATGCAGGGATGCTACAGATGCAGCACAGGACCTGCAAATCACATCCCTGCCTTGGAGCAGCGGCAGGCACCAGATGGACCACCTGGCTATGAGACAGCAGGTACTCCCAAGCCTGGTTAGTCAAGAGGACTCAGCCTCCATCTCTCTTCTCAGCACTTCTCTCTCTGCCTGGGGAAGCCCTGTAATCAGGCTGATTTGGAGTCCATTTTTCTTTTCTTGTGGAAGATCCATTCCTTCCCCTCCAGTGCTAGAGCGAGGCATCCAGAGGCTTGTCCAGGAGTGACAGAGTGTCCGTGCAGCTCCCAGCCAGTGGCCAGCATCCAGCCTTTCTGCTCTGGTGGTGGGAGAGAGCCATTCCCAACACAAAGGCCTGTCTGTGCGGGAGATGAGGGGGCTGGAATGAAGTGGTGTGTGGCCACCTGAGAGCAGAACCAGCTTTGTTCTCTGTGTGAGGCTACAGACAGGCTGCTGCAGTGGAGAGTCTGGAGCTACATCCCACGGATCCAGTGGGGATGCTGGATTTCAGCTGGTATCTGCTTTTCGCACTGAGGATCTCACACGTGGCCAGAGCGGGTTTCATTTCTTATCTCCCTGGCAGGAGACCCTCTGGATCGAGGGGATACTGCTGGAGAAGCTTTTCACTGACCATTCTCACTGTCCCCAGGAAAGACAGCCCAGGGGGACAGTCTGGGGGCACAGTTCTGGCTGTGGACTCAGGGTCTGATGCTAATGTGTAGAAGAGGCTTGTGTGACTCAAGAGCTCAAGCAAAGGCCTGTAATTAGAGGTTGTTGTGCTGAGTGTCCTGACAAGGCCAGGGGTTACAAGCGGTCTGTGATGGGCAGAAGTCACGGACCCAGGGGAGAGTTTAATATGATGGGCAGGGTTTCCTGGGAGGCACACACAGAGGGCTGGAGAGCTGAGGAGGAAGGTCGGGGTTTCTGTCACTGTCTTTTCCCGATTTCTGTGCAGGGCAGCTTTATACAGCGTGGTTATGTTGGTCTCTGTGAGGAACTGTGGCACTCAGGGCAGGGGAGAGCAGCAAGGGAGCAATGAACCCTTGCCCTGTCCTTGAATAGCCCAAAGAAACGAGTCAGCTCAGCTCAGAATCCTGTGCCAGAGGAGTTATCAGTTCTGTGGAGTCATAACTCACCCCTCACCCAAACCCACAGCCCTGATGGAGGTTCCCCCTGCCTTGAAACATCTCCTCATTTTCCCACTGGACTGGGACTAGAAATAACGCCATACAAAGCCTGCAGTCAGGAGGACACTCTTTTCACTGCAGAATTAAAACTGCATCAAGCTGTGGCTACTGTTTTCTTAGGAAGAGGCATCTAATGGGCTTTATTCTTTGACTTTTCTTGGGCAGGATAATCAGCAGAGACTCCTTGTAGGCAAGCCCAGAGTCGCACTCCTACCAGTGCTGATGGCCTTCCTAGCCTGGGGGTGCCAAAACTGGAGGAAATGTTAAGGACAGATGATCAAGGTCAGTTTAGGAGCTCTGAGAAGACCTTCTCGGTTCTGGAGAGGTTATATTTCCTTGCTGCTCTTGCCTGTCACCTCCCTTAGCCAAGGCCTGTGCCATGAGAGAGGCAGTGCTGTTTTAAGAGCTGCAACAGAAGGCAGCAGCGAGTGATTTGGTGGTGCACAGCAGAGGCAACTGCACAAGCTGTTCATCCCTGGGCCTGTTTGTGCTCTTCCCCTTGCCAGCTGCACCAGCACAGTGGCTGGGGACCGTGCTGGAGGCAGGGTTGTCTCTGGATATGGGGGAGAACCAAGGCTGTGCCCATTTATGGCCATGGAGGATCAGGGATGTGTTGCATAGCAGCATCCTTGCCATGCTGTGATTTCCCATCAGCTGCCAGTTTCCCTTGGATACAGGACCCCTCTTGGCTCTCCAGCTGGGTGCTCTTAGTCTGAGCGCTGCACCCCAGAGCTGGGCAGGATGGGATGTTTTACTCAGGAAGGGTGAGTTCACTTTGTGCACCAAGGGGCTGAAGAAAGGGTCGTGTCACACCCCGTCTCTGCAGGGCAGGGGGGCTGGGGCAGCCCCCTAGTATCTGTGTGCTGAACTGGGCTGGTGTGGGAGCAGGAGAGGCCAGGAGCAACGTGTGTGTGAGTTTTGTGAAGAGACTTTTACTAGTGATGGGGCTTTGCTAAACTTATCCCATGCTCGGGTTCAGGAAGAACCCAGGGAAAGTGGGGGAGGGCTTATTGGGATCTCCTCACAGGGGGAGTGATTACAGTGTGCTCTGATCTTTAGAGAACTTGTTTGGGGATTTGCTTGGTGCTGTGATGCCTGATGGGTGTGCTCGTGTATCCCTTTGATAGGAGCTGAATAGGATCCTTTTGGGAGGATGGCAGCAGTCCTGGCAAGGGGTGGGAGGGATGGGAGGGAGAGAGGCTTGCACAGAGCTCAGCTTGTGAAAGGGGGAATGTTCTCAGTGCCTAGGAACCCAGGAGGGATTGAGGAGCAGGACTGAGTTTGGCAGGAGGAGGGATGCAGTGGTTGCAGGGGAGGGCAGTTCCCTGGCAGTTCATTTTTGGGGTCCTCCAGGAGAGCCAGGCTGAGAACCCTCAACTCAATGCACCTCCTGTGGCAGACCTGCCGTGCAGCCTCATCCAACCCATCACCAGTCAGCTGGTGGAAACATTTCCTAGATGACCACCAAAAAAACCCACCCTACCCCCCACCCTGCAGAGGGAAGGAACCATGAACCAACTAGAGGATGGCGAAGTACCAGAAAGGAAAACTGGCCTGGAGATCCTGCACGAGGTGGGGGATGGATCCTCTGCCCCAAAGCTCGGGTGTCCTCGGCACATCAGGGACACGCTGCTCCAGTGGCCAGAACACCCTGTGGGCTCTGCCCTGGCTCTGACTCCAGTGCCATGTCCTTCAGCTGACACCCTCCCTGTGTCCTGGTGCCCAACCCTGCTGTGCCTGGCTCCTGGCCTGGCAAACCTGCCCGCTGTTCCCATGAGGGTGCTGCTGTGCATCATCCCAGCTCCCATGGGACGTTATCCCAGACACCAAGCGAGCAGGGACAGTGCAGGAGTGGATTTGCATTTGCTGCTGGTTCAGTCGGGAAGGAAACCTTTATCCCCTGACTCCCCCAGTCCTTCTGGGAGTTTGATTTCTCAGCTCACAACAGAACGACGGTGGTAGGAATGAATTCTCCAGGGCTAATATTGCCAGCTATCACACTGTGGAAAGAAAACACTTTCTTTCATGGCATGGCAGGAACAGACTTTCGAAAATGTACCCTGATTTTTAAATACCCTTTTCGCCTGTGGTGTAAATACTGAAATGTGTTTTTTCTCTCCCCTCTCTCCCTCTCTCTCTCTCTCTCTCTCTCTCTCTCGGAGTTTAAAAATATCGCTAGCCCGGGGAGGTGCATCTTTCAGTGAGATTTATAACGGCTGCTCTCAAGTGATGTGGAAAATGAGCCTCCCTCTGCCCCATCCAGCCTGGCACCTTCCAAGAATTTATTTCCTTTATTTGCGTGGAGCCTAAGAATACTTAGAGGCTGCATCTCCGCCCAAGCACTCTAATTATTTAAGTTTTGTTTATGGCCGGTCTCTGGGGAGCTGAGTAGGTCCGGGCTGCTGATCCTTCCCTCCTCTGGGCAATTCAGCCCTTCGTTACTGCCGTTTGATAATGATCAGCAAATCACAGCTGCTGTATCTGTTGCCCACGATGGATCACCCTGGCTCCGATGGTGTGTTCTTGACATTTCAGTCGGAGCTGGAGTCGGGACACGTGTGGCCTCCTGTGTGAGCACAAATGCTCAGTGCCCCGTGCCGTGCCCGTGCCGAGCTGCCTCATGGCTTGTCCAGTGATCCCACGCTCAGTTTTGGCTCTGGCAGCTGGTGGGAACCTGCTTCTGTGGGGGTGGCTGAGCACTGCTGGGCAGGCAGGGGCTGGGACTGCCGAGAGATAGCGAGGAGGAGGAGGAGGGAGGCTCCTGTGGCATGGCCAGGTGAGCGTTTGGGCTCTGCTGATGGCCAGTTTGCACTTCTGTATCCAATCTGAGGCTGCCTCTGGTCTTACCCTGATGCTGCACCCCCTTCCCACAGCGCCCCTCCGTCCCCATCTCTGCCTCCCTGCTCTGCCCAGCTGGGGGTTCAGGCCGTCTCTCCCTTTAACCTGCTTGGCCAGAGGCAGGCTGGAGAGTTTTGGCAGTGAGGGGCTCGTTTCCCATCTGCGTGGAAAAGCTTCCCAGCCTCAGGAAAGCTCCCCAGTCCGAAGGAATCTGTAGTCTCTGGAAGCCTCGTGGCTGCCAGCGCCTCTTGCTCCCGTCACGCTCCGTGATAAAGAGAGAGCAAGAGAGATTTTGATTACATTATGACAAGCAACAGAGGGATAGAGTGAGAGCTGCAGTCTGCCTATTGTAATTCCAATTAGGAGGGGGTAATGTGGCCAAAGCCTGACTGCTGTATTGATCCCAACTTTGTGTGGGGAGGACCCAGAACAGCAGTTTTCCAAGGTCCCCGGGGCACGGGGCGAGCACACGGACAGCTGTGGGGCAGGGGAGGAGGAGAAGGGCCCGTTTTTAATGGAGCACAGGAACAGGCAACTGCATCTCACCATCCAGAGTGCCACAGCCAGCCTGGTAGTTAAGCTCTCTCTGGATTTGTCTCAAAATCTGTGCTGCAAAGTCCCCTTGAACCCCATTGGGATTCCTTTCCACCTGCTCCATGAAGGGGGTTTCTTCTTGGTGTGCTCCTGGGATGGGTTCGTCCAGCCTCAGTTTCTCCTCTAGGCAGAGTGTACCCAAGGAAGATAAATCAGCAGTGATCTCCCTGCCCGGGAACAAAAGCCCTGGGCTGCATGGGAAGGGGGAGGAAGGGGAGTTTCCCTCTCACACTTGAAGGCAACTCCTCAAGGTCAGAGCTGAGGCAGGCTGGCAGGGACTGTGGGCAGGCTGTTTGTGCAGATGCTGTCTCAGCTGTACCCTTTTCTGTGGCGAAGGGGAGGACTCCAATTTGCAGTTTTGCTGGTATTGATCTGAGACCTTTCACTGCCTCTAAACTCACTTAGGAAATAAAAGGCTGAAATCATTCTCTTTAAGTATATATATTTTTTTTTTTGTGTTCTTGACATTTCAAATGCTGCCGTGCCCGTGGAGTACCTCACAGTACCTCAGTGGAAATGGGAATATCTGCTGCCTCACACCGACTCCTACCAGGCATGAATCAGCTTTTACTTACAGGGAAAGAATGGCCTGGAGGTGATGGCAAAGGCAGGCTGAGCTCAGAAGGGCTGGCAGCAGTTCTTGGCTTTGCCACAAGCTCCCTGGAATATCCTTGGCCAGCTCCCTTCACCTCTGTGTGCCTTTCCTTGTCAGGCCGTCCCTCTCTGCTGTGCTCACATTGCCCTGTGTCTGCAGCGTGCCTTGCACAGCTGATCTTCCCAACCTTACTCCATCCGAGCAGGAGACCATTTACAAAGCACAGGGAAAGGTGACTCTCCTTTATTTTGGCATTTTCCAGAGCAGCTCCCTGCCCAGGGGTTTTAGAAGACGGGAAATGCTTTTGTGTAGATCAGTGTACAAATATTCTGTCAGTGCAGACGCTGGACCCAGTTTCTGGCCGCTCTGAGTGTGTGATGTGTGGGTTGGCATCGTGGAAGGGGGTGAACGTGGTCCGTCGGCCTCCCTGCCTTGTTTAATCCAAAGGCCTCTTGGTTTCTCTCTCTGCTGGTTTGGCATTTGGGTCACTTCTGGTTTCCAGTCGCTGCCTGGGGGGTGCTGCAGGTAGGTGAGAGGTGTGGGCTGGTTATCTCTCCACAGCCCCGCTGCCCTCCCAGCCACACCCTGGCTCTTTGCTGGACAGCACACCAGGAAAGGCTGTGGCAGGTTCACGTTGTGCCCTGTCCTGCGTGGCTCTGTGGGTGCTGAGGCAGGAAGGATGCCATGCCATGCCATGCCAGCAGTGTGAGTCTTCAGATACCTGCAGTGTGTTTTGCTTTTGCCTGTAATTTCCTCCGTGGCTGTGAGCAAGATTCCTAACACTTCAGTTGCCCCGTGCAGGCAAGAGAAATACCCTTTGTTCCACGAACAAGCACTTCCAAAACTCTGTGGTCCTTCCTTCAGAGGGGACAGGTAGCAAACCCAGGCCTGAGGAGCCAGGCACGTGTGAGCCATCACATGGCACTGATTATAGTTGCCTCAGACAGCAGATGGATTTAAGCAAGTGTCTTTGTGCTAGAAAAGGTTTCTAGTCTCTCTCCTGGGTAGGTTATGATTTTAGCCATATGCAAGTCTATGGCATTCCAAGGCTGGGGGGAACCTGCCTAGGAAAGAACCACAGCGAGCCATTGTGGCCAAAGGAGCTGCAGGACGCACTGAGGGAGGGAAAGGAGGTTCATATCCCAGCTCAGAGTAGGAGCAGCAGACTCAGCAGCTGCCTCCAGCCTGCCCACGGAGTCTGTCTGCACCCTCCTCCTCATCCCTGCAGCCCCAGTGCACCCCAGCAAAGCGGGCTGGGAGCGTTTCAGACCGGGTGAGTTATTGCAAAACCCTGGTCAGACAGAGGGAGGGAGAGAGAGAGAGAGAGGGGGATGGAGGGCCTGAAGTTCGATAATTGTTAATTATTACCCAAGCTTCCCGTGAGACCTTCTGGGAAGAAGACATGGCTCTCTTTTGCAAAGGTGTTTCGTGGAACATTAGTCTCTGTCCTGGCCCACACTAAACCCTTTCACTCCGCTTCTTCCTGCCTCCAGTGGGATTAATAAAGAGCTGCTGGTGAGCTTCTTATCTAGCAGCTGAATAATGTTTGTAACGCAGGGAGGGGAGGCAGCTTTGATCCGGGAAAGGGAGCAGAGGGAAAAAAACAGAGATGGGCTCCTGGGCAGGGGGAGGGTGTGGGCCAGGCTGGGCCGTGCTGGCGCGTGGGAAGCGGGCACGGCTGCTCCTGCACCCAACCTGTTCTGCAGAGAAAAGATGTGGGTTTTTAGGGCTTGGTGGGGCTGGGGAAGAAAGGGCTGAACCCAGGTAAAAAAAAAAAAAAAA
>VXAY01005489.1:230731-280218 GCA_013399855.1 Oxyruncus cristatus
AAAAAAAAAAAGAGAAAAATAATGTCTGGGAACCCTCTGTGAAGGAGGGGAAGCCCTGGAAAGGGGCGCCGTGGACAGCGCAGCCCCGTCCACACCAGGAGGCTCTGCAGCCTCCCCCGAGCCGCTGCCCTGGCACAGCTCCCCTCCTCTCTCCAGCAGAAGTGGCCACATCCAAGCTGGCACCAAGTGCTCTGGGAGCCCTCGGGCGAAGGGCCACACCTGAGAGGCAGGACGGGCTCTGGTGCTTCCCACGGGTGTGGGCTGGGAGCCGGTTGGGCCGGGCTGGTTCCCCGGGGCAGCATCCCTGTGAGCGTGCCAGGGCCATGGAGAGGGAGCAGCTTGGTGCAGGGGAAGGGATTGCTGTGAGGCAGGAGGGGTTCAGCTCCCAACATGTTCATCTCCCACCCTGGGACTGCCTGCTTTCCGTCTTCTGGCTCTGGAGCCCTGGGAAACGCTGCTTCCCAGGTGGGATGAAGTCTCCCCAGGACCCCGTGGGCAAGGAAAGCAGCTGTCTGGCCCCTCTGGGGCTGGGGACAGGGCTGCAGAACTCATCCAGGATCCACAGAGACTTGTGTGGAGCTAGGGATGTTGTGATGATGGTGGTAACAGCTCCAAAACTGACTCTGGAGAGCGAGTGTTGCTCTGGGTTTTTCAGGAGGAAACGGGCCTGAGCAGATGAGACAGCCTGTGCTAAGGTTCCTAAAGGAAAAGCCACTTGTTACATGTTTTTTTCCTTTCTTGCAAGAGTGTCTCTTGATGTCTTTAGCCTGTGTTTCCCCACAGAGAGTCCTTTGCCTTTGCAGGCCCAGGCAGCTCTGTAGGCTTTGAAGTGTAGCCTCGCACTTGCTGCTTTCCCCAAAAAAACAACCAGTTCTGGGGCTGAACACAACAAGCTGCATCAGGTCTGCAGCAAATCCCGTGAGGAAAGACAAGGTTTCTGCCCCTGAGAACACCTTCTTCTCCCCGGGTGCCTGGGACATGCCTGGCTGCTCCCCTCAAATATTCCGGAGGAGCCGTGGGGATCTCCAGGAGGGCTTGGATGTTGTTTTCCTGCTCCAGAGCCCCACACCACGGCCCCACGTGGTCAGGCCTGACGGTTAATCCACAGGGAGATTAGCGGGTGGAGTTTTATCTTCACCCACCCCGGATCTCATCCCGCTCTGGTCAGATGAATCCGTCTGGGAAACCCAGCGAGGCTGGGACAGCTGAGCCCTCACCTCAGGGATGACAAGGTCTGTCCCCTGTGCAGGTTTAGGGGTGAGGTGGGCAGGGAGATGCTCCAGATCGCTGGGGAAACGTGGCTCTTCCAACAGCCAGGGAAGCCCAGGTCGTGGACGGTGGGTCTCAGAGGGTTCAGGCCCCTGGGGATGGGAGCGTCCGTGTCCCTCCCTCCTGCAAGGACACCCCGAGGTGGCACCAGGCCTGGGAATGTCTGCATGGCTGGAAGACGAGGGGGAGCAGCGTGAGGGGGTGTCCTCCCTGTCCCCAGGCGTGTGGCCCCGTGTGCTCCCCTCGAAGGGGGATTTGGTTGCCAGGACCATCTGTTCTCTCGGCCCGTTGCCATGGCGACGGGGTGGTTTGAGATGGGCTGATGAGCAGCGGGGCCCGGGGGGGACGCCGGGAAAAACACAATCCAGGCAGGAAAAAGTCTTCCTTTTTCTTCCTGGGCGGAAACGAAGGGGAGAGGGAGGGATCCTTCTGGCTCCTCCCCGTGCCCCCCGCAGGGGTGTCCTGTCCCCAGGCTCCTCCTGCTCTCCCACTATTTCCTTTCCCACCTCTCCCTTTCCCTCTGGTTTGGGTCTCCCATGCAGGTGGGTGGCTGTGCAGGTGAGGGCTGGCAGCTGGCCTGCCTCCCTAGCGTGGCAGCAGGCAGTGGGGATGCTGTGAGAGGGGGCTGGGGTGCCCCTCGAGCAGCCAGACCTGGCTCTGCCTCTCTCCCCAGCCCTGGTGCCCGTTCCCCCCGAGCACCCCCAGAATCACGGGATGCTTTGGGTTGGAAGGGATCTTAAAGGTCATCTTGTGCCAACGCCCTGCTGTGGGCAGGGACACCTTCCACTAGACCAGGTTGCTCAGAGCTCCATCCCACCTGGACCCGTGGGAGAGCTGTTGGATCCCCCCCGAGCCGTGGCTGTGTCTGTGTCCCACCTCTTCCCCGCTGTCTGTCCGGGCTGGTGTCTCATCCTGAAGCGACCCCTGTGGTGCTGAGCCCAGGGACGTTCAGGACGTCTGCTGGCGGTTGGCCTGTCCTCCATGCTCAGCCCAGCCAGTGGGAACAGGATTTTGGGTTCGTCCTTTCGGGTCCCTCCTCTCCCGATGCAAAACTTGTGGCTGCTGGGGCAGGTGTGGGCTGGGATCTGGCACGACCCGGCCTCGTGCTCGGCCTCGGCGCCGGCTGAGCCCAGGCTGTGCAGGCAGACTGGGCTCATCCCCTCACCTTGCCCCTGTGTGCAGCCAAGAGGAGTCTGGCAGCTTGGTTTTAATGCGAGGAGTCACTTGTCAGACCAAGTTACTGCCAGTCTTCCCACTAAATAAGCCCGGAGTAGAGTGAGCCTGGTGAAAATGGTGCCCTGCTATTTATGTGCGTATGGCTCTGCCTGCCTGCGTGGACTTCAAGTGGAAATGGCTTTTTTTTTTTTTTTTAAAAAAAAAAGCAAACAAAAGAGGAAACAATAAATAACTCTCTGCTTGTTGACAGTTAGATCTGGGCTAATGTTTGACAGACGAAAATGAAATGAACGCAAGGTGACAGATTGACAGAAAGACAGACGTGTTTTTGTGCTGGTTTAGCATCCTGATAGAAACAGAAGATAATTCAGGCTGCAGAGGACCTGGGGAGGTCACCTGCCTGCCTGCTGAGGCAGATGGGTGTGCTAAACACCTGCTGTCAAGAACTCAATACCCCTAATCCCCCCTCACCTTGCAGCAGACAACAGGGGGGCGCTGGGGGAAGCTCTGTGGTTTAGTGATGCGATGGTCAGAGGTTGGACTCGACGGTCTTGGAGACCTTTTCCAACCCTGATGGTTGTGTGGTTCCAAACACAGAGCTCCTTTTGGGCCGGATACTTGCTGCAAAGGCAGTCTGGGGTTTTTGATGATGAGGCTGTTTGTTTGTTTGTTTCCACTAAAAATGGGGAAGCGGGATCGATGCGGAGAGTTGTCTCTCTGCACTGTGTGCTGGAGCCTCTCTGTGCTGGCTGCAATCCCAGCTGGGAGATGTCCCCGTCTCTGGCTTTACCCCTTCCCTGGACACGTCTCTGGACGTGTCTGCTCCCAGGGCAGGAGGCAATAGGAGGCATTTCAGGTTGGATGGGGCCTTGAGCAACCTGAGCTAGTGGAAGGTGCCCCTGCCCATGGCAGGGGGGTTGGAACAAGTTGATCTTTGAGGTTCCTTCCAAGCCAAGCCATTCCATGATTTTAGGATTCGGGGCCAGCGTCAAGCCTTGAAGATAAGTCTTGTTTTCCCAATGAGAGCTGTGAGAAATAAAATATCAGATCTGAGGCTTCACCGACCTGTGCTGGGAGCTGAGAGGAGAAACCAGAGGCTCACGTGGCCCTTGGGAGTGCAGAGCTGGCTTAAAGTCACCTTTCTCTTCCCCTTGTATCCCAGAGCCGAGTGCAGCAGGACTGAATGTCACCTGTTCCCTTGTGACCAGCGATTTACAAGCGCTCATCCTGCTTCTTGTTTGCAGAGCAGATGCCCTTTTCCTGTTGGCTCTGCCCTCCCTGCAGTGGGGAATCAGCATATTCTGGTCTTGAAGCTTCTCCCAGATTTATGAGCTTGCTCTTCACCTTGAGAGTAAGGCTCCCTCACCCTGGGAAAGCTTCGAAACCCAAAACACCAATTGCTGACTTAAGCAAACACCATTGATCCTCCTGCAAATAAAAATTATTTTTTTTCCTCCTTTTTTAGGACGCGGGTGGTTGAGATTCTGTTGTTGTGTCCTCTCGGTGTTTCTCTTTTCTTCTGGAGACCTGAGCCCCCAAATGGTTCTGAGCACAATCAGTGCCATTTGAAAAGAACTCATCGATAGTTCTTATGGGGGGATATTTCCTCTTTTCCAGAGACCAAGAAAAAAAAACAAAAACAAAAAACAACACAAAAACCTCATCTCAGTTTTCCTCCTCTCCCCTTGAAAAGCAGGGTTCTTTAATTGGCTTTTAATCTGGGGAAGAGGAGAGCTGTTTGCATCGAATTGGTAATAGGGGATAATATCTTACCCTGAGTGATGGGTTACCTGATCCTGTGCGTCAGAAACCTGAGCACAGGGCTGTGAAATCAGGTGGGGAGGGGGGATCCCAGTGCTGGCCCAGGGCCCAAACAGAAGCACAGCTGCTTTTTTATTCCCAATAATAATTGGGAATAAGATGGGGGAACAGTCACCTTTTGTCCTGTTGCTCCAGGGGATCGAATGACACAGGGGAGAAGCCTGGGGAAAAGCCTTCAAAGGTGCTTTGAGCGCCAGGGCGGTTCACACGGGGCAGTTTTGGGGTGGGGACGTTGTTTTGACGTTGGTTCCCACCAGTGTCCCACTGGCTGTGACTGCACAGGGACAAACACTGACCTCTGTGGCTCTGTGCCCCCTGCACACATTCACCATCCCTCCCTGTCCCTAAAAATCACTGTCAGGCCCCTGCCAGTCCCACATTGGGCTCTGAGAAGGGTGATAAACCAGCCAAGTCACCAGTCCCCCCCCTCAGAGGTCGGTCAGCTCCGGGAGCCCCACAAAGGGGTTGTGGCGAGATCCAGCGTGAGGAGCATTGACGTCACCAGCTGATGGATCTGGGATGGAGCTGGTGCACTCATGCAGGAGGTGCTGGGGGGCATTTGGGTCTGGGAGAGCCGGGCTGGCTCCCTGAGCTCCGAGCCCAGTGAAACGTGCTCTTAAATGCCTGCTGGCTGCAAGCTGACTCAAGCACACAAGGGAAACTTGTTGATGTGGATGACACCGTTCGTTCCTGGCTGGTTCTGTTTGTTTTGTTTTTGTTTCTTGCTGCAGCTGCCTTTGGAGCAATAAATAGCTGTGGTCTGTGCAATGTAGTTAATATTTAATCAGAGGTCTGGAGCTGGATTTGTTCGGTTGGCAGAAAGATAAAAATTGCTTTTTTCTGGGTTTAGAGCTAGGCAGAGAAGGGGGCCAGACTTTCCAAAAAAGCCCAGGGTCAGCTTTTAATTAATCAGTTTAAGATTGGAACACACTGGTCAGTGACAGATTTTCCAAACACCTCAGCTCCCAGCTAATAAATGGCAAAGCATCTGAAATGACTGGCACTCAGCACGCCACCGGTGGGAAATATTATTTATAGAGTAAGTCCTGCTGACACACGCCAGCAAAGTGTTATCTGCATCCACTCCCCCCTCCTCCTGCTCCTTCTTGGGGTTTTCCTGCAGCCCTGTTCCCACGGTTGGGTTCTGCTCCCCGAGAAACAAAAGGTGAGGGGGATGTCCTTCCTACCACAGGGTCTGGCTTCCTTCTGGCTTTGTTTTTATTAGAGATCCAGGCCTTTGATGGCTGTTCATGCAGAAACCCTGGTGCAAACTCCTGAGGGAGAGAGGTTGAGCTTTCATTCCCCCATTGGCGATTTGTGCCACCTTTCCAGCAGATGTTGGGTCGGACTCCACGGCCAAGCTACCTGGAAGGACACTGGTACTCCAACCTAAGGAACTGACTGTTCCCCCTCTTCCAGGGAGGGAGGAGTGAACCCTGTGTGCTCTCAGAGCCAGTCAGACCCCACTGGGCTGTGTTAGCAGAGAGCTCAATCCCTGCTTGAGGGATCCATCCTGGGGCTGGATCCCAGTTGCCCCCGCTTGGCAGCGCTGCCAGGTCGACTTCAGCCGGTTGCGAGGGTTTGGCAATCCGTGGGGCTCTCCAGTGTATTTTGGATCATTATCCCTCGGGACTGAGCAGCGGGATGGCCAAGGCTTGGCCGGCTGGTGTTTTCCCTGTGTAGGAGGGCACGGCTTCTTTGTGAGGAGGACCGAGCACCCGCACGTCATCCCTGATTCCCGACGGTCGGAACAGCTGAAACCCAGCGACTGGCGGAGGTCGTGGAACCCAACTGGCCACCTCCAGGGGCCAGAGCCGTGCCAGGGCTCATTTTTGAGGGTGCTGGGCAGTTGTTCAAAAGATGGAGACCGTGGTGCTGAGCCTGTTGGTTAAAACACTCCCTGCTCGGGCTGAGCTGCCCCGGGGCACAGATCCTTTCCTGTCACCCCGCAGGATGGGGGGCTCAGGATGGGCATGGGAGTGCTGCGGGCTGGAATGTGAGGGGTGAAGGACGGGGGTGCGAGGGGTGCAGATTTGGGATGGGAGTGCTGCAGGGCAGGGCGTGAGGGGTGAAGGATGGGGATGTGGGGCGCGTAGGGGGAGGATGTGAGAGGTGGAGGGGATGCGAGGGATGCGGGATGGAATATGAGGGATGCAGGTTTGGGGTGTGAGTGGTGTAGGGTGGGAATGTGAGGGATGCAGGATGGGGATGTGAGTGTTGCAGGATGGGGAAATGAGGGTTTGCAGGATGGAATGTGAAGGTTTCTAGGATGGGGATGTGAGGGTTTGCAGGATGGAATGTGAGGGTTTCTAGAATGGGAATGTGAGGGATGCAGGATAAGGATGTGAGGGTTTCTAGGATGGGGATGTGAGAGGTTGCAGGATGGAAAGTGAGGGTTTCTAGGATGGGAATGTGAGGGTTTGCAGGATGGGGATGTGAGGGTTTGCAGGATGGAATGTGAGGGTTTCTAGGATGGGGATGTGAGAGGTTGCAGGATGGAAAGTGAGGGTTTCTAGGATGGGAATGTGAGGGTTTGCAGGATGGGGATGTGAGGGTTTGCAGGATGGAATGTGAGGGTTTCTAGGATGGGAATGTGAGGGTTTGCAGGATGGAATGTGAGGGTTTCTAGGATGGGAATGTGAGGGTTTCTAGGATGGGAATGTGAGGGATGAAGGATGGGGATGTGAGGTTTTGCAGGATGGAATGTGAGGGTTTGCAGGATGGGGATGTGAGGTTTTGCAGGATGGAATGTGAGGGTTTGCAGGATGGGGATGTGAGGGGTTGCAGGATGGAAAGTGAGGGTTTCTAGGATGGGGACTCCGAGGTTTCAGGAGGGGGTTAACGCTCTGCACCAAGGCATCCTTTGTTCCGGGCGGGCTGCTGAGGTTTGGCAATGGAGCGCTAAGGAGCGAACACGCCGCAGAACAGATACGTCCGCACTTCATGGTGCTGATTTTCAGTTTCAACAGCTGTTCCATTCGGAACGGCTGAACGTGCACTCCGGCTTAGCGGGAGTCAATTAAAAATAAACCGGGGCAGCGGATCGGTGTCGGAGCCCGGCGACGCTCGTCGGCCGTGAAAGTTCCATCCTCCCAAGGCCGCATTTTCGCTCCGATTTGCCACGGGCGGGCAGGATTGGAACCGGGAGCTCTCATTAGCATGGAAATGCTGCTGGTTGTGTTTGAATTCCCGGCCCCGGCGCTTTGTTCGTGCTCCCGGCGGGAGCGGGGATGAGCCGCGCCCGGCCCCGCTGACCGACCCCCCCTTTGTGCTGGGGGCGGTGGGGAGGGGACAGGGCTGTCCCCCCGCGGGGTGACACTGCCTGGCTGCCCGCGAGGATTAGCCAGCAGCCAGCGGACATCTGCAGGCAGCGGGGAGGGGGCAGGGAAGCGCTGCTGCCTTTTGTTCTTGCCTTTTTTTTTTTTTTTAAAAAAAAAACCTTCTGAGGCCAGAATGTGGCCATCCTTGTGGGATTTTTCCCTCCGCCTCCCCAAAACAGGGAGCAAGGGAAGCTCTGGCTTAGCCCCCTCACCTGCTCAGGTGAGCATCCTGCTGTCTGGGATGCACAGGGACAGTCCTGCTGTCTGGGATGCACAGAGAGCATCCTGCTGTCTGGGATGCACAGGAGAGGAATGCTTCGAGCAGGAGGGTTTAATTATAGATTAAATGTCCCCTGCTCTTATTTCTGGTCCGACCACCTCTTTTTTTTTTTTGGCCAAAAAACCCCTCTTGTCTTCCTGCCAGCAAGGCAGGGGATACAGGGTCATTCAGGGTTGTAGGACGAGGTGTGTGGAATGGAAAGGACCTGATGGCCCCTGGTAGGAGCTTAATTTTCCTCCCCTTCCTATTACTGCTACATGGATGCTCCCATTGAACCTCTCTCTGCCGAGATGGGAAACATGGACAGGTCCTTGCAGCATCAAAGCATCAGTGCACCCTCCCCTGCAACAAACCCATCTGGGTTTCCACTGCCTGTGTCTCGTGGGAGGGCAAGAGGGGGTGGGACCAAGCATCGTTTTACAAAGGCTGGACTGAGCACTGGGCCAAGATGCTTCATCTTTAAGTGATGAGTCAGAAATCTGATCCACAGCCAGTGTCACTTTTCACAGAGGGGGAGTTTGCAAAGGGAGGAAAGACAGGCCCTTTGCTTAGAAATTTGGGCGAGAATTGGTGCCAAGGCAGGAGGAGGAGTCAGGTTCAGCTGACGTTCTCCTTTGGGCTGGTGGTTTGGGCTGCCCAGGTTTGAGGAGGCACTTCAGGAGTGATTGCTGAAAAGGACAGGCTCTCCTGAAATGGGCTCTCCAGCTCAGCAGCTCCTTTAGAAAGAGGTCTCCTGAAAAAGTGTTTGAGCAGTTGTTGGGTAGGTCCCTGGATGAGCAGAGCCCAGGTCAGTGGCAAAGGTTTGATTTCACTGGGCACAGTCTGCTGCAAGACCATGCCTTGACACCAAATGGGAACGTGGAGCTCATCATCCAGACTCCCTCATGTCCTGGGAAATAAATAGGCACTCTCAGGCTCAGATTTATCCAGCCCAAGGTGGATTCCTTATGCACACTGCCTGAATTATTATGTGGTAGGAATTCCTCTTCATTGACTCGGCAGTGAGTGCAGACACCCAGCCAAGATGAAGATGTCTGCACTCTGAGCTGTGTTTTTCCATGAAGGGGGGCTGCTCTTAGCACAGGCAGAGTTTCTGCTCCTCTCGCCTTTCTTCCACTGCAACTTTAGGAGCCATTTCAGCAGCTTGGAGATGCTAAACAGCCTCACAGAGGGGAAGATGGCCCTTTCTTGGAGCCTCCTTCTCCCCTTCCCTGCTTCTCTCAATCCCTCCTTGTGCCTTCCAAGATTTTTGAGCAGTGTGTTTGTGTGACAGGAGGAGAAAACACAGGGATTGGAAATTAAATCTGGAGAATAAATGAGAGGTTTATTAATTTATTAATATGACAGAAGTAATTACTGTCTCTCCAAGATTCATCTCCGTGCCTGGGTTCCCACACGCCAGTGGCTCGGTCCCAAGAGTCACATTACTGTGACAGCAAGGCTGGGAAGAGCTTCCTGAGGGGAGTGAAGGGCAGAACACACAGCCTGGGCAGGCAGAGGCACCCTGGCACTCAGGCTGGGTGGGCACAGAAGGCTAAGACAGGGCAGGGGTGACTCGACTGAAGCTAAACCATCATCTCCCTTTCAGCTGCCAGTGCTCATTGCAGCCAATTCCCAGCCCAGTGCTTCCTCTGGGACAGCAGCTGGGGTGTTGCAGGGGACAATCCAAGCCAAATGACCTGGCTGGAAGCTGGTGTCAGCACTGTAGGAGGAGTTACTCTCCATTCATTTAAAGGAGGGCTTGACTCTGAAAGCCGAATTCTGGCACCAGCTGCTGTGGTTCTTCGAGCTGCCGAGAGTCTTTGCGCTGCTCTTGTGCTCCTGCTCCTGTTAATGTGGCCTTTAGCACCAGTGTGGGCAGAATCCTGCAGTCCCACGGGATGCCAGAACGTGCTGATGAATCCCCTGGCTTCAGCTCCTGGCATTATCAATGAGAAAGCCAGTTGTCCTCAATGTGTGCATTGAAAAATCCTCAGCTCATTTTATTCTTCCTCACCCTCAGAGCAGGAAGGCCTGGGACTCTATTTAAAATCTGTTTGAACAGTGGTTCAGAGCTTTCACAATGCCCTGGCGAGGCTTCTTAGGCTGTGGCTTCAGTCAGTGGCTTCTCTGCATCCCTCAAGATCTTCTGCTGCCTTTCTACCTCTTTGCAGAAAGACAAAGGCAGTGGATCACGAGGAGCCTTCCAACAAGCTTTGTGCATGCTTGGGCCTGATCCTTCCCTGGCTGGCAGTGGCAAACAAGGACAGCGGCTTGTGGCTAAAAACTGCTGTCGTGGTGCTTCCAGCTGGTGGATGGCTTTGCATTCATGGCTGTGAAGTGCAGAGGTTTCAAGGCAGAGGTGACGAGGAGGTGTTTCTGCGACGAGACAGGGTCAGGTGAGGCTGCCCAGCTCTCCCCTTCCCACACACCTGGCTCCCTGTACGCCAAGGGCTGAGTTTCGCCGCTCTGGATTTTTTCGGGTTGCCCTTTCTGGCGCAGAAGAGCGATGCTGCTGTGTTGCAGAGGTGCCAGAAGGGCAGAGCAAAAGGGCGGGAGGGTGGGAGAAAAGGGAGAGGAACAGGCAGCATGAGTCAGGTGGCTCTGTGCGTGCCTCTGAGCCTGCCACTCCGCTCCCCTTCCTCCTGGGAGGGCAGAGCTGAGAGACAGAGGGGGAGCCAGGGCTTTGCTGGCTGCCCTTGACACGCAAGAGGGAAATCACCGCCCTGGCAGGGACCCCAAGGCAAGCAGCTCCAGCACAGCCTGCCTCCCTCTCACCCCATCCCCCAGGAGAAGGCAGGGCTGCTGCCAGCAGGCCCTGGCACCGCAGCCACGCTGCCAGCTGCAGAGAGACAGCCAGGGCTTCCCTTGGTGCAGGGGGCATGCTGGAGCTCAGGACCCTGGCTCCCAAAAACGGCTGGAGGGGAGCTGGAGCTCTGCTTCAGAGCTGAGCTGTGCCACAGGTTGAATTCAGCGAACAGCACCTCCTGCTTCTGTGCCAGGATCTCCAGGCTCTGCGGGTGCTGGTGCACCGGTGGCCTGGTGACAGGGGGGCAATTTGAAATGCCTGTGGGGGATCCCAGCTGTGGCTGCCCATGGGGGTCACTCACCAGGTCACCCTGCACAGCAGCCACGGAATCAAAACATCCTGAGCTGGAGATTTTGGATGTGCTGGATCATGGAGTCCCGCCGTCCGCATCCCAGTAGGATGGTGTGAGCTGCAGGAGCTGCTTGAAGTTGCTCCTTCCTGGGACATAAAATAGTGCAGTTGCTGGAAGGCAGCAGGATTTGAGCCCCACTTCTGCACATATTGGCTTTGGACCTCAGTCCTGCCTTTCAGCCCAGAGAAAGTGGTTGGTACGAGCAGCAGGAGAGAAGGGACAGCAGATGACGTGCCTTGGAGGGGCAGTTCCTCCCTGGCGTGGCAAGCCATGATCAGCTCCTGCCCTGAAGTGCTGCCAGTGTTCTCCTCCAGAGCTGTGGCTGAAGGTGCTTGTTCAAGGGGCCTCCTGTGGAAAGAGCCCTCTCCATGTGCTCTGCCCCAGGGCAGGGCTCCTGTGGGGCAGGACAGACCCACCAGGCTCCCTTGGGGGCTGTGCCATCCCAGGCACTTGGTACAGATGACAGTGCTGTGCTTCCAGCCCAAGGCAGCTCCGGCACAAAAGAGGTCAGGCCGGGAAGCCCCATCCCCGCTCTCCTCCTGCTCTGCCCAGCTGCTCAGCGCTTCAGGAAGGGTTCTCATTTCTGGGCTGGGTTTCTCTTTTGGCTGCTTTGTTTACGGGGGAATAAATGACACAATCAGGCGGCCTGATCTTATGTGCTGGGAGGGAGGAGAGGGTTGATGCAGATCTTTGATGCTGTTGCAATCAGCTCAGCCCATTCCCAGGATCAGGGGCTGTGGAGATCAGCCTTGGGAGGGAGGCTGAGACCCTCCTCTGCCAGCGGGAGGGGAGGTTTTGTGGGAGCACGACCAGCCCCAGTGTCGTGCTGTGGCTGAAGCCAGGCTGCTTCCCCAGCCTTCCAGCCCTGTTTTCCTCGCTGCAGTGCCATGCTTTTCAAGGCCCATCCCTGTGGAGTTCCCGTTCCCCGTGCCTTTGCGCCGGCTTGCTCCGTGTCCCGTGTTTCTGGGTGACGCTCCTTCCTGCGCGGCTCCTGGCGCTCTTGCTCTCCCCGTATCTCACATCTGGTGTTCCTATTTGCTCAGATGTGCTATGGCTGGAGGGATGAAGCAGAGGGAACAGGAACACTGCCTGCCTACCTGTGCCTGCCAGCCCCCGGGGGCTCGAGGCTGCCACAGTAGCCGTGGCCGGACGTGGGATGGGGAAGGTGGATAAGGGAGCGTGGGAGAAAAGGGCCTGTGCGTGAAGTATTCCAAGTGGGGAAAATGGGCATGGTTGCTAATGCTCTAAAGGAGGAGGCAGCCCTTTCTCAAGCCCTGGGGCAGACGGGGAGGCAATAAAGGAGGGGAAAAAAAACCACTAGAAATGAGATCCGCCAAGCTGACGGCCCAAGCAAGCCGAAACCTGCCTGGTGAGGCAGCTTGTTCCAGAGTGGGAAGGGGCAGATTCCCTGTCAGGGCTGGCTCTGCACGGTGCCTTTCTCATGGTAATAGAGCCCAAGGTTTCCAGGAAAAACTGGGCTTTCAATATCTGGAGTGGGACTCTGCCCCCAACCCTTAACTGTGGCTCCAGGCTGCTCCAGGCTGGAGGAAGCCTGTGAACCCGGTTTATACCCAGTTTGAAATGCAAGCCCAACCCAACAATTTCTCCGTGCAAGTCACAACTCTCAGAGCTTATCTGGGTCCAAGCTGAAGCCACGCTGGAGCTAATTTACAGTGGCAGAATAAAAGCAGGCTCATTCCAGCACCACGCCAGGACCTTTCCCTTGTGCTCCAACACTGAGAGCCCCCCAGAATAGGAATGAGAAAGGAAACCTTTTTGGTGGGTCTGCTGTGGCAGCTGGGGGTGTTTTTTTTACAGGGCAATCACACAGTCCTAAATATCACCCCGCTACCAGGCTGCTCTGGTCATTCCCCCTGGTCCATATGGAATATGTACAAGTGTCCTTGACCCTCCCAACCAACTGCACGCAGCCTGCCCACCCCTGTTGAGGCTGGAGGAGGGGAGGGCAGTGGTTTTCCTGCCCATTTCCCTGTTCATTAGGGCTGGGAGGCAGAGCACATTCCTCAACAAGCCAGCACAGACAGCTCACACCTCTCCCTGTGCTCAAGGTGGCCCTTGTGTGATAGGTCCCAAGCGACAGGCACTGGTTCCATGTCCCTCCTGCTTTCCCGCGGACATTTCTCACTGAAACTGCCTTTCTGGGGCAAGTTGGAGCAGGCAGCCCAGTTTTCTGGTTGGACAGGCTTTGTTTGTGCTCTGGGAGAAGCGGAGAGGTTGGGAGCTGGGATGGGAGTTGCACGGCTGTGGCCTGGGAGAGAGAAGGGGACGTGTTGCAACTTGCCGCCCCATCGCTCCCCTTCTCCCGTGTTCCGTCTCGGGGTTTTTGAACCTTGGAAATGCCTTCCTGAGAAAAGAGGGGTGTGAAACGGTGCCAGAGGGGGAGGCAAAGGGTGGAAAAGGGGAGCAGCAGAAGCAGGTGATTGTCTCACGGGAGTAAGCGTGGTAGAGTCTGAGCACTGAGTGCCGGTCGAGGCACAGGGAACACCAGCCATCCCCCAGGAGCTGGCACTCCAGGCTCTGGAATTAAATGGGGAGTAGGCTCCTGTCCCTTTGGAAGACACCACTGCAGTGGCATATATAGCACTCTGGTAGCTCCAGGAGGGTCCTCTGAGTTCCAAGGGCCCAAACCCAGCTAGATCTCTGCCTTTGGGGCCTGGACCGTGGAAGGATGATGGGAACCAGCCCCCCCTTTGCCGTGTTGCCTGAGAGCTCCGAGCCATGACAGGCTATTTCATAGACAGCTGGACATCTGATGGACAGAGGAGCATCGTGGGGCACCTTGAACATGTGGTTGGAGGGCCCTGTTTTCCCTCCATCCCATGAACCAGCCATGGGACAGGGCAGTGCTCACATATGATGAGAAGGAATTGTTCCCGTCTCTTCTACTCAGCTCCTTCTCCATTTTAAATGTTTTCCCCCACCCCAAATCCTTTATCTTTCCATCACTCTCCTCTCTCTGCCATCCTTCTGTCTTTCTCTGTGTCATCTGCATGTCTGCAAAGTGCCTCTGCCCAGACACAACAGATGCTGAAGGGCAAGACTGGAACCACTCTAGATGCAATCTCCATTTTGCTCAAGGATCATTAATTACCTTGATGATTAAATACAATTAAAGATCCGTAAGACCTTTCTGATATCAGAGCCCTTAGCAAGGGCAGCTTTTAGGGACCTGCACCGACAGTAAAACAAAAGGAGGAGACAGACAAGTAAATCAGGGAATCCCAATTAAAATCCGTGCTTAGCTCATTAACCTAATTACTCATTGTGTCTCGCTGGCCTCGGCTCCACTGAGGGGGAAGAGAGGCAGCGGTGGGGGCAGGCTGGGTACCATGTGCTGATCCTACAGAGGTTGTTTATGTCAGATCTCTATTGTCTCTTTGGCTGAGAAAATGGCCTTTGTGGGGGATTTGGAGCCGGGCTGCGGAAGTCGAGCAGGGCCTGTGCCAAGCCCTGGAAGCCGTGTGTGTACATGGAATTACAGCATGTGTTTCCTCTTCCCTGAAATGTTCTTTCTGCACACACCCTGCTCTGTGTTCTGCTTGTCAGGTGGCTCCTTCAGCCCATCCTCACCCTCATCCCTTCCCCTGGGAGAGGCACTGGAAGGAGGGGAGAGGCTGAATGGGGTGATAATGGGGTTGAGGAGGAGAGGGGGTCTCTGGAGGGGTTGGTGCTGAGCAGGGAGAACCCTTCATCGACTCCTTTGCTGTGGAGCTGAGGCTGAAGCATGCCAGAACTCCCTGGATTTGGGCTTGCTCTGCAGGGAGCTGCCTGCTCTGGTCACTGCTGTGGCACCAGGCATCCCTGTCCCTTCCCTGCTTCCCCCTTCTCACACCGGGCTGCACAAAGGCCTCCCCTTCTCCTGTCGTGACATCTGGGTCCGAGATCCTGCTCCCAAAAAACCTGGCACAGAAGTTCCCCCAAGCATTCCTGCCACGGGTCGGGAAGGGAGGGAGGTTTGGTGTCCTGGGAGCGCGTCTGTCCCGCCGAGAAGGGCAGCGGGGACATTCCCAGGCCCTGTAAATGCCGAGTGCGGGTGACTCATGGAGTTGTGGTTTTTCCAGCCCGGAGTGTTGAGGGCTGGCTGCTGCGGTGTGTGAGGGCTGGCTGCTGCGGTGTGCAGCTGTGCTCAGAGGGCCTGGCTGCCTACGTGTCTGCCTTCAAAGGGACGGGGAGGAGGCGGCAGGTCCCGGCACGTCCGACCCAAAACCTGGCGGATTGGGAAAAGCAAGTCGGAGCTCGAAGAGGTCAGGGCGCGGCTTCCCATATGGAAACGGGAGAGCCGGAGACCCTGAGTCCCGTGGGACCGGGCTGGCGCTTCCCTGGTACCTGCCTGCAGGAGGCAGGGAGTCGGGACAGCGCGGTCCCCTCAGCAGAGCGGCCGTGGCGGGGCCTGTGCAGCAGAGCCACTGACGGCTGAGAGGGGACTGGATTCCCTGGATCACCTTGATGGGGAAGAGCAGGGAGGAGTTAGGCACGGGCAGGGGTTTTGACAGGGCTGTTTGAGCTCCTGGTGGGGAGCCCTGCCATGGCTTCAGGTGACCTCCCACAGCGTAAACGGCCGTCCCCGCGCTGGGAAGAGCTGCTGTTCAGCACTGACTCCCATCTCAGTCCCTTGGGAAAGATCTGTGCCTCCCCTTCCCTCTGCCCACGTCTAAACACACCCAGACACCATTTTCTCTCGCTCTGTGGGCATGTGAGGAAGATGGCAGGGGATATGAGGGGACCACAAACCGCGGGGAGCTACTGGGAGTTGGGTAGGGCTGGGTAGGATGGGCACAGATAGAGACCAAGGATCTGCCTCTCTGCAGTGCCAGGAATGGAGAAGCAACAGCTTTAAACCCTGCTGGGGTTGTGGTTCCTTGGATTTTGCAGGGCGTGCTGTGATACAGGTGGGAGGTTTGCAGTTCACCGCTCTGGGATCACAGGCACTGCCCCAACCCAAACATGGGACTCTGAGGTGCAGGAGAGTTATCCCCATTGCCATAAAACTGTGGGCCAGCTCTGCAGGAGAATTTAATCTAGCAGAGGATCAGCAGGCAGCCTCAGTGAGACATCCCAGCCCCACTGGGGCAGCAGGGCTTGCTTTACACATTGACCACTCTTTGGCTGCTGCTCTGCTTACAGGTAATTAAAACGGCTTAACCCTGCAGCCCAAACAGCTGCCTGCAGATCATTTGTCTTTATGCCCAAGGGACCCTTACCTCACTGTCTGCTCCAGAGAACCCCTTCTCTGCAAGGCATGTTTGGAGGCTACAAAGATTTCATTGCACAGTGAGAGAGTGAAGGCAGGAGCTCAAATACCTCTTTTTTCTAAAGTCAGGGCGATGGAAAGAAGGAAGGCAGGGGAGAAGATAAAAAACAGATCCTAAGGATGTGAAAGAGCAGAGGGTTTGTAGATCCTGCAACAAGAGGATTTTGAGTCTATTTCTGTGTTATGCCAAGTGTGTCTGGAGTATTCCCAGAGCAAACAATGCAATTACTTCGGATTCACACTATGCCACTGAGTTGTCAGGCCTGAGGTTCCAGCTCCCAGAGGATGCTGTGCAGACTTGCACAGAAGTTGTTATGCTTTCCCAAGGGATACGGAAGCTCTGAGAGGAAAGGCCACGTTCACTTTTCTGAGGACAACTGTAAACTTCTTCTTCCTCTTGGGCTTCCTGTTGCTTCCCTGCCTGAGTCCTTCACTGGAGGACATCCACAGCAAAAAATCCCAGTCCTTTTCTCAGTGCTCGTTGGGCTTGTGAAGCCCCCAGGGATGGGAGCACCTTGGGGAGCACACTGGGTGTCCTCTCAGCCCCTTATTTTCCATTTCAGGGGTGTTCCTTCTTTCTGATGGGATCTCTCCTGAGGAAGGTGTGTCTCTCCCCTCAGTGAAGGCTCTTCATTTCCCTTTGGGGCACATCATTCTGATCCTCTGTGCTCTGTTCCCTCCACCTCGTTGCCCCTGGGTTTTGCCGGGTCAGGGCACAGGGTGACTTCAGATGCAGAGCTCATCACCCTTGCATTCTTGGGCTGTGTGCTCTCCACACTATTGATCTGTTTAGAGTTCCCTGTGACTGCCATAGATCTGGTGCTGTGACAGCATCAGAAACACGAGAGTCTCAAGTCTGTTGGCTTCCCAGAAGAAGGAAAAAACTTTTGGTTTCTTTAACTGCCTCCTCTCAGAGTTTCTACAGACAAGCCTCTGTTGCCAGACACAGTCCATGAGACCTCTACCCTTAAGATTGAGCCTTTGAACTCTCTTAACTCCTCACTAATAGGAGTTAATGGCATTTATCTACATGCTTATCTTTCTTTTCCCCTGCCTGCTTGTCACTCCCCACACTGAAGTATCTGGGTACCTTACCACCAGTAAGGGTTTGTGGCATCCAGGTGACATTAGCCCTTTTTCCATGAAGGGAAAACTACTGTTCAAACAAGCTAAGGAGCTCCTTTTAATCTCTTTTTCCCTGGTTTCTCTTTTCTTTTAATTTATTTTCCATCCCTTTAATACCCATGTGGTTATTTCTGGAAGTCTTTCTGGTCATATTTTTTACCAAGTTGGAAACGGGACTTTTTGTCCTCTTTTCTCTTCCTGTTAGCTATTTATATGCTTCCATCCATCTTCTTAGGTAGTCAGGCATCCAGCTGTGTTATATCTGTCACCTTGGTACCCGAGCAACAAGTCAAGATGTTTCTGGGACAGCTGTGAGTTCAAGAAGTGGCTCCTCTAGGGGTGGCCAGTGAGTGACACTGGAGCTGCTGTGCAGCTTGTGAGCAGTCCAAGCCCAGCTGCCAAGTCCAGAGGTGGTGAAGCACCAAGGGGAGCCGTGGCCAGGCTTGTCCCATCCTTCTGTGGAGCACCAGTGCCATGGGGGAGGTGTTTTTTATCTCCTAGGGATTCATTCTGCACAGTTCCTCCTTTGTTCCTCGTGTGGGATGGTCCCCAGCTGGGACACGGCGTGGTAGGTCCAGAAGGTCAATGGTTTGGGTTGGAATGGGCTTAAAAGACCATTTAGGGACACCTTCCACTAGACCAGGTTGCCGCAAGCCCTGTTCAACCCTCGGCCTCCTGGCTGCACAGCCACGTGCTGAGAGATCTTGCCCAGTTCTTTCCAGCTTTTCCAAGGTAAAAATTCAGCTGCAGACCTGAAGGACCCTTTCACTTCTTTGCTCTTCCTGCCACCAGGGGAGCTGGCTGACGTTTTTGGGGTGAAGTTTGTCTTCAAAAATGTACAGTGTTGTGCAGGAACTGTGCCCATATTGTCGTGTCTGCTGAAAAAAATGTAATAGTCTGGTTTGTGTTCTCTCTCTCTCTCCCTCTTTATTCCTTCCAGTCTGAGAAGAACAGAAGTTCTCTTAAATAGCCTCCCATGTAGTTGTTAGTGAGTGGAAAGACACAAACAGCAGAAGGAGGAGGAGGTGGGCACACCAGGCAGGTGGAGGGTGGGAGCAAATCCGTCTGTCGGGAAGGAGGAAGAGACAGGGAGTGGAGCGAGAGGTGCTGGGGTCCCGCACAGCTTGGGGGGTGGCCCGAACCCCCAGAGAACTCCTAACCAGGGTGGGGTGAGACCCAGAAGAGAATGAATCCAGATGGACCAGAGCCCAGAGTGGGCTGTGGAAGATGAAGGTGGGCAGATTCACAGGGATCCTTCTCCTTGGGTGTTGCAAAGGTCGGCTGTGGGGATGACTAAACACAGGATGGGCTTACAAGTGGGGATGTTGGGTGTTTCAGAGGGAGTTTTCCTTCTGCTTTCAGGCTGTCATTTGAAAAATTTCTACAGAAATGAGATTTCAAAAGAGAGCCTTGGCCTGGCTCAGTCCAAAGTGTCCCATTGCATGACAGGCAAAGCATTCTGTGCTGGCTGCAGCTCTGGTCAGTGTTTTACCATATATTTAAAAGAAATGAGGGTCTGAAAGGAATAACCATCTCAACCTTATCAAAAGGCTTTCTGGTTTGGCTTTTTTTTTTTTAATTGAATTTTGCCAAAACCAGCACGTTCCAGTGGGTAGTTTTGGCTTGGGCTAAATGGCACTTTCCATCAGAAAAATATGATGTGCCGGAAATTTTTCCACTAGCTCCGGTTATTTTTCATCACATGCTTTCCATTTTTGTGGCAGCTGTGTCAGTCCTCAGTTTGAGCTGGGACAGAGCCCACAGGAGTCCCCAGAGAGCAGTTGACCTCCTGCTCTTTGAAGACGGGGATGATTCACTGGAGCTCTCCCCAGTGGCACAGGAAAATCCATCTGCCCTGCTGAGCATCCACATCCTTTGGAACGTGGCTTATTGCTCCCTACTGAGAAGGAAAGAGTGGGCCTGGTGCTGATGTAGTTTAACAGAAGTCAATGAAATAACTATGAAAGTCAATGAAATATGTCAATTGAGGCCAACTGGGCTGTTTAACCCTCAGACTCTGGGCCTGGTTTCTCCAGCACGAGGCTGGAAAATGGGGTGTTGGCTCTTGGCTGGCTCCATAATAGATCTTGGTGGGGAACTGAGTGCTGTTGGGTTCTGGCTTGTCTCTCAACAGTCAAGACTTGGGGAGCAGTAGGTTTTGAGCAGATCTGTGGTTGAAGGGATTCAGGCCTCAGAGCTGCCTGCATCTCCTGTCAGAGTTGTTGGGATCCCAACCCCCCTGCTCAGGCAGCCCCAGATTTGGGATAAAAGTGAAACGTGCTGAGAGAGGCCCCCCAAGCCCAGCCCAAACAGCAGCAACCCAGTGCAGGTGGCTGTGTTGGAAGGGGACACCTTTGTACCTGGGCATGAGAGGTGGGGTGAGTCACTCAGCACAGGGTGTCATTCCACCCCCTGAGTGACGTTTTGTCACCGAGTTTCCCTGAGTGCTGTATCCCAACCCAGCTCCTCCTCCCTGGGGCTACCTGGAAGCACAAGGCTCACCTTGTTTGAGAAGGAGATAATAAGGCGTGGAGAAACCCTTAGTTTCTCTTCCTGGAAGTTGATCTGTGCCCCTCATTCCACTAAGGATACACAACTCTCGAGTCTTAATCACCAGTTACCCCCGTTTGCCCCCCCCAAGAAGAGCAGTGCTCCCACTGAGAGGTGTCCAAACTGAAATGGGATGTGCTCCCTGGTTTTTTTGGGAACTAAAGCAGGACGGATCAGCTTTTTTTCCTGCAGAAGTCCCTTTGAACCCCTGCTCCTTGAGACTTGCCCTCACCTTTCTGGGCGGGTATAACTGTGTTGGTGTCCCAGGAAAGCAGAGTATCCCAGGGCTGTGACCAGGCAGGGCGAGGCAGGGAGCGTGACCCTGGGTGGGAGGTCTGGGCTCTGACCCTCACTCCCTTCCCCCCCTTCGGATGCTCCTGCACAGGCTGCCTTTAATGGGTGGTCTTGTCACTTGTTTACAGCCCCTGGGTCTTACAGGCTCAGCAGGCCCCTGGAAGCCCTTTTTGAAGCTCAGCAGTCATTGCCCAGACAGCCTGGCTGGGGGCTGGGACCTTAAGAGATACGGGAGCTGCGTCTCCACCCCGCACGGGGATCTCTCTGCCAGCCACCCTCTGCTCAGCTCCCCAGCTCCTGTGAGGTCTGGAGTCAGCAGAGACTGGTGATCACAGAATCACTGACTGGTTTGGGCTGGAAGGACCTTAAAGATCATCCCATTCCACCCCCTGCCATGGGTGGGGACACCTTCCACTAGCCCAGGTTGCTCCAAGCCCCTTCCAGCCTGGCCTTGGGCACTTCCAGGGATGGGGCAGCCACAGCTCGTCAGGAAAACCTGTGCCAGGGCCTCCCCACCCTCACAGGGAAGGATTTCTTCCTAAAATCTAATCTAAACCTACTCTTTTTCAGCGTGTGGAATGTTCTTGGAAATGTGGAGCTGGCTTTGCTCTGAGGGTGAATGGGACAATCACTCACCCTCAGTCTAAATATCTCTCCTAATTTCTGGCATGTTCTTAATACAAAATGTCATAGATTTGATTGCACCCAGTTTGTTTATTGTTGAGAAAAACACAAGCCCCGTTTTGGGACCCTTTAGCCTGGCTGTTGACTGGGTAGAGTTTATGTTTGCTTCCAGGCTCTGTTGATAAAATTGGTTTTTCTCTTCTGTCTCCCTGGGTTTCCTCAGCCATGACAATGAGGGTGACTTCTCCATTTGCATGAGTGGTGGGTGGGGCTGTGGGGCCTTCCCAGAAATGCCTCCATCCCTGCTTCCTTAGGTGAGAATTGCCACCACAATATGCAGATGCCCACATCTAACCAAGCCACCCAAGGGAGATTGCCAGTGCTTGCCTGGGTGGCCTTGGGCTCATCTCTTTGTCATTCAGCACCTCTGATTTCCCCATCCCTGAAAGCAGGGGTAATAAAATGCTTTCCTGCCTCTCAGGCTGTTGGAGGATTAATTAGTTACTGTTTGAAAAGCCTTTTGAATTTGCAAAGCTTTCCATGAATATGCAGAGCTGTTGCTACGGGAAGGGGCCCAGGTAGGACTTGAAGCCGTGTCTGCCTCTGCACTGTGAAGATCGCAGACCCGGGAAGAGGTGAAATTTTGTGGAATTAGTTCCTTGCACAGGGACTCGGTGATAAGAAAGCTGAGCGGCAGCAAGGCTGGAAATCGGGCAGGGCACTGAACTTTGGTGTGTTTGTGCTCACTGTTCTTTACGGGCTGGAATCCTTGAACGACCCACAGAAAGTCGGGAGGTCTGAGTCTCTTCCCCTTCCCCACAGTCTCTAGGGCAGGATAAAACACATTAGGAGAGGAATCACGGGCAGTCAGCCAGCCAGGGGGGTCTGTCCATGGCATCTGTTGGTGCCCTGTTCGAATTCGTGTTGTTTGCAAGGATTCCTCCTGAGCTGTCAGCCCCCAGAACATACATCCCGTTTTTCTGGTTGCAGAGAAACTCTGCTGCTTCTGTCTCGGAGCAAACTACAGAAGCACAGGGCCACGGCATTCCCACTTTTGGTGGGAGAAAACATTTCCTTTCTAGCTTAAGGAGGAGAGTGAAATATCAGCAATGGGTTATATCCTGGGAGATAAGGGGAGGAAAGACAAAAGGAAAGCAAAACCACGGAGAGAAAGCTGTGACTGTTAACATGCATTTAAACTGTAGGAGAGTAGGAGTTTTGATCCTCTTCATGGAAATTACAGGCCTGGCCAACACCAGCATGGTTTGGCAGGGATGTGTTTTTTCACCATGTTTTGGACAGGAGGCCAGAGTTTGTATCCTTTGGTGATTTCCCGTGGCCTGGCATCTCCCCCTCTGATAACAGAGGCTGGATTTGGGCAGGGACGGAGGGAACTGGGTGGTGGGGGCAGTCAGATGAGGGCTGGCTGTTAACCCTGGCTGAAGTCACGCCTGAGTCAGCAGAGTTTCGGCTTTGTCGCGTTCCCACTGTGGAGGCGAGTGAGTCATCCCTGATCCAGCCCGGAGAGCTCCCTGATTTCCTGCTCCAGCCCTGAGCCCTCAGCCCAGGGAGGGAAGGAAGGATCTGCTGTTCTCTTTTTCTGTGCCATCAAGCTTATTTTTGTTTTTATTGAATCTCTTCAGTCTCGAGTTCCTTCATTTCGGAAATGAGGCTCTCTATGGGTTACTATCTTGATCCCTCTTCACAGCTCCTCATTAAATCCCTCCTCCTTAGCACCTGGAGAGCTCTAATAGGGAGGATATTTCGCACTGGACCAAAACTCCTTGAACATCATCCAAGGCTACAAGGAAGCCCAAGAAAGAGGCAATGCAGAGAAAACACCCATGTACATGTGGGGACTCAGCCCATCAAGATAAGGTCTCAGGACAGTCTCAGCTTAATTAGCTTCCCTCTACTCAATGCTCCGGCTTCTTTCCCCTCCTCCACACTTGATTTTCCAGCTGTACTGTTCTTTTCTTCCCCACCCAACCACCAAATAAGCATTGGCTCTGCATGTGGTCCCCTTTCTCAGTCTTCTCTCTTGCTTATGGGTCAGAGTTGGTAAGCAAAGAACACCTTGGTTTTCTCCTTGCTGGCAGGCAACTCACTGTGGAGAGAAGGGGCTTGAATTTTTGGTTCTTTGCCCGTGCCTGACCAGCTGCCCACTTTTCCCAGTGCAGAATTACGATCCTGGACATATCCGTTGGTGCATCTCCAGAGAGGAAATGGTGGCTAGGGGTGAGAAGAGGCAAGTGAGAGGCTTGGGATGTTGTGGTGATGTTGGAGAGGCACAAGAGGGGTGGGAAAACTTGTAAGGCTAAAATGGAAGGAGGGCAAGTCAAAGGAACAAACGTTGCAGACACCAGGTGGAGAGGCAGTTCTGCCCCTGCTTGTGGAGACAGCTGGAGGGGCAGAAGGAGATGTGACTTAGCTGCACAAGGCCACAGGAGAAAGGAGATGAGAGCTGTGAACCCAGGCACTGGACGGGGCTGAGTAAGCGAGCACACGGTGGGAAAAGAGCTGAGGAAGGATCTGGAGTAAAGTCCAGTCCAAAGGGCCTCGGGGGAGAGGCAGCACGGAGGGGAGAGGGCTGAGCAGTGGTGCACGTCAGGTCTCCACCTGCTGCACAGGGCAGCCTGCTGAGCTGCTCAGGTGTGTGGCAGCCTGCTGAGCTGCTCAGGTGTGTGGGAACTGGCAGCTCTCTCTCCCGGGATTAGCTGACGTGCTGGTGGGGCGGGACGGGATCCGGCTGCTCCGCGGGGACGGGGAGCCTTTGTGCTTTGTTGCTGAGCATGGGCTTTCCGAGCTTTATTGCAGGAAGGCCTTTCCCAGTGCTGTGTCAGCTCTTTCTGCTCTGCCAGCCTCCCTGCTTTTGCCATGGGGCATGAGTCCCCTCCCCTTGACTTGGGGGGTGAAGCAGAGCAGCTGTGTGAGAGCCAGGGAAGGTACGGCAGAGAGGGAGAGCCGGGAGCAAAGGCACGCAGTTGTTCCCATCCCACTGCTCTGGTTTGCAGCCCTTTTCCTGGAGAACTCCCAGAAGAGGCTGGCTGCAGCTGAGGCTGTTTGCAAGGTTGAAGCACAGGCAGCAAGAACTTCTGGTCTGGTCTGCTGTTCATCTCTGATTTTTGCTGTCTGTTTGGTCTGTGGCCCATCACTGGCCTCTGCTTTTCTTTCCTCTCTTTCTGTGAGGAACACCTGGGACAAACAAGGCCTTGGTCTTGCTTAGGGCCTGTGTGTGAATCCCAGTGGTGGCTCCATGAATAGGCTTCCCAAACCGTAACAGAGAGCAAGTGGAGCATCAGTGGATCAGGCCCTTTGGGAAGGAGCTTTCATTCAAGTGGATCCCGAGGCTGCTTTGTGCTCCATTTACCCGAGGAGGGAACACTGCTCAGGCAAGAGGAGGCAGCCCTGCTTTATACCAGAGGCATCTCCACTGCCCTGACCCAATGAAGGGCTGGCTGGAGCCCTCACTCAGTGCAAGGCATTGACTGGTCCTGGGATCACAGCGTCCCTGCTGTCCCTGCTGTGTGCTGGCTCTGGGGATGCATCAGTGACCCGGAGGAAAGGCCCCCCGTGTGTTTCCCATTTGCAAGCCAAAGCCAAGCCCGTTTTTTTTTTTTTTTTTTTCTTGTTTGAGAGGGATTTGGCTGAGAGCCAGCCCGGGCCATGGTGTGCTCTGCCATTTCCCAGTCAGATCCCATACAGCTCCCAGCTGGGGGAAGGGGTGCTTGGGTGGTGCAGTTTCTCTTGGGGTTCCCCCCGCCCTGTGCCGGTGTTATCTCAGCCCTTTCATGTGCAGCCATGTCACCTGGAGCTGTAATCTCACCTCATCTCTTCTCTCTCATCTCTCTCCTTCTAAGGCCCCCTGCCCCTGTGTTGGAAACTCAGAGGCTTCTAATCCCTGCAGTGGCTCAAGCTCCACGTTTAAGTGGGGCAGGGCTGAATGGCAGCGAGACCTCCAGTGGAAGTCTGGGTGCCACAGAAGTTCATGGGGGTGACTCCCTGGAGCCCACTGACTCACTGGAGAGCACTCCTTCCCTGCAGTGGGCTTCAAGCCCTTGAGTAAGCAGGGTGAGGCAGGCACTGTGCTCTTGGAAGAGCAGCACAGGGCTGATTTAAATGCCTGGCAATCAATACAAAGTCTCCCTGGCAAGAAGAGAAGGTACCTAGCCCCGGCGTCTTGGCCAAGCGCCACCTCGCACCTCTGCTTCTTGCCACCTGAAATTCCCCTGCCGGGATTTTTAGGAGCTTCTCTCCCGTTTCCCACCCTGCCTATAACGCACCTGTGGCGTTCCTTAGGGCTGTTGGAGGCAGCCTGTGTGGTGTTCCAGACCTTGTTTTCCACTTAAAAAATAGGGGAAGACTTGAAAGGTGAGCTCAGAAACACCA
Source organism: Oxyruncus cristatus (assembly GCA_013399855.1). NCBI lineage: Eukaryota > Metazoa > Chordata > Aves > Passeriformes > Cotingidae > Oxyruncus > Oxyruncus cristatus. The sequence continues at coordinate 255,992 of VXAY01005489.1, forward strand.
GGGGAGAAATTTCTGGGTGCCAGCACGTGGGAAGTTCTGAGCTCCTATTCCATCCCGTTTTTCCCCTCGTAGAAAGTTCTTGGACATCTGTTTGTAGTGTCTGTGAGGTGTATGGGGCCATGCATGGGGACATCATTGGCCATGGCTGAGGTGCTGTCTCGAACTCAGGTGCTTTTTGTAGGACCTTTGCAGGTTGAAGTGATGCGTCGATTTGTCCTTCTGTAAGATGCGGCTGCTGTGACCCCTCAGTTTGGTTCTAAGTGATGCAGAGACTATCAGGAGTGATTCCTCTGACATTTGCATCAGTCATGATATTGCCACACCAAAGGGTGGCTCATCACACTCCTGCCAAGGGCTGTTTCAATGCCCTGGGGGGCAGATGAGTATCAGGGAACAGCAGGGAGAGAAATTGGTGCGAGGCTCAGCAGAGGCAAGGTTGTGCAAAGCAGCGTGGAGTTCACAGGGTTGTTAACAAAGAGGCATTGAACGGAGGCTCAGTGTTGTGTCAGAGCTCACAAGTGCCTGGAGATCATTTCCAGAGCTTTCTGTATGGGGGAGCAAGAACCAGATTTGCAAGTGTGGGAGCTTCGATGTTACAGCACCTCCTGGGCTCTTGGGAGAAAGGGTTTTCAGGGTCAAGAGCTACCACCTGCCACTTTGTCTGCTCCTTCCCCACTGCCCCTCACACCCAGGGAGTCCAGACCTTCCTTCCCAGCCCACTGCCTGTGCCTCAGGGCAACCCCAAGGCCTTGCACGACCTGGTAAAATATCTGGGTTTGGGATCGTGGGGAAAGGCATCAACACAAACCACTTCAGAGGCCAAGGTGGAGGAGTAGGATCTCAGAGGTCTCCACTAATGAGGCCTTGGCACCAACATGTCTTTGGCACACAAGCTGGGCCTTTTTGGTCCTTGACAAAAAAAATAACACCACAAACCCTAATGAATAAAAACGCAACCCAGGCAAGCTGCAACCCATCCAGCTAATCCTTCCTCGTGTGCTGGCTGCCCCTGGGAGGTGTCAGCACGGATTGGTGGGCACTGGGAGATCTGGCACAGGACGTGCCAACAGCAGGATGCATCCCAAGCCTTTTCTCTGCTGCGCCAACCACACAGATCGCTCAGCAGGGAAGAACCGAGGCGAATCCCGGCCCTGCACACACACACACACACACACACTCACAAATCCAGTTTAATGTGTTCTAACCTCTCCAGAGGCTGATTAGTGATTTTATTTTCTCCTCCTCTCCCGGCCCTGCGTGCTCATTGCCATCAATTATCTGTGCATTTGCCCTGATGAATTATTGAGTGTGCAGCGGGGCGAGGGAAGACGCGCTGTCCCAGCCCAGCCACCTTGCAAACAAGTGCTCCCAGGAGCGTGGCAGCACTTTTGGTGTGCCCTCTGCCTTCTGCTTTAGGGTGGGGAGCATGGGAAGCTGAACATAAAGAGTTCATCCTGTCTTGCAAAAGAGCCATGAGTCGTTCAGCCACCTGGAAAGGAAACACAATTTCCGTGCAGTGTTTGGGGTTTTTCAGGGTAATTTTTGTTGTTGTTGTTGTTTGTTTTGTTTTGTTATTTTTTCTGCTGTGTGTTATTTTTTTTTTTCCCCCCCCTTTTCCCCTGAAGCCTCGAGAAAGTTTGGAATGTGTTTTTGTTGAAGCTGGTACGTGTAGGGGCCTGAATTCCAGCTCTGGCAGCATTTGGTTGTTGGCAAGCGGCGCCCGCTGAACTGGCACCAGCTTTTTTCCTGGCCAAAAGTCTGGCTCTTTACACCTGGGGAGAGGGTTCTGCTGGACCATTCTGGGGTCTGGTTTGGGATCAGCTCCAAAATTCACTTCCTTTCCAGTTTATGTCCAAGTCCAGTCTGCGTGGATGCGTGGATCCCATGGCAGGGAGAGGGTGGAAGAGGGAGGGTAGCACTGGGAATTGTTACTACCACTCAAGGTCAAGAAAAATCACTCCATTTTTAAAAGGGTCAGTTCATTAATTTGCAGGGAAATCACAGCATAAAGGAAGGGCATGGTAATGATTGAAGTGAGGGTGTGGATTGATCTTTCCTGTGCTATATATCACCTTCCCTGCTTGGTTGGCTGACTATAACCTTATTTAAGGGGCACAGCCTAGGTGCAGTTAGATGTCCCATGAGGGAGAGTCAGGCTGTCTGCCCTTCTCCAAGGAGAAGCTGGTGGCTTTCCATCCTCTCCTCTCTGGAGTTTTGCTCCTCTCTTGCTCTTCTGGCACCTTGAGGACACGCCGGGCCACTGCTTCCTGGGCCTCTTTATTGGGATGTGGAAATCCCGGTTCAAAGGGATCCCCTGGGGCCTGTGGGGGGTCAGGGAGCTTGTGTGGGAGCAGAGCCAGCTGTGCCATCGCCCCAGCCCCGGGCAGGCTCTGCCTGGGGGCACGAGCCCTTCATGAAAGGGGTGCTGATGGTTCCGCTCTCCCCCGGCCCTGGGAGAAGGAGGGAGAGCTGAGCACACCTCCAGCCAGGCAGCGCTGAGGAGGGCGGTGGGCTGTTCCCAAGGCCCTGGCTACGTGCTGGAATTGCTCCCCAGCAAGCTCCCACATGCTCTGGGAGGCTCTGAAGGCTTCAGAGCCAGACTTTGCTTGGCAAAGCTGTTCCTCACTCCGTGGGTGTGGGCAACGCTGCAAGAGGCTCGCTCACCTCCAGGGTGCATGGAGCAGCATATGCTGCGAGGCATGTTGGAGACATGTCCCCCCCTCCCCATCCACCCCTTCTCTCCTCAAATCCCAGCATGACATCATCTCAGCCCAGCCCATGCCCTCATTTCATCAGGAAGGACATTGTGGGCCAGAGTGGTGTCAGGGAAGTCCTTCACTCTGTCCTACTGCTGGGGCATCCTCCAGTGGAGAAACATGGTCCAGATGTGACTTTCTCAGGACAGCAGCATCCCTTCCCTCTGGTTTCTGGAGGGAAAACCATGGCAGAAATGTCCCTGGCTACACTGGGAGGGGAGAGGTGCACCCTGCCAGCTGGGCTGAGCCTCAGAGGACTCGTGCGTGCAGGCACATGAGGGCACCAGTGCTTTGCTGTGGCTGTACAGCAGCTCTGGAAAACATTCCTCAGCACCCAGCTGCAGTGCTGGGGTGTGGGGCAAACCAGGGCTTGGCTCAGGGAAGGGGGCAAGTCCACACAAAGCTCTGGAGGCCGAGTTTCGGTCGGAACTGCTGATGGCTGTGGTCAGCTGGTGGCGTCTCCTGGCCGGGCTGGGCTGTTGAGGCTTGTCCTCAGGGTCACAGGAAGGAGAAGGGGAGAGGGAAGAGGCGTAGATGAGATGTGGGGATTGGGATAAAGCTGAGAGCAGCAGGCCCGGAGCGAGGGGCCAACGTGGAGCCTGCGTGTTTGTGGGTGAGAAGACTTTTGTCTGCCTACTCTTGTGTGTGTGTGAAAGTGCAGGAGGGCGAGTCTTGCTCAGGTTCGCTGGAGAAGTCCCAGGTGCACCTGCCAGGGCTCTGTGGGGGCTGACACTGAGGAGTTCATTCTGGCCTGGCACAGGGAGCCCATTCATCCCCTGCAGGAGCAGGGCAGGGTGACATTTCAGTTGGAAGATGCTGTCTGGTTTCTCTTCCTGTGCGTTTTTCTTTCCCCAGCCTCTCTCTCTTTCATTGCCCCTTCGTGTTGCTCACTCTTTGTACATCTTTCTCTCTTTATTATCCCTTTCTTTCCTTTACTCTCAGGTTCCCAGAATACATCCAATTCCAGATTCTGCCAGAAGCAGGGAGCAAAACCCGCTTTTCTTGTTCTCACCACCTTGCTTCTCTGTTGTATTTATCATATAAATACTGGCTGTATAATTACCAGAGTATCATCTCTAAATATACAGATTGGAAAAAGACACAGTGGCAGCAAAGATGAATTTCAGGGTCAGTCTGGTGGGAGACGTTTTTCTCCACCTGTCAGGGGAGGAATCAAGAGGCAGAAGAACTGTCATGAACTCCAGCCACCACTTTTCACAAGCACCTTTCATCTTTGCTCCACAGAATCAAGATGGAAGGTTCCCAAATTCTGCCACTTTGGGGTTCAAAAAAGGCCACAGAAATGATCTGGATGGTGCAGGTAGATGGTGCAAGGTGTACAGGCAGTGCTGTAAAGAGATACTTATACGGGAGTTACTGCTGCCCTGGAATGAGGGCTGTGTCTTCGCAGCTCCTTTAATTACAGATGCAGTTCCAGTGGGATTAAATGGATGTGTGAGTGTGTGTTAGCATATGTTAGGATGTGCTGTGCTGATAAATATCAGCCCTGTAACATGCCTCCAGATACACATGCCCTGCATATCTACCATAACTGAGCTGGTGGCACCCAGAGTTGAAGACAAAAGGAGGGAAAGCCTTATTGATCCAAACTTCTGGTGATGCTGAGCCCTAGTTTGGCTGATTGTGGTGAAGAGTGAACACCAGTTGTGGGGAAGAAGGTGTTTATGAACATCTGAAGGAAAGAAATGAAGCTGCAGGTGGGTGCAGAAGGTACTGAGAGCCTGTAGCCGTGTAGACTAGTTCTTGTGTCAGCCGTGCCAAGAAGCAGCAAACGGGATCAATGAAGGATTTCATGAGCCTGGTGCCCCATAACCTTGTTGTTTCTCTCTGTCTGGGAAGGGCACACACACTCATGTCCTCCCCTCCCGTTGCAGGGCTGCAAGCTCAGACCGTCTTGGTCAATGACACGGTGTCGGGGTTCATCGGGACAGACGTGGTCCTGCACTGCAGCTTCACCAACCCCCTCCCCAATGTGAAGATCACGCAGGTGACGTGGCAGAAGGCCACCAACGGCACCAAGCAGAATGTGGCCATCTACAACCCGGCCATGGGGGTGTCCATCCTCTCCCCCTACAAGGAGAGGGTGACCTTCCGGAACCCTTCCTTCAAGGATGGCACCATCCAGCTCTCTCGGCTGGAGCTGGAGGATGAGGGGGTTTACATCTGTGAGTTTGCGACTTTCCCCACCGGCAACCGGGAAGGGCAGCTGAACCTCACTGTGCTGGGTAAGACTTTGGAGGGTGGGCAGTTGCCTCCCGTTCAGCAGGTCTGGAGGAACCTGCCACTCGTGTCCCGGGAGCTCAGGGCAGAGGTGGATCTTTGGGTGCGAATTTTGCCTGGGATGATCTTGCGAGCTGACTGGGAAGGGGTGAAGAGCAGGGAGCCCGGGGTAGGTGGTTCGCTGAGCTGTCACACCTCCACCCCAGGTCTCAGTTCCCCTTTTGCCCCCACCTACACTCCTAAAGCAGGTGCAGTAACAGTGGCCAGTTCCCTGTGGGAGTGGTGAGTTTTAACGAGCTTGTAACTGCCCAGTGAACAGAAAGAAAACACAGGAGAGAGATCCTGAGCACAAGCAGAGCTTGTCCGTGGAGCTTAGGGCTGGGAAGGAACAGACCCACCCAAGGTCTACGTGCTTTGTTTGCTCTCCAGTTTCAGTTTCTTTCTAACAGAGGGCTGAAAACCTCTGGCAGGGAAGGATTGGCTTCCCACTGTGTATCTGTGCATCTGGGGCACCTCCACCATTCTTTCCCCAGAGATGCTGCGGGTGGATGGTGCAAGGGTGTGTAAGCACTGCTGTTAAGCAACCCTTAGAGGGGAATAACTGCTGGCAGTTATCGTGGACTCACCCCAAGGTCTGTCACAGTGGTGCTAGGTGTCTCTTGGGATGCAGCAGACAGGTTTGCTAACCATCCCTTTATTGATGAATTGTAATTGTACCCTTTTCTTTCTGCCCTTCCTCGCAGCCAAGCCCACGAACTGGATGGAGGGCACCAAGAGGCCGCTCATTGCTAAGTCTGGCAGGACAGAAAAGATCCTGGTCGCCACCTGCACCTCCTCCAATGGGAAGCCCCCCAGCACTGTCACCTGGGACACCAAGCTGAAGGGGGAGGCCGAGTTCCAGGAGATCAGGAACAGCAACGGCACCTTCACGGTGATCAGCCGGTACCGGCTGGTGCCGAGCCGGGAGGCCCATCGGCAGCAGCTCATGTGCGTGGTCAACTACCAGCTGGACAGATTCACTGACAGCATCACCCTCAACGTGCAGTGTGAGTGGGCCTGGGCGAGGCCTGGAGCAGGGCTAGGGGCAGGGATCAGTGCCCAGTCCCTGGCCGTGGGTGCGGGATAAAGTCTGGGGTAAAGTCTGGCGGAAGAGAATTTTCTGAAGGGGAGATGTTGGTCTGGTGGAGGGGCTTGGTGGAGGCTGCTGTCTTTTTTTGAGAGTGAAAACTGAAGTGATCCCTTGGAATAATCATATGTTTTCTCCTTTTCACACCTTCTCTCTCTGCTTCTGCCACGTCCCTTTTGCTCCCCTCCCTCACATTTCTTGTCCTGTCATCTTTGCCTCCTTGCGATCTCTCTCCTTCTCCCACCGCTGCCCCCTCATCTCTTCCTGTTTCATTTTCTCCTCCTTCCTTTTCCACAACTCCTCCCTCTCCTTTTCCCTCTGTCCTCTCCTTTTTCCCTACTGCTTTTCTCTCACTTCCACCCCCCCCCGCCACCACCCTGCAGATGAGCCAGAAGTCACCATCGAGGGCTTTGATGGCAACTGGTTCCTGAACCGCAAGGATGTGAAGCTGATCTGCAAATCTGATGCCAACCCCCCAGCTCACACCTACGAATGGAAGCTGTAAGTGCCTCCAGTGGCTCTGCTCTCAGCAGCACATGTCGCCTTCCAACGGGGCCAGGGAGCCTCTGCAGACACCTCCCTCACCCTCGGGTCAATTAGGGCCCAGTCCCATTAGTGTCAGCGGTGTCACTCCAAGGTAGAACCTGTGCCTGTGATGAAACTTGCTGCCAGCAGCACTGCAGCCTCAATATCCAGGGAAACTTCCTCTTCTCACCTCACAGGAATAATATTCCGCCCTGGTGACGTGAAGCAGCTGAGATGTGACAAGGTGATTAATTTGCCCAGCACCACCAAGTGCTTCGGTAGCAGAGCTGGAAAATAACCCAGGGTTTCCCTGCCTTAAAGGGGCACAAATAGCACAAAATTTGTCTGTGTGTGAACAACCTTTCCCTGGAATCAGCTCCAGGAGATCCCCACGTGACTGACATTAAACAGAACCAATTCCTCATCCTCCAGGATCCTTTCAGCTTTTGGCTGAAAACACTAAAGAGACATGAAAAGTGAGTGAGGGGTGTCTGGGGAGTCAGATGGGAATTGATACAACCTGATGTGATTCTCTCTGCTGCTCTCTCTCTTCTCTAAGTACTCATGTAGTTTTAAAAGAGGAAGATCAAATGGATCCTTTCTTCTTTTCAGCTGGCATTTGTCATCAGGAAAGAGGCTCTCAACATGGCTTTGCAAGGAGCATATTCTCTCTCGTTTCACTTCCCAGATCAAACTGTTCAAAGTGAAAGTCTGAAGAGGATTGTTTTTCTTGCCTTTTTTCCTAGTCCTCTTCCCCAGCTCTCTCCATCTGTTGGTTCTGCCAGTCTGACTTAAACTCCGAGGGGCTCTTTGGGCTCCTCACAACATTTCCAGGAAAGCCTCAGAGGCCGAGATGCACCCACGGCAGAAAAGATGCCACTTGAGGCTATTTCTGTGCTCAGATGTTCCTCTTCCCCTTCCTGGAGGTCAGGAAGCAATTACAGCTGCTGCTGTTTTGCTCCTGCCTGGAATGTAAAACCCAGCAGTGCTTTCCTCCCCTCCCATTTGGATGGTGATGAGCAACAGTCAGGGGAGCTGTTAGAGGAGGCAATGGGCTCTCTTTAGCATCCCACCCCACAAGATGTGCCCTTGTCTTTGTAGATCCAGGGCTCTGTAGGACCAAGGGTAAGGTGTTCTGTTCTTCCATCAGTTTTGGGATCGTTGGATTGGTGTAGCTGGGAAAGACTAAAATGTTTGCTGTAGGTGTGTGCCTATGTGTGTGTGCATGTGGACATGCAAAATAACTGCATGTGCATTTAGGCACTTCTTTACAATCCTAATTATACCCCCATTATTCCCTTTTGTTTCTTACAAATTGCTGACAATATGTGCACGTTTGGGTTGGGAGGAAGGGAAGGAATTACTTGAGTTATTTTTAATTGCCTAAGAGAAGTAATTACTTTACTTTGCTTCAGTAATTAAGAATAACCAGGCCATGTGTGTCTTTTCCTAACACACAGGGGCTTTTTTATTTTTTTTTTTTTTCTAATCTGCCCTCGTTCATTTATTCTAGTTTTGCATTATTCCAGCTTCACACTTGCTGTTCTGACATGGGCAGGTCATAGATGGCAGGGCTTTAAATCAACACTGTTCTCTTAGAGCCTGAGTTGCAATTAACACTGGCTGAGGAGCTGCCCAGGAGCGTTACACGGGCAGGAAATTGGAGTAGAGCAGGGTCAGGTTGTGTCCTTTTCCTGGCTACATCCATGGGTACCTCCCAGACAGCGCCATGGATGGGACCGAGCAGACCGAGCGTGTCGGTGCCACCTCCGCGACACCGGGTGACACCTCTGGGGCCAACCACTGTCTTTGTGTCCCCCTCCCCAGGCCGAACGGGACTCTGCCAGGGAGCGTGGAAATCCAGAACAACACCATCTACTTCAAAGGGCCCGTGTCCTACAGCGTGGCCGGCACCTACGTCTGCGAGGCCACCAACGCCATCGGCACGCGGTCGGGCCTGGTGGAGGTCAATGTCACAGGTAGGACAACTCCTGGTGTGCTCTGAAACGCGGCGACAAGGAGCTGGGGAGGGAGAGTCACGTCTCCTCAGCCACCAGCGAGCAACTCCTTGCAAGGCTGGGTTGTTTCCCGGTGGGGTTCTTTGCTCTGGACTGGTTTTTTGCGCCGGTTTGCCGTGGATTTTTTTTTTTTTTTTCCCCTCCCTTTCCTCTCGTCGTCTTTTCCTTTCTTGCACCAGGGTACGTTCGGTTTGTTTGCCCCTTGTCTTCTGCTTTGGATTCAGAGAGATCACTGGGCGTGTTCCAAGTGAAGACGTGGCAGGGAGGTATTTATTGGAGGGGAGCAGAAGGGGTAGGATGAGGATATGGGCTGCCACTGAGGCTGCAAGGCGTGAGGTGGGTGAGTCATTTGTGCAGGACGGTGTTGGGTGTTTCTGGTGTTGGGTAACTCTCACGATTTTTCATTTGAGCTCCTTCCAGCGCCCTGTTGGTCTGTGCCCTTGCTCACCTGCCCGATTTCTGAGAGGCTGTGGGCACCTGAGGGGCTTTGTCTGGGCTCCAGGAAGGGGTAACATCACGGGGTGCAGGCAGTGGGACAGCAGTGCTGTGTGATGTCATCTGAGCCAGAAAGAGTTTGATGACTTGCAAATCAGTGTAGCCACAGGAGTGAGGAAAAGACGTGTGGGGAAGTTTAGGTAGTGCCAGGGAGAGGAAGTGATGTCAAGAAATAGCTGAAAGAAAAGAAATACCATATGGCAATAGCCTCGTTTCAGAGAGTCCAAGTGACATTGCAAGGCATCACCAAAGAGGAAAAGTGGCTGTTGGTGCTTTGAGAGTGGGAGAGGGAAGTTTACCCCATTCCTTTGGGGTAAAAGGAGTGATTTGGTTTATCAGTGGGTCAGTGACAGGCAGTGCTCAGCTGTGGATGTCAGGAGAGCTGGAAGTACCTCACTGCAATGAGGTCTGGGCAGCCCAGGTGCCTGTGAGCTGGCTGGGGCACTGGGGGCTTCCCAGGGAAATACAGGACAGGCTCCTGGGGTTGTTAGTCCTTCCTGCTGCCCACCCCGAGGCAGTCAGAGCCCTGCTGTGCTGCCAGCAGGCACCCCTGGGAGCCACCCCGGTCCTTGGAGAGTTGTTTAACCTGAGTGTGATGGAATGGGGTTCTCAGGGGGGCTGAGCTCCCGCCCCCTCCACCTGCTTTCTATGGTGGTAAACGCTGAACAAGCATAAATATGAGCCCAGGGCAGCTAAAATGAGCAATAACTCTGTGTTTGGCACCCTCACCACCTCAGTTCCCCTCTCTGTAACATCGGTAAACCAGGCTAGTCTTCCTCTATCCAAGTGCTTGGAGGTCAATGGATGGGATGTGCTAATTAGATGCTAATTACCCAGTATTTATTTATGATCATTATCACTGTAGCAGGCCTTTAATTCACACCTCCTGTCCTGGATCCGTGCCTGCTGAGTCGTTCCTGGTGCATGCTTTTCTCCGGGGGCTGTTTCCACAGCTAAAGGCAGTGGAACAACAGAGCTCTCGGTGCCCAGCCCTCCCAACTGCCTGAAGCCACGGGAAGGTCGTGGCCAAAGTCAGCTGCTGGTCATTCCATGGGAGTTGCCACCAAAGGCACAGCGTTCCTGGGACAGTGTGGGCAGCGCCTGGTACAAACTGAGCTGACTCCCTTGGGCAGTAGAAATCCATCCCACGCAGTAGCTCGAACACTGGCTCACGTTTGGAACAGTGAGCAGAGGGCAAAAGCCTCCAAACTCAGCCCCCAGCCACAGAGAAGGACGTGGAACAGTTACTGCAGAAGACTTTGACAGTAACAGGCTCTCTGCACCAAGTCTCACTTTCCATTCCTGCACAGCCTGTACGTCCATCCCTCGCTGTCATTCTGTCTGTCCAACCACCCTGTATCGCTTGTGGTGCTCCCAAACACCACACACAGCCTTCTCTTCGTATTTCCTGCTGCCACCTGGCAGTTTGGGATGTGTCTCAGCACCACAACAGCACGGCAGCCCCAGTGGGCTGCACCAACTCACCTGCACAGGCACGGGCTCCTCTGGGGACGAGGGGCTGTGGGTTCGCCCTCGGGCTTTTGGAAGTGTCTCCCTTCCTGGTGGCTTTTCAGAGGACTGGCAGAGCACTGTTCTCACGCTCCTTCAGCACAGAGCTGGCAAAGGAAGCGGGAACTGGCAGGATTTTGGGGTTTGGGTTGGTGTCTGCCTGCCTGTAATCTCAGTTTATTCCCCAAGGTCCGAACTGTGGGGTTGAGGTTAAATGAGAGGGAATGAAGGGCACACCCATGGCTGCCCTGACAGGAGGGATTAGCAGCCAACCCAGTAGACCAGGCCTCCACCACATAAAAAAAAAAAAAAAGCCTTTAATAATTCATGGGATCTGAATATGTTTATCCAGCTCTCCCTCAGGACCGATTAGGCCAGTGCTGGGGAGGGCTCAGCCCTCCTCGCTCAGCTATTACAGGTACATTTGTTTGGGTCTTGCAGGCAATTTAGGGATTGTCAGTGGACCACGAAACCTCTTTCAAGAGCTGCATGCAATAAATGGAGTTCAATCTAGTGAGCAGCCAGCCTTGGGAGAAAAAAAAAACAACACAGACGGCTGATGCAGAGAAAACCCTGCGGCAGCTTCTCCCCCTTCTGCCTCCCTGTCTTCCCCCCTCCTGCCACCCAAAATCCTTCCTCCAGGCCCCAGAGAGGAGGAGTGCAGGGCTGGTTCTGGCCCCTGATGGGGAAGGAGACTTGTTCAGAGGGAGAAGGCTGAATGCTTCTATTAGAGTTATAGCGCATTAAAGAGATTGATAAGTGGAAATTTAATATTTTATTCCAGCAATCTGTTCCTATAATAGCTTCCCCTGCCTTGCAGGACCTTTGTCAGTCGCAGCCAAGCCATGTAGTGTGACATGTCACTATTTATTGCGGGCGGGTGGGGGACATAATAAAAGGCTGTGGTTAGAGACTGCACGTGTGTGGGGCCTGGGGGTCCTGCACAGGGGGGCTGGTCGTGGCCATACACACCTGTATGACCCTCATTTGTGTCTTGGCCATGGACACACCCGTGTGTGACCCCATTTGTATCCTAATCATGGACATACGCACTTGTGCCCCCATTTGTATCCTAGTCGTGGACGTACACCCCTGTGTGACCCCAGCTGAATCCTGGCCGTGGACACACACCCCTGTGTGACCCTGATCCTCATCCTGGCTGTGGGAATGGGCCTCCCAGAGCTGCCTGCACGGGGCTGCCCTGCTGCACAGCCACGTGTGCGTGCAGGAATAAGACACCCAGTGCATTTGCCTGTGTGAGTGTGCATGTCTTTATGAACATGTGCTTTTCTGTGTGCAGCAGAGCAGGTACATCCCCTGTGCACGTCTGACGTGTCCATTTGTCTGTGTGTGTGCGTGCAGGGGACGTTCACCCACTTGTGTACTGGCTTCAGCACAAGGAGAGAGATGTTGAAGCATCTCCTCTCCCCATGGACCTTCAAAGGAGAGCTGGGGGAGCAGGGAGAGGCTGTGCCAGCCCTGGCCTTGGATGTGCTGCAGGCTGGAGGGAAGGAAAGGCTGGCAGGGGCTGATCAGCCCCCCCCAGTTTGCTTGGCTTGCAGCAGGGAGTTATTTACACACCAGCAGTGATCTCGTCCCAGCAAGGTCACCGCAAACAGCCCCTGGGCTGGCTGGAACCCTCTGCCGTGCAGCAGCAGGGCTTTGCTGAGGCTCAGAGCACGCAGGGAAAGCCCTTTCCGGGAAGTCCTAAATCCCGAGCCTAAAGCAGGTGCTCCCAAAGCCTCGCCACCGGCCAGGCAGCTTCAAGTGGGAGGATGTATGGCCAGGGGGGCTGAAGAGGAACGAGCCTGGGGGGGGGTGTCTGTCTGATGCTAATCTTCCGGAGTGGCTGCTGCATCCTGTCTGGTGGCATCTGTGCCAGCGGCCCCCGCGGGAGCAGGGCTTGACTGACAAGTGATAGGTGACCTGACAGAGAGATTAGAACCTAAGACACGTTTGGCATCTGGCCTGGAAGCCGTCACACTCTGAAATGCCAGTGGCAGCTGCTGAACTGCTGGATTAGTTGCCAGTGGTTTTTCCACCCCCCTGACCTCCTCCTCTCCCTCCGTCCGCGCCAGAAACCCCTGGAAGGCAGAGGAAGGGCAGGATCCCTTGGGCATGCAGGAGTGTGAAGGGGAAAGGAAAAGGGCAGCAGTGCCACAGGCTTCTCAAATTCCAGGCTGGGGCAGGTCCAGAGGTATCTCCTTATCTTCACTCGTGTACACAGAACGGGGGCAAAGTCCTGGGATAATTTGGCATGGACTCTTCCGGCGGGGAAAGTTTTTGCCATCAGCAATCTGCCTCTTAAACAAAACACCCACAGAGTCATTGTTGTGTTTGCTGAGGCCATCTGGGAACTGGGAAGCCCCATGAATCCATTGGAATTAAGGTTCCTGCTCCTCCCCAGAGCCACTGCTCACCCTGGCTTCCCATTGCGGCGGGTGTTTGGTCTTGCAAGGTAGAAGGAAATCCAGAGCCTTCCCCTGGAAGAGCTTCGTGCAAGGAGCATCTTGGGCTGACACACGTCCAGAAGGTGATTTCTCATGGAGTTTGACATTTTCCTCAGTGCCCATGGCTGCAGGGAGAACTTTGGCTGGTGCTGGGTTTTTCCTCGGTCTTTATGATTGAAGGCAAAAGGATGGAAATGTGCCTTCAAGAAGAAACATGTCCAGAGGAAGTAGAATCTTTTAAAATATCCAAGCAGTGCGATGAGCAGAAGGGCTTTTGAAAGCTGGTTTCCCGTGGATCTGCATATCACAGAAGAATTACTTGGTGTCTAAAAATACACTTTTTGTGATCTGGGCCCATCCTGCCCTTCGGGAGCAGCCTCTTGTCCCTGTGGGTTCTCTGATGTCTAATGAGGTTTAGCTCCCACCTCTACCAAGGATCCCTCTCCAGCTCTCACCAAGAGCTTTATGAGAGGGCTAATTTTGGTTCCTTCTTCTGTCGGATAGCACTGAAGTTGGCCAGCAGGTTCAAAAGGCATTAGATAAGGGATGGATGGGCAGGTGGGATGATTTGCATGCGCCTCGTTTCTGTTGGAAGCCAGCCACCAGAAGAGAGATGTGGTTTTTAAAAAGTCTTATTTTTGAGGCCGCTCCGGCGATGGGGAGGGTTTGTCACTGCAGTGGCTGCTCTGCTGTGCCCAGGGGTGCTGCAGGGGGGAGGCAGGAGGTGCCTGGAGCCGTGGATGGAGGGATCAAAGAGAACCTGTGGGCTCGGCCGGGTGCCAGAGCGGAGCCCAGGGTGACCCCCCGGCGTTCCCAGCTGCTGTCCCAGAGGTCCAGCTCCTGGCACGGGGACAGGAAGCTGGGCTGAATGCAACAGCTGGCAGAGCCGGGCACGGGCAGATAGTGTTGCTGCTTTAATTCCTATTCATACAGCACTCCCTCTTTTTATGAGGGCTGGGGGGTGGCAGGAGCGGGGGGAGGCTTTTTATGCTGGCATTAAAGCCTGGCTTGTTCCCCCTCCCTCTGCTCTGCTGTCTCCTGTTTCTCCAGGCCGCTTTTCACAGTGGCTTTAATTCTCTCCAGACTCTTCCTAATGGATTTTTCACATGGGGGCCCCCAAGCACGCTCAGGCATCACACCAGTTTCCAGAAATTTCACGCCCCCCTTGGACACAAAAAGAGGGTTCCTTTTCCCACACTTGCCCCCTCTCTTCCCAGGCTGCAGCGCTGCTCTCTTTGCACCCCAGACACGAAACCGAGTGGGCAGAGGCGTGAACCCCCCTTTGTGGGTTCTGGAGCAGTGGCTGCGTGCAGAGAAGTGCCCACTGTGAGCCAGACTTGTCCCAGTCATTAATGAACCTGGGTGCTGGGTGGGGAGGGACCAAGGCACCGGTGACACGCTGCTCCCCGCTCACCACCTGCCTTGGCACCAAGGCACCTCGATGCAAGGCAGAGGCACGGCCCTGCCCGGGGAACACTGCTGCCTTCCCAGGGAACACTCCTCCCTTCCCGGCTCATCCCGCCCTCGCTGCTCCTGCAGCCCGGAGGCCACGGTGAGGGTCGCCGGCAGTGCCCACCCTGCTCCGGAGCCAGCGCCGGTCTGTGCCGCCATCCAGTGGCAGTGCCGGGCTCTGGAGTGGCCGGGACCCCTCCTCCCTGGAGCACTGGTCCCTCGGTTCTGCCCGTCCCCCCCGCCCCGGGCTCTCCCACCTTCCCCATCGCATCCCCAGAGCCCCCCGGCGTGTCCGCTCCGGAGGGATGCGCTGGGAGCAAACCGTGGCTAAGGAGGGGATGATTTCGGCTGCTGGCTTGTGATCTTCCCCATCCTTCCTCTCCCTCTCTTCCCACAGTTCGTGTTTGTTTTCTCTGGCATGGGAACTGGGCCACTGCGAGGAGGATGGGGATGGGATGGGAGCAGAAAATAGTTCCTTCCCCGAGCGACGTGTGAAACCCAACGCGGCGGCGCGTGCTCGTGCTCCACGCGTGTCCACGGCGTCGGCAGTGCCGGGGGGGTGGCACGTGGGCGAGTGCTATCTCAGGGGTGGGCAGCAAAAAGGGCAGGAAAAAATAAATATCTGTAAGAAAAGGTAGAAAAACATCCNACCCCCTTTTGGCTTGACGAGTCCAACCTGGACTGTTAATGAGGCTTCTGACGGAAAAGTGGGCCAAGCTCCTTCAGAAATCGGGCACACACTGCCCCTCTCAGAGCTGTGTTCCAGAGCGGGGAGGCAGAGGGATCAGTGTGGCTTTAGGGACACATGCACACCACGTCTGGCTCTTTTCAGGGTGGATTTTGGGGCCCGTGGTCCCAGCGTCAGCCTTGCTGTAGGGAACAGCAGGGTGGGAAGAGGCTTCAGATGGGAGCTGTGGGAAAATAAAACATAGAGCCCCTGGGGACTGAGCTGCTTGCCGGTCTTTCCCTGCTCCCACTCAGCCTCCAGGTGGTCCCTGCTTTGTGCACAGGTTTGGGAATTGGGCACCACAGGGTTGCAGAGGCTGTGAGGGCGAGGAGCAGCCCCGGGACGTGGCTTGGGCAGGGGTGGAAGGAACAGTGTGGTTGAGTCCCAGCCCTCAGCAGCCAAGACTGTGAGGGGACGGACGTGACTTTTCCTGCTGTCCCTGCAGAGAGGTTTTGCATTAACCAGCTGGCTGTGACAAGCCCTCTGTTGATGCAACATGTGGTTTTGGCTTTCCAGAACCCAGCCCCAGCTCCCTGTGCTGAAAGACATGCCCTTGCTGCTGCTCCAGAGGCTGTCTTTGGAAAAATGCTGGCTCCTGCCTGCACAGCATCTTGCTCCTCATTCTGGCTGCAGAACCCCCCATCTGCCTGTCCCCAGCCCACTCTGCCCAGTGGGCTGCTCTCTGTGTGGGTTCAGCCCCATGAGGCTTTGCTCAAGGCAAGGCAGCACTGCGGAGACCAAGATGCTGTTGTCGTCTCAGGAAAGGCAGGAATAAATCAGCTTTCAGGCACAAAAAAGAAAAAAAGCCCCATTTATGGATCAGGCCAGCAATTGCTCAAATTCAGTGCCCTTGTCCAAAATCTGCAGCTGTTTCAGGAGCTGCCTCTGTTGGGGGGAAGCTCTTTTCTCCCCTCTTGCTCAGCTGCTGTGCTAAGCTGTGCTGCAGAATCCCACTCCCTGCCAGCAGGGACATGAAGAGGGGTAGGAGGCAGACACTGCCTCATATCCCTTTGGAATCTGCTGCCTTTGAGCCCCTCCTTCCCCATCTCCCCATCCTGGCTGCTCTCTGGGAGGGCACGTTGAGATTGCTGCTCGCCCTGCGCCTCTGCTTGGCTGCTGGGGGAAAAAATGAGGGCCAGGAGGCTCCGGAGCAGCACCAAAGGTTTGCAGCTCAGAGCAGGGCTGGCAGACGGGCCTTGGGGGTGGGAAGAGCAGTGGGAGAGGTCTGAGCCTGGTGTGCAAGGGCAAGGCTGCCACGGGGCATTAACCAGGCGCCTGCTGTCTAAATTCAGAGGCAGGTGAAGGA
The DNA here is from genome assembly GCA_013399855.1 of Oxyruncus cristatus. Taxonomy (NCBI): domain Eukaryota; kingdom Metazoa; phylum Chordata; class Aves; order Passeriformes; family Cotingidae; genus Oxyruncus; species Oxyruncus cristatus. The sequence goes on from VXAY01005489.1 coordinate 272,597, forward strand.
CTGAGACAACCATGTGGTGCTTAATGCCTCGTGGACACGGGTGTTCAGCAGGCACTGTGTGAAAGCTGAGTTTGGCCAGGGGCTGTAACTGTGCCCAGGGAGCGTCAGGAAGTTGATTTAAGTCCTGGATCAAACTTTATCTGTGCCAAAGTGTAGGTGTTGAACTGCATGAAAGGGAAGAGAGCTGCTTTCTCATCTCTTTTTCTCTTTCTCTTTTGAGTTATTTATTTTTTTTAAAATGGGTCAGGGTAACTGTAGGAACAAGGATTAGCGTGAGTAGTGGCACTGGGCTGGCCGTGGAAGAAAAAGAAGCAGTGGGAGGTCTGTGTCCCTGTGCTGCAGAGAACAGTCACTGGGGTCAGCACACGGGGTCAGGAGCCAGCAGGACTCTTGAGCAGCCTCACAGCACTTGCGGGTGTGCGGGTGGGAGATCACGAGGTGCTGGTGCCTTCCGCTCTGGACCAAACCGGTGGTGGGCTGGGCTGGGATGCCAGGAGGGGGATGCAAAGCTGACGGGTCCGAGCGTGGCACCTCCAGGAGCAGTTGTGGCATCTCGGTGCCCACCACTGGACTGGGATTGGGGTGTAGCTCCCCGTCAGGAGCACGCTGGGGCTGCCGGTGCGCTCCGGGAAACTGGAACTGGAAAAATGTCACCCGGTAAAGCGGAAAGCGTCCGGACTCAAGACACTGGGCTGGTGGGATCTGAGCACGGCCGGAGAGACCAGGTGGGGTGGGGAGGGACACACTGCTTCCAGCCTGCGGGGCTCCTGCATGAGGCTTGGCCAGCTTGGCACGGCACGCTGCCTTCCCCTCGCTGAGGCAGAGCTGACCCCCGTGAGGACGCCCCTGTTCCCTTTTCCCCAGTTTTTCCCTTCCCTGTTCCTTACCCTCATCTTCCCACCCCCTCACCCCCCCTCCCCTCCCCAAACTGGCAATGAAAGCACGGAGGGAGGGGCGCGTTTCCGCATGGTTTGACACTGTTCCCCCTTCCATCTGTCTTTTCCCACCCAGAATTCCCCTACACCCCGTCTCCAATCGATGATCACAAATCCATGGTGCAGCCGAACATCCCCACACCGGTGATTGGGGGCATAGTGGGAGGAGTCTCGCTGGTCCTGCTGGTGGCCGTGGTGCTCTTTGTGGTGCTCCGGCGCCGGCGTCACACCTTCAAGGGTGACTACAGCACAAAGAAGCACGTGTACGGCAACGGCTACAGCAAGGCCGGCATCCCGCAGCACCACCCGCCCATGGCCCAGAACCTGCAGTACCCCGACGACTCGGACGACGAGAAGAAGCCGGGCCCGTTGGGCGGCAGCACCTACGAGGACGAGGACGAGGAGGCAGGCGGCGAGCGCAAGCTGGGCGGCCCCAACAAGTACGAGGAGGACGCCAAGAGGCCTTACTTCACCGTGGACGAGGGCGAGGCCCACCCGGAGCCCTACGACGAAAGGACACTCGGCTTCCAGTACGACCCCGAGCAGCTCGACATGGCCGAGAACATGGTGTCGCAGAACGACGGGTCTTTTATTTCCAAAAAGGAGTGGTACGTGTAGCCTGGCACCGTAGCTGCTGCACAAGCACACACACACACACATGCCACACACACACACCACACACACACACACACACGAGTGATGCCCTCCTGCTGCCCTGCACCCCTCGGAGCTTGCACACCCACGCTCCCCCCTGCGCACACAACACGCACACAACACACACACACACACACACACACGTGCCCTCAGCCAGCCCCAGCACAGACTTTTGGACACTTCCAGCACCGGCAAGGAAGGGCTGGGGCAGGGAAAGGAGGGCAGCTTTGCTTACAGATCTGTTTGGTTTTGGTTTTTGTTTGTTTTTTTTTTTTGGCGGAGGGAGGGGAGGCGTTAACGGGAGGTGGGAGGTCGGGTAATTATTTTCTCTCTCGCTTTTTCGGTTTTTTTCCGTTGGTTTTTTTTTGGTTTTTTTTTGGTTTTTTTTTTTCCCCTCTGCGTTTTAATTTCTCGGCGACTTTTTCGTCCCCTTCTGTGGTGTTTGTATTGGTCGGTGGCTTAGGTGTGTTACTCTTTGCTTTAACGACTGTTGCCCAGCCTGTATATTATACACTCTGTTTTTGTGTCTTCATGTCTCAGAGTGCCCTTTGGCCCCACTCCCCCTCCCCGAGGGTTCCTCCTCCCGCTCCCACACCCCTGAAACACTGGAATTTGTTTGTATGTTGTCTTGTTTGTTTTTAACCTCGGGAGAGGGGGGGTTGGCTGTCCGTAGGACAGAGGCCAGGAAAGTTTATGGCGGTGGAATCACAGGTGCCATTTTATCAGGTGAACGGATTTGGGGTTTTTTTTTTCCCCTAATCGCCTTTTTTTTTTTTTTTTTTGTCCTTCAGTGGGGTCTGGGTGACATTCCCATTGCCTGCTGCACGCTTGGAGAGATCCACACCCAGTTTTTAATGACTCGATTAAAGGAAAATGGGGAGAAAGGGTGGGGGGGAAAAAAGCCCTAGACCAAACCCCAGGTGCATGGGCTGATAGCCGAGCAGGGAAACGAAACTGCCATTTTCCCTCCACAATTTATTATTTCCTGGCTTTTCATTTTCTGTCTTTGTCTGAGTGTTCTTTTAAAAGAAAGGAGTATTTATTGCTTGACATTTTTCCCCCTGTGATGGCTCAGAGAAATGCTGGCTCTTTTTGTTCTTGTTGCCGTTGTTTGTTGTCAGTACCAGCCACAGAGCAGTTCACTGGGGGCACAACCGTGTCGGGCACACACCGACCGGGGAAGGGACCAACCGAGAACACTTCGCTTCCACACACTCACTGCCTTCAGCTCTGCACACCCTGGCAGGGCAGGATCAGCCCCTAGGTTTTGTTACACCACTAAGACTTAATTGTCATGTGTTTACACTTTTTTTTTTTTATTATTATTATTATTATTCTGGTCAGAGCATGGGGGTGCTTCTTCTCTCTCTCTCTCGCTCTCTCTCCCTCTCTCCTAGCAACAACCCCAGCCTTGGCTGTACCACGTAGTTGGCATTGATTGCCACTTCTTCAATATCACATCCCTCTTCTAAGCACAGTCTTGGTAGACAGGGTAGGAGTGATTGAGCCTGGGGTATTGATCTCGTCCTCTTTCCCTTGAGCCACCGTGTTGTGATGGGGAGGTTTGGATTGCTGCTAATCTCTGCTCTGTGGATAAACGGGATTCCAGACTTCAGGGCCCTCTGTCTCACACCGACCGTCTCCAAAATTAGATTCCCTGGGTCGGGGCTTATTTTTCTTCCTGTGGGTTAATTTTTTTCTTTTTTTTTTTTTTTCTTTTTTTTTTTTAAATTTGATGTATAAATAAATTCTTTTGTTTGAAAAGAAATCCCCAGTTTTCTGAGCTGTATTATCATGCACATCTAAAAATAGCAGGACTAATTCTCCTCCTGCCTTACCCGCTGGGCTTTGTTCCACAGCATCCAGTGGTTTGTCCTGCTACAAAAAGGGAGGGTGGAGAGGCAGACCCACACACATGAGTCAAGGTGAGATCTCTGATCCAGGGCGGCTTCCAGTGCTCCCCTGTGCCATGTGGTGCTTGGTCCAGACCACACGAAGCTCAGCCTGAGCCATCCCCAGTTTGTCCCTTGCTCTGATTGCGTTAGTGGGGAAGGGGAGTGGGAAATCCAATTGTGGGGCTGTAATCTTCCTGCTGTTCCTGCCAGCCCTTCAGGCTTCCTGGCTTCTGGCAGAACAGCCACATGCCACAGGAAGGCTGCTTTATGTCCTCTGGAAGGCAGGGCAGGCAGAGATTCCCCTTGGGGGTCTCTCAGCTTAAAAAAATGAGGCTGAAACCTTCCTGGGTCCGTCCACTGCTACCAGGAGCACCCTGCTAGCAAGAAACGCCCCCCAATAAAGGAAATAAAATCTCTTCACATATCTCTGATGACTAGTAGGGTGATTAGGAGTGGGAATGACTTCCCCCCAGTGCCTTGGGATAGGCAGCATACACAGGGCTTTGATTCCCCAGAGGAATCTGTAATCTGGACCAGGGCAGGGCAGCACAGCTCAGGGTCGTACCCCAGCCACAGCTCAGCCCAGAGCGACACGGGGTGTGCTGCAGAGGGAATTCCCAGCAAAGTCCTTCTCTCAAGTGAATAATCCTTTAGGTCTGAATTTCACAACCAGGCTCTAGACAGGGTTGGGGCAGTGTCTCCAACACCAGACTCTGGGTGGTCCATCACCAGGGTGCAGTCAGTGGCACAGACCCTCCTCTGCAGATTTCCCCCGGCACGGACACCCTCTGTGAGGGGATGGGTTTGGAAGAAAACAACCTTTTATAAAATCTGCAGGGTCCAGCAGCGGTTCTTCGTGTTCTTCATTAGTCTAAGGCAGGGGCCACTGCTCTGAGCTGGCAAATTCCCATTGCACTGACGCCACAGGGGAAGCTGTGCCCTGAAAAGCAAAGGCACAAAGCCTGGCAGACAGAGCAGAAGGGCCTGGGAGAGAACAGGACAGTGTGGATGTTCCCAAGTTAAGGCATGCCTTTCAGGAATTGTGAACAAGGAGTCCCGAGCAACCTGCTTTGGGTAGTTATTACTTTGCATTTGGAGGTGTCATTTTTTTGAGATGGCTTTTTTCCTGCCTGTTCACACACTGTCCCCACAGCTCACTGAGTGGGGCTCAAAAACCCCAGGGAAAGGAAAGGAGGTGGTGGAGCAACGTGGTATTTCCAAGCTCGTTCCCTTTCTTGCTGCAGCACATTTTTTTCCTCCCCAGCACTGCACCAGCACAAATGTAGGACTGAGCTCAGCCACTTACCTCATCGGAGTGGTTCAGAAAAGGGGTCAAATGATTGTTTTTCATCCAGAACCTGAACAAGCCTGGAGTGGAAGGTCCTTAGGCAGCGTTGCCTGGCACAGCAGTGAGGTACCCTGCAAGTTCAGGGTTCAGGAGTGCATTCCTCTCATCCTTGGGCCCTCCAGCATTGCTCCCTGGGTGCAGTTATCCCTGCAGCCACGGAGAAATGCCGCCTCTGTGCTGGGATTTGCTTCTTGCTGTCCCATGCAAGGTCAGCTAAATGGCCAGGAGACTCTTGGGGTGGCAATTAGCCAAGCGATTAGCCATTAATCCTTAAAAAAAGGCAGAAGGGAAAAGAAGTGTGGGGGTGGAAAATCAGATTGATGTTACATCTGAGATCTGTTTTGGTCCTGTAATAGCATCACTGTCTTCTCTGGGTTAAATTGCTCTGAGGGAGCCCTTGAAGGTAATTAGATCAGGTTTTCCAGCATCATCAGGAAGAAAGTGGTACCTGTCTCTACCTGAATGGGAGGGGGAGCTCAGGAGAGATGCCAAATTGAACACCACGTGCTTCCTGGGGGGTTCTGCAGGGGAGGGAAGGTGCTGGAGACCCTGCGGTGCTCACCTTGCAGGGACAACCTGCCCGGTGGCCTCCTGGTGCCTGAGCTGTGAGGGGGGACAGAGGGACAACCTGTTCTTTCGTTCTTTCCTCAGGGGACGGTGTCACTTGTCCCTTTTGTGCCCCAGTTTCTCGATTGTGTCAGGCTGGAGTTTCACAGCTGCCCAGGAGCTCCCAGGCTGGGTGAGCCCTCTGGGACCCTTGGGCTGCCTCAAGTGAAAAACCCCCTGCTTCTCCACCCCCCCTTCATCAGAGGTGCTAAGGAGGTGGTAAAAGGTCCCCGTGGGACCTGGGAAAAGAGCAAGTGGAAGCTTCCAGTTGGGAGAGGGAAGCTGTCCCCATCCCCTCAGTGCCCAGCCCCGCGCTGGCTGCCTCTCCTCCCCGGTGCTAGGGAGCTGCTGCTCTCCAGGGATTGTCCCATTTCCCACCAGTCCTGAACTGGTGTGTCCCGTCAGTGGTACCTGGGCTGGCTTTTGTGCCTGGGAAATGCCTTCACCCTGCTCGGGACTGGGTGTCAGTGCCTCGGGGCCGTGGCCAGCTGCCCCACCTCCATCTGAGGGGATCCCACCTCCATCTGAGGGGATCCCACCTCCATCTGAGGGGGTCCCACCTCCATCTGAGGGGATCCCACCTCCGTTTGAGGGGATCCCACCTCCATCTGAGGGGATCCCACCTCCCACCCTGTGCTGGGTTCTTGCCAGTGAAGAGACCTATCAGTGTGGTGCTTCTTCCCCTCCCGAGCCCTGATCCTGGATGGCAGCCTGGGGCAAAGCTTGTGGGACCTCAGGGCTGGGATGGGTGTGTGGGGAAGCTGAGCAGGCTGAGGGGGAGCTCACCCTGTGGGTCTCGTGCCCCAAAACACGGGTGAATTTGGGCTGATCCCCCAGTTTCCTCCCTGTGTGTATTCAGGGAGCTCTACAAGCAAACCCATCTGTGTCACAACCCAAAATGAGCCTGGGGTTTATGTACAAAGACACCCCAGCTGTTTTCCTGCTGGGGCTTATCTCCAGGATTATTCATTGCAGTTCACCCTAGTGATATTATTTTCCCTTATTTAATTACTAGGTTGTTTTTTTTTTCCCCCCTGTTAAGTTATTTTCATTCAATCGGAGGGGGGCCGGAGAGCAAGAAATAAATTAAAAAAAAAGAAACAACCTGAGGATTTCTTCATGAAATAAATCAACAAACTGAAGTGGTTACACCAAATTGATTGCAAAGACATGAGGGACAAAGGGAGCCATTTTCCTGATGTTGAGTCAAAAAGAAACAACAACTGTTCAGCAGAAATCACAGAAGGTTAGAGAGAGAGAGAGAGAGATTCCAAAGATTGATCTTCAAGCAATTAGAGAAGGGAATGTGATTAGAACAGGGGCTGCTGCTCTGCTTTGCTGTTTTCCTTTCCCATGCGCACACACACGTACACACACACACACGCACACCAATTTTGGGGAGTTTTGGGCACCAATCCTTGGGTGGAGGGGAAGCCCCCCCTGCCCAGCTCCGTGAGGGAGTCGGATGTGTCATTCCTGCAGGCTCGGAGCTTTCCCACTGTGGAAACGAGGGTATCCCAGGCCCAGTTTGTTCCAGGAGGGGAGGCAGAGGGATGGGTTGGAGCCTTTTGCCAGCAGGTTAAAATCCACTTTCCCGTTTTTCCAAGTTCACAACCTCCGCTGTCGCAGCACTGAATTTTCGGGTCTTGCCCAGGCTGTGGGCAGGGGACCCCGGTGGGGAGAGGGGACACTGCCAGCCTCGTGTGCACTGACGCCTGTTCTTTATTCCCTGGGGTGTAAAACAGCCCTTCACCCCCCGCCAAAGCTGCACTTTCAGCCCCCTCTTGGCACCCCCTTCATGTCTGATGGGATGTGCTGGCAGGTGGGAGAGGCAGGGGAAGGGGGGGAAGGTCTCAGGCCCCGCCACTGCCTCACCATCACTGCCCACACTCGCCAACCTCTCCCCAGGGGCCACAGGGGGGGCCAAGGGGACCATGCAGAGGGGGTGAAGGGGGGATTCAGCCCACCAGCAAGGGAAGGAAACCCAAGCCTTAGAGAGGAGGTTGAGTTTGGGTCTCAAAACTTTGTATTTTGGACCAGTGTGACTTTCCACGTGTAGTTTACCAGGGGGTGAATGTAAGGTGCATGTGGGGTCAGATCCTCCACTGGCAGAAGCTGGTACTGGTGGAGGGACTCATGCTGAGGATCTGGATTTTCTTTTCTTTTGCCTTTTTTTTTTTTTAA
>VXAY01005489.1:280719-341255 GCA_013399855.1 Oxyruncus cristatus
ATAAAGAATTTTAAAAAAAAATAAAAGGTACCTTCTCCTCGTTTTTGGTGCACCTGGGACTGCGTCGTTGGGCACCCCGTGACTGGGGGCTGGAAGGGGAGTCACAGCAGTACCTGTTTTCCAGTGGCCTAGGCTGGAAATATCCCGGGATATGCAGTATTTTGGAAGGGGGGTTGCTTGCAGGTGAAGGCTCAGGGTTAGGAGACCTGCCAAACAGCAGTGGGCTGGAGGAGGTGGGCAGGGAACGACTGGATTTGCCACTGGCACATTGCATGGAATCCTTGGACAGCAGATTAAGACAGACAAAAGGAGGTGGGAGCCTTTTCCCCCTGTCGATGTAAACAGCGAAATCCTTTGGCTGGTGCCAAAAGTTTGCCTGAGCTAAAAAAAAAAATTAAAAAAAAAAAAAAAGGCTAGAAAAACGAAGAGAAGAAAAAAAATCCACCAAAAGCTGTTTGAAATGAGGGCACTGTCTGGAGCTGGGGAAGTCCTGAAGTCGCTGCTGGCTGTGGCAGATGGGACAGGCTATTGGAAAAGCGTCAGGACACACTTGCTTTCCTTATATTTTCTCCAGGCACATGGAATTAGCCGTGGTCAGGGCAGGATACAGGGCCAGGCCAGCCTTTACCCTGACCCAGGAGGGTGTTCCTGTAGTGCAACACCTGCCTGCCACGGAAATGGGGCATCAAACCCCTCTAAATGCTATAGGGGTGCTGAGGGTCTGCTGGGAGGCGAGATCGGTCGCTGCATCTCCGTGTCTCCATCACTGATCTCTGCCCTGGCAAGAACAGTTTGCCTTTCTCCTTCCCTCCCCAGCTTCCTGGCTGTGAAGAGATGCTACAAAGGAAGCCTTGTTCCCAAAGATCAAGGGCAGACTTTTGCGAGGGAGGGAGAGACGAGGCGAGCAGGAGATCAGAGCGAGCGTGCGTGCCGTCCTTGCACTGATACCGGCAGGCACTTGGCCATGGCTCTGGCCTGGAGAGCAGAGTATTCCCTGGAAAGGGATTTTTGCACCCAACTTCAGCAGGTGGGTGGATGTGCTGGAGATCTGAAGCAGAGCAGGATCCATCGCAGAGAGAAAGGGAGAAAGGCACCCACCCAAATTTGAACTTGAACTGGGCTCCATGAGCTGGATGGAGAGGGAGGTGCTCAGGATCAGGCTGGGAAGGGGTGATTTGGTGCAGATTGTTCACTCCCTGTCAGCAGGAGCAGAGGCTGTGCCAGAGCAGCAGGAGGCTGATTCCAGGCTGGTGATCAGTGCCCCGTGTGCTGCCTGGCAGGAGGATGGTGATCGATGCCCCGTGTGCTGCTGCCTGGCAGGAGGCTCCTCCAAACCCTGGGCTGCTCTTGGAGCCAGTTCTCAGTCCTGCTGCTGAGAAAGGAGTGTGCTGGGCACCTCCCTTTGGAAAGGGTGAAAGAGAGCCTTGGGAATGCTTTCCTCAGGTGCAGCTGGAGGGAAAGGCAGGGACACTCCTGTTTTTGAGCTTCAACGTGTCCGAGGGAGACGTGGCTGCTAATTGGGCTGTACCTATCTGTCCACGTATTTTGCCCCTCTCATTTTCCCATCTGCCAGCTCACCTTAGCCAGGCAAAATGTTGGAAGTGCAGCTTTGCTTCAGCTCAGCCTTTCAGGGCAGCAGCCCCAGGAGAGACCACGGCGGCGATGCCGAGGGGCACCGTCCCACAGAACCAGATCCCAGCAGCTGGCTCAGCCACTCCAGCCAAGTTTGGGGGTGGGGGAGAAACAAAAGGAGCACTGGGGAGCTGGGTCTAAGATGGGAAGAAGGATAAGAGGGGCTGTCTTTGCCTGTGGTCCTGCTGGGATGAGCCCCTGGGAAATGCTGCGCTGATTTCCCAGGCCGTGTCTTGGAGTTAAGCGATGATGGATAAAACCCATTGCACGGGGCCTCTTCTCAGCAGCTCAGGTTGCAGAGGGCTGAACACAGCGGGAACAGACTCCCATGCAGTGCCCCCAAGTATTGTGTTTCTCTGGAACAAACCAGAAACACGTTGGGGTGGGGGGGATGCCAGCAGTGCATGCGGCCCGTGGAGAAATGGCAGCGTGGCTTGGATCCCTTCTCCAAGCCACATCTCTGCAGGAGAGCACTGCTGGCCCCAAAAGTGACTTCAGAGCTCTGAGGATCAGCTGAGCTCCTCAGGGGAGGAGCTGGAACAGGGCAGGACGAGGGAGAACGAGGGGTTTGTGTTTGCTGTGTGCCCAGTGCTGAGCGTGGTCCAGCAGCAGAGAGTCTGGACCAGAGTGAAGACGATGGAATTTGCCTCCCTGGAGCTGGGAGATGTATGCAGAGCTCAGGGCTGGAATGTCCGTGGTGGAGATGCAGAGCCAGGTCCCCATCTGGTGCGAGCACATCCAGCTTTTCTGACTACAATGGAGTTATTATTTCTGCCCATTCAGATGAATGTGGCCTGAGAAGGATTTGTGGTGAGCGAGAGTGAGATAAAGCCCAGTGTAATCAGGGAATTTCCAGGTGAATTGCCCAATATCCCTGGGCACAGACACCTGGGATTAATGCCTTGCATGACACCCAGACCAGATGGATCTCCCAGGGATCCACGTGCGTGGCAGACTCAGAACTGGAAGTGCAAGAGGCAAAGGGCTCCAGAGGAAAAGTCAGTGTAATGGGGAGATGTTAAACCAGGCTATCTGTGAAGGGGTGGGGGCTCAGGGGCTCTGGAAGCAGGTCAGTTCAGAAACACATGACCTTCAATCCCAAATTCCTTGTGAGGTGAGAGGCAAGCCCTGCCCCAAGTTCAAGTCAGAGCACACAAGGTCACACACCCCATTAAATCTCCTCCAGCTACCTCTGGATAAATTGGACTGAGAAAAACTTACAGTGCTGGTGAATTACTCGCAGCAAAATATGTTTGATTAGTTTTGTGTGGTTGTGTGTGGTTTTTTTTCCTCTTTTTTCGTGGTTTCAAATTATTTGCAATCTTGGGTTTGATTTGTATGAACATATTTGTTAGAGGAAATTGCTTTATGCAAATGTATTCCAGCTGGGGGACCTGTGACACCGAGAAGTGCTGTTGAGCCTCAGATGCCCTCGGTGATGGGGGCTGGTTCACTCCTCCTCCTCCAAACGAGGCATTTCACAGCCTCCCCAGACGTGTTTGGATACAGGCTGGCTCTTAGATAGCGTTTGCAGAACAAGGATCAGCCTGTTAGAAAAAAAAAAAGAAAAATTAAAAATGGGTGTGTGTTGCGCTGCTAAAATTTTACATACTAGCGAGCAGGAACGCGGGAGTCAGGCACGGCCGTGCTCATATTTTCACCTGAAATGTAGGTTAAAAATGTTGTATCACCCTCCAGGGGCTGAATTATTGAAAGGCAGGGATTTATGGATACCTGCCATCGGAGCTGCTCACTGAACCTCAGCAGCTGAGGTGAGTGTGGCCTCAGCTGACTAAGCCCGGCTCAAGGTGAGTTAGGGACGCTCCCTGCTCTGCAGATTTCACAACTGCTGGGCCAAACCCAGATCCTGGCAGGAAACAGGCAGGGTTTGTTTGTTGTTTTTTTTTTTTTTTTAATCTGAATGGTTTGGAGTTTGGGGAAGAAAATGGTTTAATGCAAAGAGGCTCTGAACGCTCTTTCCGCAGAAAACACTGTCCTGGGGTTTGCTGGGGAGCCCAGGAGGTGGACAGGGATCAGATCTTTTGGGATCAGAGGGATCCCTTTGAGGAGCTGTGAGAGGAGGGGGCTTCTCTTTTCCATCAGCCCCTCTCCTACCCTCACACCTGAGTCCCAGCTGCCCTCGGGGCTTTGCAAAGCCAGCTCTTCCCTCCCTGCGCCTGCCCCTGAGCCACCGCGTGGAGAGAGGCTGCAGGAATGTTTCTCCCTTCTCCCTCTGTTCCTCCCGGGCTCCTGCCAGCAGCCTGATCACCTCCCAGTTTGGAAAGGAAAACTGCCAGCTTCGCACCTGTCAGGCTGAACTGATGGCCTGTGGCTTGGAGGAGGGGAGGGATGGAGGGGGGGACCCCCATCCGTACGGGGTGGGGGAATGCTCGCCAGGGGAAGTGCCTCATTCCCCACCTCCCAGCCCCATCCCAACTGTCCTGCTGCAGCTCCCAGCCCTTCCAGTGGCCACCTTACAATACTGAGGGACTTAATGGCACACAGCTCTGTCCACCCCTCCGGAACAACTCATCCCAAATCCCAGTAATTCCCCCGGTGTGCAAAAGAGGGGCAGGCAGTGCAGCTGCTGCCAGCTGTTGGGATGAATGCTGCAGCTGTCCGGGGTGATGGATGGACGCCAGAGTGGGAATGCCAAGTCGGAATGGCTCAAGTAAACACTCCAGGAGCGACGGCATGGGGGCTTTGTAACGGGGAGGAATCACAATTAAATGGAAATTAGTTATTTAAGTGGTCACTTCCCGGGGTTTTCGTTCGACGTCCGATTAACTTAACTTTTAATTTGCATAAGCAATAAATGTTTAATTGTGTTATTAATATATTTGAGTTGAGGAGCTTATGGGGTTTTATAATTGGCATTTAACTAGATAGTTCCAGCATATTAACTGATGTTTTATGGCTCCACGCGAGGTTTCCCAATTATAGCTGACCTAAAAATTTGCTTGGAGGACCTGCCTTGAAAGTGTTACCTGAGCAACAGAACAGGGGGAGGTGAAGAGGAGGATGCATGTGGAGCCTGGCCCTGACTGCAGGGATGTGCACAGGCAGCTCTGCACCCTTCACAGAGCCTTTGAGACCCCTCTCCCCTCCCTGGGATGCTCTTTCCTCAAGTCCCACCACGTCCCCTGTGTCAGAGAGGGGTCACCTCCCCTCTCTGGGCATTCAGCTGAGCCAGAAAGGCTGACACCTAGCAGGGGATTAGGGTGGGGAGAGAGAGATTTAGAGCTGGGGAAAGCTTGTCCTGGCTTCCAGTGTGACCTTGGGACTGATCAGCTCTGGCAGCCTCTGGGACTCTCCGTTCAACTCCCTCTTGACAACTCCTGAGACCTGTCAGTCAGCTGTTCTAAATCTATTTTCTATCCCTTCTCTACACTTATTTGATGAGATGACTGGTTTAGTAGGCAAAAAATGACATTGTGTTTGACTGACAAGACCCATTTCCCATGAACATTGTAGACTGGCATTGATTATGTTCCCTCCTCTTAATTCTTTATTAACTGGAGCCCGTGTTTGCCTTTTTCTTTGCTGCCAGGAAATCACACTATAGGATTCAAGTCTTTCTCTGTGTCCTCTTCCATTCTGCTAAAATTTAACCTTCTACAACTGAACTATTTTAACAAATAGTAAAAACCAACAGCAGTGAGTTTGGAGTCTTGTCATCTAAGTCTTTCAACCTCTCTGTTTGCTTACAATAAGTGGAGTATCCAAGGAGATGGTGTCCAGCAAGCTCCTCACTCTTGTCATCCTCAAACATGAGGAAATTGTTTTGTCATCTCAGAAGCCACAAACAAATGTGTGTTGCTCTCCAGGGACAGATCATGAATAGTTATTCAAGTCTTCTGCCTTTTCTGAATCGTTACAGGCCTCTTGACCATACCCGTCTGGTAAAGTGCCTCTGGAGCACTGCAGGGATTTTTTTCTGTTCCTGTCGTGTTCCCCAGGGTGAGCCTGGCTTTTGTACCCCCAGCCTGTCCTTCACAGCCTCTGTGTCCCGCTGGCTGAGGGCTCTCCTTCCAGCTTTTCCGTTTGATCCCTGCTGGAGCTGGGGGAAGCTCCCCGTGTGCCCGGCCGACAAACCCCCCGCTGCACGAGCTCACGTGGCTAAATGCTGGGGGTTACACCCTTTGAGAATTTGGGAGGGAAGGTGTCTTTTCTCAGAAGCCTTTCAGTGCCATGAAGGGGAGGGAGAAACCAGGAAAAGGCAACGGGAGACAAACGCAACCCAGGGCACGGCCCAGGCGGAGTGAGGTGTTCCCAGGAGAGCTGCTGGAGGTTGCTGAGCAAATTAACTCTATTAACGCAACTGATGAGAGTCTGAGCTGTCTGAGTTCCTGTGCCTTCTATCTGACAGAATTCATCTGGTGGCTGCTTGTAATAGCATGACCTTAATGGACTCATCAAGAGAGCAAGGCTGTATCTCTGGCTAAACATGGTTTTGGGACCACACTGTGCCCTGGGCAGCTCCAGCAGGCTGCTGAGATCAAGAGAGACACACTCTGGTGTAACAGGGTTTGGGATCTGGCCCCTTCATCCCTCCAGGAGAGGCAATTTCAAGTGTCATCACCTCCTCAAAACTATACTGCAGAAGAAATAAATTACTAAAGGGATTTGATTGTTCATTACTCTGCCGAGCTGCAAGGAAATGAAGCAGAACTAAAATTAAGGGCTGGGAGGCTGAGGAAATGTCAGACAACACTTCCCTTCTTCTCCAGGGCTCATCTTCTCCCCCAAAACCAGGCTGGGGCACTGTCCATCCTGCTGCACTGAGCTGCAGGTTGCAGGAGGGCAGGGGGTGTCTGTGGGGTTGGCCAAGTGGGATGGAGAGAGGCCAGGTGAGGTTTGGGCTGGGTTTGGACAGGTGGGTTAGAGGCAACAAAGTCCTATTTACCCACTCCTTTGCTCGAGTGGCAAAGAGAAGAAAAAACAGCCCACTGAGAGGTGTCTTTAGTGGAGTTCCCACCTCAGCAGCTCCTCTGCAGGAGCCTCATCGCTGCTGCATCCCACGGGGTTAACACCCTGCTCCCACTACTGCATCCAAAGCCCATCCTGGGTAGTGGCCGCTGGAAGCACAGCAAGGGGAGGTCACCAGGGGCTAAAGCCACATTCCAGACATGCCTTTGCAGCCCGTAGCTACTCAAGCAGATGGCTGTTTCACCAAGGATGGCTGCTGCTTCCCGCAGGAGGGGAGAGGGAGAATGATCACTGCCCTTGGTTACTGGCAAAGCAATTGCCTTTGCTGGAATGTGGCTGAGATCTCCACCAACATCAAGCACAGCCATGTGTCCACTTCAAAGCAGGCACCCCAGGGAGGGCTGGACCCGCACAGCACACTGCCAGGCTCTCCCCAAACCTCATCAGAGACAGGCCGGTGGTTTGCACGGTCCCTGAGTGCCAGCTGGCACTGGAAAAATTCCAGAGGAAAGCAGAGTGGTCGGGCATCTCCGGGGAATGCGGTGATTAGAACCCAGACAGTGGGATGCCCACGCTGGGAATGACCCAGGGGATACCCAGCGCTGTGGTTTTCAGAGGAGGGGAATTAGAGAGGGGACGTATCAGGTCACTCACAGAGGGGCTCAGCAGCTGTGGGGGATTCCCACTTGTGGGAGAGGAGAAAGGACAAGGCAGAGAGGTCAGAGGCATTTGTTTGTTGATCCACCCGTGGGGACACGGGCTTTTGGCCCCATCAAAAACACAATATAACCAGGACCCTCCCAGCACCCCTTTGCTGCAGGGAGATGCAGCGGTGCCGTGTGGGAGGTGAGCACCTCATTTTGGGGGGCCCTGTGGACCCAGCCTGTGCTGGGGGGGGGGATTTCCAGGGAAATGAGGCAGTGCCAGGATCGAAGCCATGCCTTGGCACTCGCCTGTGTGGTGGCTGATTGTGTAAGTGAGAGTTACATCAACAAACACCCTGACAGGCAGAAGCTGTGACAGGCTCTAAAAATTCCATCTGACTTATATCAGGGCACAGAGGCAGAAGAGAAGCTCTGCCTTCATTTTGGTGGTTAACCTTTAGCTGGCTGTGTTGCAAAATGTGGAATATTTCGAGATTGTTTTAAGTCAGGGCGTTCCCTGGTGTAAAATCTTTGTATACTTTCAAGACTAATCATCAAGAAAGGAGACCTAATCAGTGGAACAGGCAGCAGCCAGCATCCCTTAGTCAAGGACATCTGGGAACTAACAAGTTTTAAGGATGTAGCAAATAAAGGTGTTGTTGTGTGTCAGTAGAACAGAGGGCAAGTGAGCATCCCTTACTCAAGGACCTCCTGGAACTATTAAGGAAGGACGTATTGGATCAAGATGTTGATGTATGTCTATGTATACATTGCCAACTTGGCAAAAGACCCAAGGTCCATGTATCCTACAGCTGAACTGTGCTCATTATAATACTAAAAAATATTAATGTATCTTTTATATAATTATAACAGTAAAAAAGACCCTGCCCAGGTAAAGATCATCAGCAGAAGTCAGGTGGGATTATGTAACTCGTATGGAAATGACTGACTAATCCTAACAGGGGGTCTGTACCTCTCATTAACTCTGAATTTCTGTGTGCAAATAGTGGCATGAGAAGTCCAGTGGGGTGTGCTGGATTTGGGGGACACCGCCAAGCACCTAGGCTTGGGCAACTCTGAAATAAATAATCAGTGTCTCTCTTGGGTGTGTAATTATCACACCAGGTAACAAATCCGATCCCGTGGGCAACAGCTGCCCCTCCAGCTCCTGAGGTGGCACAAAACCAGAAGCAATGAGGTCCTGAGCGGTCTCTGGGGCTGGAGGAGTCTCTGGGAGGCAGGGACGGGGAGATGTGCTCCATCAGCTCTGCTGTGGGGATGCTTTTGTCACCAAGTGAAGCGCAGACACTCCTCCTGCTCAGAAACCCCTGCTGAGGTCCAGCTGCCTCTCCTTCTCTCACCACATGAGCAGCACGTGGTAACAGAGCTGGGTCTGGACCCCGGAGGGGCTTAAGTGGTGCTGCAGCCCCCAAAGCGACCATGGAACACGGGTTTGTGTCTGCACAGGGCGGAATCACCTTGCTGGGAAGTGCTTCCACTAGTGGTTCTTGCAGCCTGGCCACCTCCACCCGCAGTGAGGGTGGACCAAGGTCTGAGGGGGCTTTGGTGGGAGCAGAATGAGGTGCTGTGCTCCCCTTCTGCTCTCCAGGCCAGGACCAAAGGGTGTGAAGGTTTTGGACCCAGGAAACGCTGCTGCTGAAGGGGCAGGAGGGCACTTCAGCCCCACACGTTGAAGGTCCTGTGCCCCTGGCTCAGCTTCCCCAGCAGTGTCCTTCCCTTCTTAGTCCCTTTTATCCTCTGGGTGCTTGGCTGTCCCTGGAAGGGATTCACTTAATACACACAGCGAAGGGAACTGCCCCCAGAGAATCCTACCCCACCTCTCCTCCCTCAGACTTCAGATCCCTTTAAAATCTCCAGGGCCTTGCTGTTTATCCTCCCCTTCGGCCTATCAGTTCCACTATCAGCTCTGGCTCTCCTGGGAGCAGCATTTCATTAACCCTTTGCAAACACAGGGAATCAGGAGGCTGGGAACCAGCCTGTGCCTGGGGGGGTGTGTGTGTTCTGTTGGAGCGGTGTCTCAAATTAGCCAACCCTGCTCTTGCCTTTAAAACCAAACTGGGGATCTATTTGTTCTGCCAAGCTTTTCAGCTCGGTTTAATTTAGCTCTGTGAACTTGCCATGTCTCAGGCTCCCTGGAATGTGTCAGGTGGGGTGCATTATAAATATGCATCGTCTGAGCTCATTGTCTTTGCTCAGCGGGAAGAAAAGAGTCCAGCAAGCGCTGACTCCTTCCAGGGGGGGTCAGGGTGACAATGCAGGTCATGGGCAGGCTTTCTTCGGGCTGGCATTGCAGGGGAGCACCAAGGTAGCACTGACTCGAGCAGGCTTGGCTGCTGGAAGGGCTTCAGAGCTGCCAGCACAGAAGAGAAGGGTCACAGTCCCTGCCCCTGTGAGCAAGGCAGCACGTCTGAGTGCCCTGGCCAGCCGGCCATGAAATAGGTGGGGATTTGCTCCGTGCGGGGAGGTGATAAATGGAAAGGGAAGCCTGCTTTGGAACTGGTTATGGATGCAGGCAGGTCTTTGAGCAAAACGTTTATCAGAGGTGTTGTGTGTTGCTGTGCTGGTTTTCTGCGAAGCGATGAGGGATCAGGTTGAATTTAGGAGGGGGCAAAGACAGGAGGAAGAGTGTGCAGCTCTCTCTGAGCAAATTGGCTTCACTCAGAGCTGCAGTAAAACAGCCCAGAGACTGACCCAGCTTCCAGATTTACACGGGGGGTCAGGTTGGGGCATCAGCAATTAGGTGGGGCTCAGGCTCTCCTTGGGGCAGCTGAACTCATGGCAGATGGTCAGAATAGAAAGAAGCCAATCCCAGTGTGAGACCCAGTCCTCTCACCCAAATGAAGCCTTCCTGCCTGCCCAGACTCCTTCCCACAGGCCTGCTCCTGCCCACCTGCTCAGGCTGGATGGCACTGTGCATGCACTGCAGGGAGTGCAGAACGGGCTGTCTGATCCCAGCTTTACATACAAAGTCAGTCCCAGGCAGGCACAGACCCTTCACTGGGGGTGTAACATATCCCCCCCCCTTCAAGCCTCGATCCCAAAAACAGCCAGGCTGCTTCATGATGCAAATGTCCCAACCACACAAGTAGCTCTCAGGGAGGAGACCTCGCTTCCAAAAGTGTGACAGACACAGTCTCTCCTTTCGCAAATTCCTCCACATCCCTCCCTCATTACCAAGAGCAAGTGAGTCATTTCCTCTGCTCTGCCATACCCTTGTCTGGATGCTTTCCAGTTGATCCATCTCTGCCTCACTGCAAGTTGCCTTCGGGAGCATCTCTCTTGCTCTCCTGCAAGTTGGTTCTCCCCAGCCTTTATTGTCCCTCAATTATTATTGACTGCTGCTCTCTGCAGCTGCACTGTGTCTCCCCTGGGCTCTGCTCCCGTGGATGCCTCTGCCCCTTTGTCTCTCTGCTGTGCAACGCTCCCCTGGCTCTTGGCAGTGAATCACAGTCCTCACAGACAGAGCCATCAGCCCCGAGGCTGTTTGGACAAGGGGACTGTCAGAGCCACTGCCGTGAAACTCTGCTCAGCTGTGTGCTGTGACTGTGCCTGATGCGCCCCAGTCGGGATACACATCCATGTCCATCCACTCCTGGCTTCTTTGGGAACAACTGGCAGCGTTGGAATGGTGGGTGTGATTTAACTGAGCTCTGGGAGTGGTGAATTGCAGTATCAGCACCTCCCCAAATGTTTTAATTGATCCAGTCGGTGCAAAGACCTTCATCTGTTAGCAGGTACTTTTGGAAAGGCAGGCACACGCACCATCAGGTGACTGGCAAGGACGCTCTGTGGAGAGACAACCACTTTTTCTCCCTTCCTGTGTCTGCCTCCATCTCCAGAAGAGCCGTGGGAGAACAAAGTAACGAACAAAACAGCTCTGAAAGAGACTGGGGGTGGGACGCCCTTCTTTTCTCCTTAATTGTAATACTGTGAATTAATTCAGTTTTCCAGCAGGAACGAGGAGTTTCCCAGCAGCCCTTAGACATCCAGATAAGGCTGAGCTGTTTGTTCAGCCCCTTTGGGTTCTCTCTGGTACCTGCCTCACTGCCAACTGCTTCACACCAACTTTTTTTGGAGAGTTTTAAATTATTCAAGCGTGACACAGAGCACGGGGGTTTGCATTCTTAATTGGCAAAGCCTTTTCCCACTCCTGTCTGGAGGCCCCTGAGCTGTCCTGCCAATTTATTCTGATCCTGATTCACAAGCCTTGCAAACATCTTCCCAGGGCTGCCCGAAAGCCCTGTCAATGTAACTGAATCCTCATCTGCCAGTTCTGATCATCTCCTGGGGCTTTTCCTGGAGTTCCCCTGTGTGACTTGTAACACCCCTGCTTGCAGCCACCCTGCCCTCCAAAAAAGCCCTGTTGGTGCCCTCCAAACTATCAGACACAGCTCTTCCCCAGGAAGGGGAGACTGAGGGATACAGATGAAAAATGGCTTAAAACCGGGGGGGAGGGAAATAAAGAGGGAAGAGCAAGCAGAAGGGAAGGTTTCTCTCTACTTCTCATTTTCTTCTTGTATCCTCTGCACTTTCTTGCTCTCTCAGGACCTTCTCCTCTCATTTATCTTCCTTGTCTCCCGGTGTTTCCCGTTACTGTTAGTGATTATCCCTGTCACCTTTCACAGCTTCCATCCCGGACTCCTGCAAAGCCACGACCAACCCTTCGGCAGGACGGATGGATCGGGCTGTCCTGCACACGCAGGGGCAGGGCTTGCGGTCACGGGGCTGTGCTTTGGCACTTGCCACTGCAGTGTCACACAGCTGGGTGGGTACCGACAGCAGGACGTTCATTCCCCAGTCCTGAGAGCCTGGCAGGAAGGAGGGACCCTCACAGACCCCAAATTTCTCCTTGTCCTCCTTCATTCTTTCACTCTCCTCGTCCCCTTACTGTCTTTACCCAGTGCCCTGTGTTTACCTCTCCCTCTTCTTCAGAACGACGGCTGTGTTTTCCCCTCCCTAAATTCTCTTGGCCCCTTCCTGCTGTTACGCAGGGCCCCGTTCAAGTTCCCGGAGATTCATTTTATTTACTTATTTCCCTCTTTCTCCTTCCACCCCCTTCCCCCACGCACATACACGCACACACCTGATTTACAGCAGCAGCAGGAGGCTGATGGTCTCTGCTCCATCCCGAGAGCCATCAGGGGCCAGTTCATCCCGGGAATGCCCCAGCCGAAGGCACTGGGAGGTTCTTTAGGGTCGAGAGCCATAGGAGGCCAGTTTACCACGGGAATGCCCCAGCCGAAGGCACTGGGAGGTTCTTTAGGGTCGAGAGCCATAGGAGGCCAGTTTACCACGGGAATGCCCCAGCCGAAGGCACTGGGAGGTTCTTTAGAGTCGCTGGCCCTGGCCGGGGGCTTGGATTGCGACATGTCAGCTCCGTGCCCGAGCAGGGCTGCGGGAGAGCTGCCTCAAGGCAGAAATATTATTTACGAGATAACGTGGCTTACGGAGGAGGGAAAAGGAAGAAAAGTGGCTGCCACTGCTGGGGATTTTGGGGAGCAGCGAGTTCTGGCGACCGCAGCATCCAACACGCGGCTCTGAGCTCTGCATTAGGGACCAGTGTGGGATGCTGCCCCGTGGATGCTCTGGGGTGTCGCGGTTTGGCAAGAGAAAGGCAGGTTTGCACGGAGGAGGGTGGGGAACCGGTGTCAAAACAATTCCCAGGGTAAATTGCTCCCCGGCAGCGCTGTCTCAGCGTGGTGCCGCCAGCCCCAGCGGTCTGTACCGACACAGCCAGCGCGGCGGGGCTCTGCTCCGCACTCTGCTATTGACCGGAGGGGGGGCGCGTTCCCTGGGAGGTGTTTACACACCTCACTTCACTCCTGCATGACAGCAGCAAATCTGAGCGGTGAGGGAGGCTGGCTGCCGGGTGAGACCTGGGAATTGGCTGCTGGCAAAGCTCCAGCACTGGGATTTCAGGATTCGAGTGCTGATGCAACGGGTGGGAGGTGGGAGGAAGAGGCAGATCCTCACCCTGGAAAGCCCTGTGTACGTTGTCCCGTGTGGTTTGGGAGCGTGTGCAGATGTTTTATGGCCACACTTAACTTGGTTTTATTCCTCTGCACGTGTAAAGTGGGTATAGTTTAGTGGCCTTGGGGCCAGGTAGTTTAGGGAGGGGAGATTCTGGGAGGACAAGAGGGCTCGGCCTTAAGCTGTGCCAGGGGAGGTTTAGGTTGGATATTAGAAAGAAATTCTTTCCGGAGAGGGTAATCAGCCATTGGGATGGGCTGCCCAGGGAAGGGGTGGATTCTCCATCCCTGGAGGGGTTTAAGATGAGGCTGGACGTGGCACTGAGTGCCATAGTCTGGGAACCGCGGTGGTGTTGGATCAAGGGTTGGACTTGATGATCTCAGAGGTCCTTTCCAACCTGTCTGATTCTATGATTCTATGATTCTATGATACCTCTCTGGTACTATGGTACCCAAAGCCATGATTATCACAAATAAGGGCCATATAGTCCAGTATCTGGTCTCTAAGAGCAGCCAGTAGCCAGGGCATTAAGGTAAGTACAAAAATTAAATGTGGAAGGCAAGTTTCGCAGAGCACCTTGTTCCCTCATCCCTATCTTGCTCCCCTACCCTGAATTTCTTTCCCTCCTCCTCTTCCTCCTCCTTCTTCCTCCATTCCAATTATCTCCTCCTTTCATCACTGCCGGAGTTGTAAGTACAAAGTACCAATTAGCTAGTTTTCAAGTTTAATTAGGTTGGAAGGTAGAGCAAATTAAATCCTTTTATCGCGGGTTTCAAAGCGCTTTCCCATCAGGCCCGTGGGATGGGTTGCCTTTGAATGAGGTCCGTGTTAGTCACCCAGGAGCTGGCTCAGGTCACAGAGCTCTCCAGCCATGGGGCAAGCAGGAGACGAAACGCAAGATGTGATATGTTTCCCCTTTACCCCTAAATCCTACACTCAGGGCGTCTTTCTAGGGAAGCTTTAGGGGTGCACATACGCCTGCTCCACCTCAATGAATTCAGCATTGCTCCTTAGCTCTCCTAAGGTCGACTTGGACAAGGCTCTCCCTCATTCCAGGCAGTGCCAGGAATTCAGTGAATACACTTTGACAAAGCCCAGCAGAAGGCTTTCAAAAACAGTTAAACAATGTCAAGTAGCAGGTCCACTCGAGTGCTTGGAAGCACCTTTGTTCCCTAAAGCCTTCTTTCTTCGAGGGCTGAACAAAGGCTGAATGAGAGATCCAGGAATAACCACCTGATTTAAGGGGAAATTACAGGGTGGATTAAGGAGGGGGTTAACTCTTGGGCACGCAGTGGGCTGCAGTTGTAGCTTCTGTTCCTCTTGAGCTCTGAGGGCTGTGTTTCATTAGGACCCGTCCCCCTCCACGGGGCTGCCTGGACCCAGAGGCAACTTCAGGGCGAGTTGGCCCCTTCGCTCCTGGGATCCCCGGCTGTGCTGGCCCCGGTGCCCTACTGATGCTCCGACCCTCTCCCCTGTACTCCCCCCCTGTGCGTTGCAGACAAGCCACTACCTCAGAGCGCCCCGGGAGGCATCATTGGCATCGTGGGAGGCGTCGTGGCAGCCGCTCTCATCCTCGGCGTGGCCGTCACCGTCATCGTCGTCTACAGGCGGCAGCAGAAGAACCGCACGGAGACGGACAACGACCTGTGAGTGACCCCCCACGCCCACAGAGCGGCAGCCCAGGGGTGCTGTGGGTGCTGTGGGGTGGGAGAGAGCGCCTCTGGCCCTCCCCGCCACCTGCACACACGGAAAAATTGGCAGCAAGCCGATTTTTTTTCCCTGACGTCTCTGCCGGGTCTGCCACCCCCTGGCTCACTCCTCCGGTTCTCTTCCCGTCCCTGGGGCTCCCTCGTGCTTTCCATCCTGCTCTCTGCTGCTTTTCGAGCTCTTACCATGAGCTTTAGGTGGAAACTGAGGCGCGGTGATGTTCACCCAGATGCTGTAGCGTGTTCTAGGCCGTGGTGCAGCAGCTCAGTGCCCCCTCTCACCTCCATGGGTAGAAGAGAATCCTGTTCTTCCTTTCTCGGAGAAATGGCTTCAGGCTCTTGAATTCGACCGGGTGACATTCTGTCATCAGAGATGTCACCCTGAGCACCTCTGAATGCATCCCAAAAGGGTCTGGAAAGGGTTCACATCCACTCAGCATTCCGGTTTTGCACACAGGGTGGCATGAACTCTGGCAATAGCAGGGAGAGAGGACACCACAGGGGCTCCTCTTTGACAGGTACTTGCTTTGCTCTGCCCCGCACCACACAGCAAGGATCCCAGGCAGGGAATTGTGTGGTGTGGAGGTCAGTTTATGCAGCGTGAACCTCTTCAGAAACATTTACCCTGGGCTCTTCTGAAAAAGCTCTGCCTTGTCACCAGCTCTTCACCAGAGCACCCCCTCCCTCCCTTCCCACCTCTTCCCACCACCTCCCTCCTCTCCCATCTCACGCGGGAGGCACGGAAAGCCCAAGGCCCAGAGGTTGCTTTTATCTTCCACAACCCCCCCACCTCATTGTTGTTACACCTTGGGCACATTTTGTGCTCCATTTAATCCCATTTGAGAGAGGGCATTGGAGGAGAGCGGCAGAAGGGAGGGAAGAGAAGCGGGCAGAGCAGGAGCAGAGACAGAAAAGGCACACAAACAAAAAAACCCAGCACCACGAGGTGAAATTGCATCAACAGCACAGGCCCTGTGATGGAGATGCATTCTGACAATCCACTTCCCACAATGGCCCTCCACCAGGCTCGGGGAAGAGCCACTTTACCAGAGAATAGAAACACAACAGTGCCCTGCTCTGCAGAGGTGCTGCCTCTATTGTGGAAGCTGATCCAAAAGGTAATAGAATTTCTTTTCTGTGGAGCCATAAAGTCGATGTTTCACAGAGCCTCTGGGAGCTCTTTCACCCTCCCCTTCACCCATAAACTCTGGTCCCACGCTGGAATCCACCGGGCTGCCAAGAGCAGTTGCCCATCTCCATCAGATCTGGTGGAGTTTGTGCGGACAGGAGGGAGGGGGGAGCCGGCTAATTAGTGGATCAGAGTTTTAATAAGTTTTGTAAAAGGATTGGACACATCTGTGCATGTGAACAGAATGTGCAGAGACAGTCTCCAGGCTGGGATTACCATGGCTGCCAATCCCTTTTGCTCTGGGGCAAGAGCTGACCCCCCGACTGGGGGTCAGGGATGAATGTCCCTGCGTGGCACAGCATGGCTGGGGGCAGGATCCAAAGTCCTGCTGGGAAGCCCTGTGGCAGGGGCTACCATTCCAGGTAAGCTGCCAGACTGGGGTTGGCATAACCTCGCTGCCACCTTCCAGTACCTCACAGCCATAAAAATAAACCACCTCCCGTGGGATGGTGTTTGAGCCATTCCAAAGCCGGGTATCCCAGCTGCACCCTCGGGAGCCGCAATCCGACACGGAGATTTGCTTGGAACAGGAACAGAATGCTAGGAGGGAGTTTATTTCTATTAACAATTCTAATTGGGGTGAGCAAAAGGGCACGGGGGAGTTCCTGGGAGTAATCTATATGATTATATTGGCAGTTAGGTGACAAACACAATCAAAGCCTTGGTGCAGGGGACATCAAAGCAGCAGATCCTTCTTCCTTGCTCTCTAATCATCAGACACTTCTTTCCCTACAGAATTGACTTGCCTCCATCCCACAAACCTGCCCCTCCACCAAAGAGGAAACAGGAGATGAAAAGCCACCTGACTCCAGATGATATTCAGGTATTCCTCCCCAACCTTCCTCTGGCAAGGAAAACTGATCCCAAGCAGTGTCCACAGTACTTAAATGCTGGGAAATGGGGTTTCCAAGAGCAAAGAAGTCCATGGCCCGAGTTTGGGGGGCAGAAAGTAAGGACTTTTCAAGGCCAGGTTGGACAGGGCTGTGAACAACGTGGTCTAGTGGAAGGTGTCCCTGCCCATGGCTGGGGGTTGGAAATAAATTATCTTTAAGGTTCTTTCCAACCCAAACCATTCTGTGATTCTCTGATTCTGAGATCCTATGATGCTGTGACTTGTGTCCCCCCCTGAACTCCCAGGGTCTGGCACTCACTGAAAGCCCTAATTTGGATTCTGCTGAGTCCCTTTAGTGGGTGTTGAGTTCCAAAGGAGTTGGTGTTCAGGTGGGCTCTTGGGTGTGAGGACTTTTGTGAGGACATCTCCCCCCATTTTGAACGGCACAAGTGAGGGGTGTGAGAATGAGAGAAGGAGAAGAGGAGGCAAATAACACGGTGGGAGCAAGGGAGGAGGTGAGATGCTCTGCCCTTCGTGGTGTCACCTGAACAGGCATTACCACAAGCTGTGACAGAAGGATGGTCCCTGTCCTTCTCATCTCTCTTCTCTCTCCTCTGTTACAGGTTGTTCACTTAGACAACATGAAACACGAGGAGGAGATCCAGAAGCTCCCCTTGCAGACTCCATACTATGACATGGCAGCCCCTGAGCCCTCTCCCTACACTGACAAGCTGGTAAGGACCCTGCCAAACTGGGTGCTGGTGGTGCTGCCCGGCCTCACCCTCACACTCAGCCTCTCTGCCTTGCACACAGGATCTCTCACCCTAAAAATTAAAAGATCCCCAAGAGCAGCTTCTCAGCCCAGGATTATCCTGTGCTGGAGGAAGGCAACCTCCACACTGACCTCAGCCCACCTCTGAGACCCTAACTCAGCGTTTGCCCCTTTCCACGGGTCCTAGAGCTGTGCCTTTATGGGTCATTCCTCAGTAAAACACCCCTGTTAACTCCAAATCCTTTACCTACATATGGCACCTAAGCCTACAAGCCCACCCTGGCCACTCTTCACCTCCTGCAATGAGCCCCTGTTAGAGTTTGCAGCTGAAGGAAGCAGCAGGGAGAGCTTCACAAAGCAATTATCTGCAGGGCAGAGCGTGCCAGTGTCTGACTCTCGCTTGACAACAGTTCTTTAAGCCCCTTTTTTTCTGTGTGTGTGGATTTGTTCAGCCTCAGATGGGGAGATGCTGGTGTAAGGCAGCAGCAGCAGCAGTGAGATTAAGGGTCAGGAGGAGATATTAGCAGCCACAGGGGAAAGGCTGGCTTGCAAGGAGGGAGGCTGAAGGAGGAAATGTCAGACACAAAGGCAGGTGAGATGGGAGTCCCTTTTTGATGAGAAAACAGAAAACCACTGGGCCCTCCTTTCCCTCCCTCACCCCGTGGCATGGGGCTGCTCCCCGCCTTGATCCGTGGGAGACAAGACATCCCCACGTAAATGCTGCAGGCCTCTCCCAAATTCTTCAGTTCAGAGCACTGCACACCGAGCCTGCTGCTCCAGCAACCTGAGCCCATTTGTTTGAGAGAGCTCTACAAATACCAGCCCACACCGGAGTAATATTTTATGACCATAACTCATTATAACCCAGTTCATCCTGGTATGACCCTTTAATGGGTGTTCCTGTGCAGATAATGGAAGGACAGGGCCCAGTGACCTTTAGCTGGCAGAAGTCTGCAGCGAGACAGATGCTGAGGGCATTGGAAATCAGAAGGCACAGCTCTGTGCTGGGCTGTGGTGTGCATGTGACCCCATTTCCCTCATCCCAGCTGAGAATGGCCCACGTCCCCAAAGAAAAACTTTCCCCCTTGGAGTCCTCCCTCAGTCCTGGGTCTGGTCTTTCTGATCCCTGCTGAGTTTAAAATGAGACACAGGGTGCTAGAGCAAGGCAGCTGCTGGGAGAGCATCTGAGGGCTGGGTTTCAGGCAGGGAGGAGGATAGAGGAGCTCATTTCGGGAAATAATGAGCAGTCAGTTAATTAAGTGGCAGAGTTAGTGATGTGAGATGGGGCCTGATGGGTAGCTGCTCTGTAACCATGGGAACAGAGTTTGCTGCTCTCAGTTTTGGCCTGAGAAGATGCATTTCCACATCCCAAGCCTGGCACTCGCTGCTCCCCACCCATGGATTCAGCCAGGAGGTGACGGACTGTGGAGCTCTCATTTCATCTGGCCCACGAAGGGCTCGCTTTGCAGCGGTGATGTGGTGTCTGGGTGACTCCAACACTGCTGCCACAGCTCTGCCAGCTCTTGGCACGGGTCTGGCACAGCTGTGGGTTGGCCCTGTGCCCTGGTCAGCCCCTGCAAACGGTGTCACACTCCCCCACCACGTACCTGCTCCGTGCCCTGGCTCTGCGCCCCGGGAGGAGCGAGCTGAGGCTTGCTCCCACTCCTTGCTAAATCACCGTGTCCTTTGGGCAGGCAGCAGGCTGCTCAAGTTTGGGACTGGCAGGGGGGAGAAGGGTGTTGCTTTGCTGCCAAGGAGTGCTGATTTTGCTGGATTCCTCCCAGGTAGCACAGGCAGTACGTGCTGCCACAGCCAGGCCAGGTGTGCACCGCGTTGCCCAGCCACGCTCTGCAAAGGAGCCAGCTCCTGCCCTCCTCCCTGCCAGGGAGAAAAGTGACCTGCATCGCTTATTTCCCACCCCTAAAGCATTGCAGAGGCCTCCTGTTCGTGCCACAGTGGCGTTCTGAGGAGTGTCTGGGCTAGCACTGCTGTGGAAACCCCCGGGGAACAGCAGCAGGGAGGGTGGTGGTTGCCAAAACCAGCACTCCCAGCTCAGTCCCAGCAGCCATATCCCATGGGATGGAGCCAGACCAGCCCGATCCCTCACCTGGGACGTGGGTCAGTTGGAGGATGAGGAGGGAAGCACATCCCTTCAGCTTCACCTGGTCTCTGCCAGCCTCACTTGGATACAGCCCCACTCCCACCGTGTTCAGACACAGCTACTCCGGAGTATCTGTGGTTCTGGGATCCTTTAGAGGGGAAGGCACAGCAGAAAGGCAGGATATTCTTGTTCTGCTTGTACTTCATCTGCAGATTTGACTTGGGAGGGGAGTGAAGAAGATGAGAGTCGAAGGGAACGGATTCTGCAGGAAAATGGGGCGGGTGCATTCAGCTTTAAATGAATTGTGCAAAACCTCGTAATTTGGGATAAACTAGATTTATCACAAGGCAGCATGAAAGCCACTGCCTGGGGTTGACAATTTCACAGCACTGGAATGGGAGTCAGAAAGTGATTAGAGATGGCAAAGAGCGAGGGAGGGAGAAATGGGAGAGGGGCCAGAGAGAAAATAAAAGGCAGGTGGAGGAGGAACCTCCAAAGAGGGTGTGCGGGGATGTGTGTGTGGACACGTGCTGGCAGGGGACCAGGGGAAGGGAGAGGCTGGGCCATGTCTGTGGGGCCAGGATACCTGCAGAAGGGAGCAGGGGGGAGCCCTGTGTCAGAACTGGGAAGGAATATGTACAGTCAGGTGTTGCAGAGTGTGGGAAAGCTGAAGCGGAGCTGACAGCAGCAGAACGCCCAAGGACAGTGGAGTGGACAACTGAGAAGTGGGTGTAGGGATGGAGGGGTTGCCTGCAGCATTTGTCTCGGAGCTCTTGTGGGGTGGCAGCGTTGGTTTGTGGGAGGGTATCAAAGCAGGAGTGAAGGTGTGGAAGGGGGAGTGTGTCTCAGGTGTGTGGCTGACAGCGGGTGTGCTCTGTGTGCGTGTGAGAGGGAGCAGGAGAGAGCTGGGGCTACCAGTGCGTGTAGGAGCAGAGCCATGATTAGTGTACGTGTCAGCAGGCCCCATTTGCACAGGTAGAGGGGCAAGTTTCATTGCTGCAGACAGCGAAATAATTCCTTTCGGTTTGCAGGGCAATTACCGGGGTGCCGATGCCGATGATTTACAGCCAGCGCTTGTGTGAGGCAGGGCTGGACCTTGTATACAAGTCACATTATTGATATTGTCATAAATTCTGCTCCCAACGAGCAGCAGGGAGAAGGAGGAAGCCCAACAGTGGGAGAAACTCCATGGAGAAAACACCTCCTGTGGGAAGGAAGCACTGTTTTGGAGAGGAGTGAGGCAAAGTAGGCAGGAAAACGTAAAACTTGGTCTGCCTTTCTCTGGGACTGAGATACAAGGTTCAGGGGGAGAGGGTTTGCAGGGCCTGGGTTTAGGTTTGAGACTGGAGTTGGCACTACTAATTTTCCTAAATGTCCATAGTCCGGGTCCAGACACGAAGCAGAGAGGCCACAGGATGCACAGCTCTCATGCCAACAACTTGCCACTGCCATCTGCTCACCCAGGGCAGGACAGAGGTGACCTCAAGCCTCCTGCTCCCCCAGCATCCAGCTTGGGAAGCGTGGAAATGCTGCTGCAGCAGTGTTCCCCATTCCCCTCACGGGGGATCGGGGAGCCAAGCCCTGGCACAGCAGGCAGAGATAGTCACTCACTGAATAACCCCTTCCAGCAACAGGCACTCAACCAGCTCATTACAGGGCCATAAACTTCTGAAAATGGCTCTGCCACAGCTGGTAGGTGGCTGAGGACACTTCCAAA
This sequence comes from Oxyruncus cristatus, assembly GCA_013399855.1. Lineage (NCBI taxonomy): Eukaryota > Metazoa > Chordata > Aves > Passeriformes > Cotingidae > Oxyruncus > Oxyruncus cristatus. Next base: position 302,233 of record VXAY01005489.1, read on the forward strand.
CAAAGAGGAGAGAAACGCTTTCAAATTAAACACCTTTTGCATAATTGCCATGCGATGCAGCCATTTTGGAAAGGGGAGAGGGAAACTGGAAAGCTGTTTCATTTGGAAGAGAAAACTCTCTCCTCTCAGAGAGGCTTAGCAGATGCCTGGCTAATGCTGGCACAGAAAACAGCTCTGAAAGTGAGTATTAAAGAAATTCCACAGGGCAAGTAGCCAGAGTCCCCCTCACACCTTGGCTATTGGCACCAAGGCTCCTCCTGGTGATCCATATTCCCCACTGAGCCGGGAGCTTCCCGGGCCATCCTGCCTTCCAGGGCTCTCCCATTATTATTGTCTGCAAAGCATGAAAGATGTCTGGGTAGGAATGATCAGACAAATTGGATAATATTCCGTTCATGCAGCTCTTGCTGATAAGCCTGCTTAGTAAAGGAATACCCATAAATATTCCCATGCCAAAGAGGGATGCTTTTAGCCTCTATTAGTCGTTATTACAACGACAAAATCGTGCTGCACGGTTAATCTGCAGTAGCAAGCTGTGCAGTCAAGCCTTGTGTCAAATGTGGCACTTGAGGGCCCTCCAGTCCCCACGCTGGGGCAAAACAACAGTGTTGGCCAAGCAGTGTCCTTTCCTCGTGGCAGTGCCCCTGGAGCTGCGGATTTGAGGCCGTTCCCTCCAGGCGTCTCCTTCCCGAGGCCCATGGAATTCAAGCCCATGGTTTTCAGTCCTGCCCCCAGCCCTGCGTTTGCCCCCAGGGTGTTGCAGCGAGCCCCCAGTTCCCGGCCCAAACCGGACAGCTCAGGCGCCTGAGAAGGCTTGAATTCACTGAACCGCCCCCCCAGCTGGGGAAATGCTGATCCTGGGGGGGTTGGACGGGAGATCAGAGCACTGAGGTGCTGCCTCAGTAAAAGGGGAGTGCTGCCAACCCGGGCTTAGTCGCTCAGCTCTGTGGTGAATTTGGGGAGCAGCGCCTTTGGCACTTTTGCTTTGATTTGGGATTTTGCCTTACTGATTTATTCATTTACCTCCCCGCCTCCCTCTTTTTTAACTGTTTTTTCTTCCTCCCCTCCTCACCCTTCTCTTCTTTCTCCCCCACCCTCCACACGCCCCCTCTCCCCTCTCGCTCACTCGTCTGCACGGACCCTCTGCCCCGTCCTCACTCCCCACTCCGACCCCGACTCCTCCCTCCCGTGTCCCCCACTGCCTTGCTGCTCTCTTCTCTCCAGAACTCTGGCAACAAGGACTGTGATGTCCAGTATGCAGAGCTGGACACGTCCGCTCTGGCCTCGTCACCCAGCCCTCGGACCTCCATCCATGCTGGCGGAGACCTAGTCGAGTATGCAACCATCCAGCCCAACTTACGCTAGCGCATGTCACTCTAGGCCCTTTCCCCTCAGATTCTGGCCTCAAGGTACACAACTGCACTCTGCCTTCCTCACTGCACCCCTCAAAGTCATTGCTCTCCCCCCAGCCCTGCGTCTCCTTCCCTCCTCTGGAGTGGTCCCCACTGTCTGTCCCCACTGTCCGTCCCCCTCCTCTCTCGCTCCTGCTCCCGCGCGCTGCCTGCTCTCTGTGCTGCCCTGATTTTTGGGGGTGCTGACAGGAATGCCTTGCCTTGCCTCGCCTCTTGTGCATGCTCTTTGCGGTGTTTTCCTTTGCTTTCTGCAGTGGGAGAGGGGGAAAGTGTTAATTCCTTCGTTTCAGGACAGGGTTTGCCCCCTTTGCTGCACCGGTGTGGCTGGAGGCACAGGGAGAGGGGAGGCGGGTTTGGAGGGCACAGCTCCCAGTCTGGGGTTCAGTTCAGGGAATTTTTGTAGCAGCAGTACCCAGGATTCTAGTACCTAGTCCTGCAGAAGTCAGAAATCCTCTTAGAAATGTTAAGAGGTGCTTTCCAAGTTAGTCAGTGCAAGCAGGGTAGGAGAAAAAAAAAAAAAAATCCTCCTGGAAATGTTAAGGGGGCCTTTCCAAGTCAGTCAGTGCAAGAAGGGGAAGGGGGGGGAAAAAAAGAGAGAAAAGGGCTGATTGAAAGGAAAATTAGAAGAGTTTTGTGTGCATGGAAGTAACTATAGATAAGATGGAGCATATGTGCATGTGTGAAAGAACAAGGTGGGAGAGGATGTGAGAGAATCTGGGAACACGTAAAGGTTCCTGCATCCGAAAGACTCGGTGAATAAGAGACAGGCAGAGAGGGACTGTGGATGTGACAGTAACGGAGCTGCTGTTGTGTGAGGATGGTGCAAGGCAGCATGTTTGGATGTTTGGGAGACAGGGGGAAAGATTCTTTCCTTTGGTGCTGTCCTTCTCGGAATTAGAGACCAGACCTGACTTTGCTCTCCCGCTTTTTGTGTAAGTGTCACCGAGCTCAGGTGCTGTGGCAGGGAGGGGTTAGGACTCAGTCTGAACTTAAACCTACAAGTGGTTGTTCTGGACCCTCTCTGGCTGCCAGTGACCCTTTGAGTGGTGTTTTTTTTAGTGGAAAGAGGCATCTTCAGCTCCTCTCACATTCACTTGCCCTAAAATCACACCTTTTTCTCAGGTATTAAAGCCACCAGGTCTCTGTCTGAAAGGGAGACATCTCTCCTTTCCCAGCCCATGGGAAATTTGCTGGATGGTTCCAAGAGTTGCTGGCCGAGGAAATGGCATTGGTACCCCCATCCTTGGCTACAACTCTTCCTCGCTCCTGTGTATTCCCAAAGCTGTGGGGATTCCAGCTTCTGTCTCGCTTCTTCCCTTTTATTTTGCTGCTTTTTCAAGGGCAGGAAGGGGCTGTGGGTTTAAAGGGGCCGCAGGGGGTACCCAGTGAAGAGCTGCAGGGAAGGGCGAGGAGAAAGGAAGACAGCAAATGGAGAGCTGAGGTGCTTTGCAGCTGCCTGAATCCCTCCCAGGTCACCCCAGGTGGATAAGAGGAGGCTCACAGAGAAGCGGCAGCCTGAGGATGGAGAGGGATGGCTTGGAGGAGAGAAAGCGCGGGGGAGTTGGATCCTTGGGAAGGAGGGAAATAGCTCCATGCAGGGAGATAAGCAGGGGGAAAGTGTGATATTGGGGAAGTCCCTGTTGATCCGTGTCTCCTTGAGGCCTAGGAAGCCCCGGGCTGGCAGGTGGGTGAAGGTGCAGCACAAACCCCTGGGTGGAAGGTGTGCAGTGGGCGAGTTCAGTCTGTCTTTTATCCCTGTGGTCCCTGGTTTTCCCGTGTTGGAAGCAGCCCTGTAGTCCCCTTGCTGTAGCAAAAGCCTTCTTGGGTAAGTGTCTGCAGCTGCCCTGGCCCGGACCAGAACCATAACCTCTCTCTTGTGGTGTCTCACCCACTCCTGCTCCCAGAATGAGGATCAAGGTCTTCGTAGACGTAACGAGCGAGAGTGGACAGTAAGTTTGGGACGGGTTTGGTTTTCCTTTCCTCCTTTTTGGTTGTGGGGTCTGTTTGTCACCTGGGGCTGAGCAGCTCCCAGGCACCTGCCAGCCTCCTCTGGATGAGAGGGTGAGAATTCCACCCTCCCTCACGCCTTCCCCTCCAGTTCCCACCAGATCCTTGGGCTGTGCTGGAGGAGCTGCTCCCACTGCTCCGAACGAGGCAAGAGCTCCCTAATCCACCTTGGGAGGTCTCGCCTCGTCCTCCCCGGGGACGGGGAATTTTATTGTCAGCAAAAGGACAGTAATCCTCCAAATCCAAATTTGGAAATCCTCCCAGTTTCTCTGAAGTAAAAATAAAGCCAGTCATATGGTGCTTTGAAGGTGTAATCCCACCGCCGCGAAATCTCCCGGCTGAGACACGCCACGGATCAGGGCAGTCGAAATTTTTTTTTCTGATGCTTTTTTAATTATTTCCTCCCCCCTTCACCTCCCCACACCCCGGTTCCCGGTTCTGCTTGGGAATTTCTTGTCCTGGTCGCAGCAAGAAGAGCTCCAAACCAAAAGACCTGCACCAAGAGCCCGGCAAATCGGGGGACCGGGGTGAAAATTCCCGTCTCCAAATCGCGGGGGAAATAAAGCAGAGGACTGAGGTGGCTCCTTATTAGCTTCCCAGCTTAAATAGCAGCTCTGCCCCCACTCCAGAAGGATGGAGAGGAGGACTTGGGGAGAGAAACAGCAAGGAGAGAAATGTTTGGGATTGTTGCTGGTGTAAGTTGCTGTAGGAACACAGAACGGGGTAGGTGCTAGAGACAGCAAGAGAAGGACGAAAGCATGCTGTGGGAAGGAATGCAACTTCATGAGCAAGTTTTCTGCATAACTAATACTTGCATGTGTCTGAGTGCATCCCTCCTCGCAGGTCCTTGCCGCGTGCTTTGGGAATTTCAGCTTTCCTCATGCTCATCCTTTTTTGTTCCCTGAACCCAGGGGTGAGTCCCTCTGTCCCACTTGCCCTCGGTTTTATCCCCACAAAGATCCTAAGGGCAAGCTCAGGACCACCGGTTCCTGCTCATCCCTGGTGCATTAATGTTCGTTCTTTACTCAGGACAGAGATTATTCAAGAGCTTCCTCACAGATAAAGCACCAAACAGAGCAGGAACGTGCCCAGAGACACCTGAAGTTGTGGCCGTACTTGGAAGATGAAAAACAGCTCAAAACCAGAAAGCAGGGAGTTCAGAACTAGGGAGGAGAGGATGTGAGGCTCCCAGTGATGAAATGCTTCTTATTTTTGGTTCCCAGTGTATTTTATATCTCCCAACACCTACATCCTCCCCACTGAATGGGCCACAGTGGCAACAGTCTTATGCTGCTGTCACTCAACAGAACTTTTTTTCTGGCCACCAGCCTGTGCTGCATCCCAAAATTCCAAATCAGCTGATGGGGAGGGTCAGGGTAGTGGCAGCCCAAAGTTTGAAGAGTTTTGAGCAGCAGGGACTTTTCCCAGCCAGGGAACAGGTTCACACATTCCATTAAGTGCACGAATGTGCACTGGGTTTGGCCAAGCAGAGAAAACCAGTGTCTGCCCAGACCTCAGCAGAGAAATCCTCAGGATGCTGAGAAGGAGGTTTTTCACTTTTAGACCAGTAAAAACTCATTATTATTTTGAGATGATTGAAAGTACGAGATGTGGTCACCTGCTGCACACGTGGTTTTACCCGAAGAGATGATCTGCAAAGAGAAGAAAAGATGGAATCGGGTGTATGGCGGGGGGTGGAGAAGGGTTGAGAGTAAGACATGGCAGGAATGAAAGCTCTCTAATTCATTCAAATAAAGCCTGTTTAAAGGTAATCTGCCAGGCTGTCTGAAATGGATAGATTGCTGACATCCCCTTTAATCAAGCTCTTGAAAATAAAACTGAGAGGGGAGGATGTAACCCAGATAATGAAGAATCGTATGGAGTCATGCTGGAGACAAAGGCAAGTGGGAGAAGTCAGGTGGGGGAAGGTGGTGGAATCGTGTGCCAGTTCAATTTAATTAGTTCATTATCCCTAATTTAATTTCAAACTTCGTTAAAGATAAATTAGATTGGGGAAAATTCACAGTGGGGCTGGGGAAGGAAGTCAAAGGGCACGGGCTGCTAAATGTGGTAAAAAACACCAGGCTGATTTTGTTCTCTTCCCTTTCGCTACTTAGGAATGAGATCAGGGAACAAAGCCAGCATCAGTGCAAATCCTGCCTTCTCCTGCTGAGGAAAGGTGAAAGGAGACAGGGAAGTCTCTTCCTTTGACCCTGACATTCCCCACAAAACACTGGCCAGAAAGAAAAGGAGGGTTTGTTTGTACTACTCACCTGGGCAAGCAGAAGTGCTGACAAAATGGCACTTAAGTGTCTTTCAGCAATACTTCACGGATGTGTGTCTCATGCCCACGATGACTGGGAGATAAGCAGAAAGAAAGATGCTTTACTGACCCGGTGTATCGTCACAGGCAGCCCATAAAACAGGATCTCACAACCCCTTTTCGTTTATTTTAGAGCTACCTGCTCACACCCAGCTCAACTCACACATCACTTCTGTTAACTGAGAATCTCTTTCCTACGAGACCTCTCTTAGACCCAGTAATATCAACTCCTGGGCTTTTCTGTTGCATGCTCAAAAAGCAGCTAAACCTTCCCTCCCATTTAACTCAGAACAGATTACGAGCCTTGCTAAGAAAACCCCTTGCCTGCTGTGTCTTACTAAATTGCCGTAATTAAGACCACTTCCCTTTCAGCTTGGCTTTACCCAGGAAGTTAATGACCCCTGCAAAGCAGGAGGAGGGCATGGCCATTACTTTTTTTCCCCCCCTCGCAGGTATGGAAGGGAGTTCTGTTGTGTCTGAGATTTCTGGAGGGTAGATTATACAGGGAGGGGACTTTGCACAGCCCCCATGCCGACTCACACCCTCCCTGGCCGTTAGCCCTTCCTTATGCCTTCTGCTGCCATCAGAAGAAGAGCAAACAGAGGTCTAAGGTTAAGGTGGAGTTAGTGAAGCTCCCTCGTGGCCCCTGGCTTGGGTTCCTCCAGTTAAACAGCTCTAATGCTGCACAGCACCACCTTTTCACTTTGCACTTCGAAGCCAAAAGTGGGCAAAAAACCCTCACGAGGCAGCTGTGGGAATGGCCCACCCGGATTTAGGATACCAACGCAGTAATTCTACACACAATCATTGACTTTTGAAAGCTTAATCTGTGGCACGTTCAGTTATGCCAATGGCAGGGAAATGAAAATCAGGTTGACCTTAGAATTGCTGCTGTTTTCCTGGTCCTCAGACAAACTTTCCATCCTCAGCAGCCTTCATTGCTCCTACCCAGGCTGTTCCCAAAATTGCCTTAAGACTGTGCAGCCCTTCAACTTTGTTCTTGCCTCTCCCAGCAGTCCTACCCGTCAATAAATTCTTGTTGACACCTTGTTTTCTATATGATTTTTTTTTAAGCATCCTGGTGAAATATTTATCCAGGAACTGGCAGCAGATGAGCTGAGTAGATTGTTCTGTTCCTTCAGGCGTTTTCTCCTGAGGGTCAAATCCTTGTCCTTTCCACTAAACTGACTTTTTCTGGTATTTTTGAAAGAGAACAAGGAAGGACTCAAGGGCAAGTTACTTTCTTCAACCAGCCCCTCTTCAAACCACAGGCACCAAAGTGTTGTTGGCTCTCTCTCGGAGGACAAATTGGCCCTTGGTGGGTGCCCCTGAGTGTGGGGTGATTTTAAAAGCCAACAGCCCTCTCCTCTCCAGGTGTCCCTCCTGCTTGGGTCATCCTGCAGGGCTTCCAAAGGTGGAAAGGGTCTGTGAGCAGGGAGGAATCCTTCCCATCTGCTGCCACCCTCTGGGGAGCCGCAGCCCTGGGCTGTGGGAAAGATGCTCTCTCACCCCAGGGGAGAGAGAGCAAAGCATCCATAGCACACACTCCATGCCAGACAGGATCTCACTCAAGATCATGGGACCCACAGAGCAGCCTGGGTTTTGCAAGTGCTTTGTGTTCTCTGCAGTTGATCTGACTTACAAAACTGGCCCCCCAGGCTTGCAGTGGAGCTGCTCACACAGGTAAAGCTCGGCACACGCACTCCTGTCTGCCACGTAAACTGCAGGCACAGTAACCCAGTTCGCATCCAAAGCCCCCTCTCAGACACATGTGCCCTTTGAATGAAAGAGCACGTGGTTAGATTAATGACGCCTTCAAGCACTGCTTTTCCAGAACTCAGGTGTGGAAGAGTGAAAATAAACTGTCCTTCCTCGCCCAGCTGCTTTATTTTGTCCAGGGAGCAGAGTATTTACAGGCAAGGGACAAACCGTGCACAATCTATGCAAATCCACCAACCAAAACGCAGGAATTTTGGGGAGTGAGGCAAAAACTTCTGCAACGTGAGGACTTTAGCCAGGAGAAGAGAAGGCTCAGGGGAGACCTCATCACTCTCTACAACTATCTGAAAGGAGGTTGTAGTCAGGTGGAGATTGGTCTCTTCTCCCAGGAACCAGCAGTAAGACAAGAGGGCTCGGCCTTAAGCTGTGCCAGGGGAGGTTTAGGTTGGATATCAGAAAGAAATTCTTTCCAGAGAGGGTAATCAGCCCTTGGAATGGGCTGCCCAGGGAAGTGGTGGATTCTCCATCCCTGGAGGTGTTTAAGATGAGGCTGGACGTGGCACTGAGTGCCATAGTCTGGGAACCGCGGTGGTGTTGGATCAAGGGTTGGACTTGATGATCTCAGAGGTCCTTTCCAACCCCTCTGATTCTATGATTCTATGATTCTATGATTCTATGATTCTATGATTCTATGATTCTATGATTCTATGATTCTATGACTTGTCACCCGGGTTTCTATTTCCCTGGAGCAGTGGTGAGCAGAACCATTTGATTTTCCCTCCTGCTCGTTCCACGCGTGTCTCAGCGAGGAGCTGAGGGAGCGGCGAAGGTTTTCGTGGCCCGGAGTTCTCACCCCCTTGACTTTCTGTCTCTGCCTGCAGAACTTTGGAAAGTGTCACCCAGAGGTATCGGATGCGGGTGATTACCTGAGCCGCTGCTACTCACACGAAGATCGCTATCTGGAGAAGATCCCTCGTGTCTACACCCCCCTGTCAGACCTCCCGCAGGATCTTTACCCTCACCGTTCCGACATCTCCTTCTGCTGCCCGCCCCCAGGCTCCCGGGCTCCCTACATCTGTCCTAAGGAACAGTACGTTTGAACGCGGAGTGAAGGAGCTCCGCGGCCTTCCACTCGGCGGCCAAGGCCTTTCAGATCCTCCCCCCTTTTGCCACCGCTAATTTTATGGGTTGATTTTTGGACCTGGGTGCAGCGGCCTGGCCCTGGTCAGGCCCTGCCTCCGCCCGCGCCTCCCGCGGCGCCCGCATCGCTCCCTCTCTCTTCTCCTCCTGTGCCCTCCTGTGCCCTCCTGTGCCCTCCCGTGCCCTCCTGGCTCCGTTGTGTGCATGTGTCTGTGGGTGACAGCTGCCCCTGTGCCGGAGGGGATGTGCCCAACCCGATTAAATGTCCCCCGTAGGCTCCCCTTGTGTCCTCCTCTGCGCTGTTGGCACCACAGCAGCCGGGCGCGGGTCCTTCACGGCCCTCGTCGCAGCCTGTGTGAGGTTGTACAGCACAGCCCGTGCTCAGGGCTGAGGCTGGAGCTTTGGGGGTTCTTTCCCTCCCCCTCCCCCCCCAACACACACACTCCTGTGGAGAAATTTCCCCTCTTGGCACTGGGAATGGGAAATCCCTGTTTGTGAAGAGCTAAACAGCCAAGATGGCTGGACCAAATCATGAGATGCTTGTAATGAAAGATGCTCAAAACCAACCCAAAAACAGAGGTGGGGTTTTTTTTCCCGTCCTTTTCCCCTCCTGCTCCCATTCCCAGTCTCTTGGATTGACTCTTTTAAATCCATGTGACATGGGGACATGTTTTGAAGTCAACACATTTGGAGGAAACATCCTTTAAATAACTGTCTTACAACCTGAAACCAGAAGGGGAAAATAATTATAAAGGAAAACATTCTCTCTAATTTTCCTTTCAAAGCCTAACGTGGCCCCCCACTAGCTTTTCCCCCCCTCTCTTCCTTGCATCTGTTGATTGGAATTTTAAAATTAACTCAGGCAGAATATGAAGAATAAATCATGTTTTCAGGTAATCTCCTTGCTCTTAATGAAGGATAAAAGCCAACAGAGGAATCTGGCCTTTTAACTTTTTTTAAAGCATCTTGGTTTTGGGACTACACTTTTTTTTTTTGATATTGGAATGTGTGTGGGTGTGTAAATCCAAACGTGTGCATTCCTGTGACCACGAGGTGTTTGAGAGAAGGGAATTTATCTCCGCGTCACATTTGTGTTCACCTGTATTAGAGGAAAAAATAAATACCAATATACACTTCAATGTGCATAAAAGCAGAGGAGAGGAAGGAGGAGGACGAGGAATGCAGATCCTGTGTTAAGAGCTTGGTTTCAGGGATAACTTCCATCTCGTTCACCCAGGTATGGCACAGAAGAGGTGGGGCGGGTCTGAACAAGGGGATATGTGGCGAGTGGGCATTTCCTTCCCTTTGGCTCAGGGTGGGTATCTGGGGGTTCTGCAGACATTGCACACTTAACTGCTCCTCTGGAAACCGCGAGGAACGCTCGAGCTGAGGGGGAGGCGGAGGTGGGGACCACACCACCGTCCCGCTGCCCAGGCCCCAGACAACGTGTCACCGCTGCTCTGTACTCGTGAAAAAGAAACTCCCAGCCAGGGGAAGCCTCCCTGCAGGAGGAGGTGTGAACACCTTGGCTGCTCCAGCCCAGTTCCTGCTGTGCCACCCGGACTGAGGGCCTCCCCCCTGATTTTTGGATGTCTGAACGTGAACAGCTGTAGCCGTTGCCTGCACGTCCTGTGTTCCCACCTGGAGCAGCCTCCAGCCCCGCCCTGCTTGTCCCTCCTCCTCCTCCCCCTCCGCAGAGAAGCACGTCTGTGAACACCACACTACCTCGTGGATTCCCTGCAGGATAAGGAGCAGATCTGTGCATGAGGGAGAAGTTTGTACTTCAGTGAGTCGGGCGACACAGCGCTGTCTGAGGATGGCACCACGTGCATGGATCCCCCAGCCCCTTGCATGGCACAAAACACGCCCCTGGAGCACGGACTGCTCCCACCCTTCTCTGCTTCCCTGTGCACGCTGCCACTCTGTGCTTGAGACGGGCTGGGAGCTGGTCACAAGGACAAGATCTCCTCTCTGTGGTGGGAATTGCTGCTCCTGGGGAGGTAGATTCCTGCTGGGAGGTGGTGTCCCACTAGATGACAGCTCAGTGACCTGGCTGTGCTTGGCTGGCCGAGGTGGGGATGAACATTTTTTGGCCGAGCTGAAATGGGCAGCAGCAGCTTCCCCGTGTGCTGGTGCATGGAGCACTCTCATTCCCAGAGGATCAGGGAATGACTATGCAGACACAGCCTTAGAGCATTCAACACAACTTTACCTTTGCCATCCTTTTGGTCTCGACTCGACTCCTTCTTGGAGTCATCTGGATTCAGAGTTTCTTTCCCAGTCTCCAGAGAGTTCAGCTGGTCAGCAATGGACCCAAGTGCTACATGTCTTGATTCAGATAATGTGTTTATCTCTCTTGTTTTCTTCTCAACACACCTTGGGGTACTTCCTGGTTACCACAGAGCTGGAAACTGGGTGTGCTCTGAACTGAAGACACAGCCAACACTTCCACCCCAGCAGGGAACTGTGTTCGAGTCTGCCAAATCTGCCTTTGGTCCCTCTGTTTGGAAAGGTGATGAGGTGCTGGAAAACCTGGATGTCCTGGAACCAACCCAGCACCACTGACCACGGAATAAAAGCGAGCAAAAATCCATTACACGCTTCCCTACTCGCATGCCTGGAATAGCAGAGGTAGGTTTGATTTGGAGCCTTCACCTCCTGATGCAGTTTCAGACAGATCTGAGAATTTAAACGGGAAGTGGAACGTGTCCAGGTCTTCAGACACATAAGGAAACAAGCCAGACAAAATGACTGTTTGCCAGAGGAGGCAGAGAACATGCAGCAGGTGGTTTTCTCCGCTGCCCATGGCTGGGGGGGACGATGCTTTGAAGAGGAAGGGGAAGGCAGAGATACAAACTGCAGCATTACAGAGAAACTCTGGTCTGCCTCGTGCAGCTTTGAATCTGAGCTGCCCACAGAAGTCTGCCACAAAGGGTTTTACTGAGCTTTCAGCAAAGCAAAAGGGTTTCAATCCTCCTTAGGAAAGTAAAAGGCAAGAGGAGCCTCAATTCAAAGCACTAGTTTGACTTATGCCAGCACATACAATAAGTATGGGAATGTCTTGGTTCTCTTTGTCTTGCTGGGTTGATCTCAAAAAAACCCAACCAAACAAAAAAAAAAAATGGCAAGAGAGATTCACCACACACCACCCTAGGAAAAGGGGGAAAAGCCTGAAGGAAAACCTTGAAGGAAGAGCTAATGAGGTCCAAGTCCATTGCTTTGGTTTTACAAATCTGTGTTTGGAAACGGTTCTGATTCGGGGCTCCTACTCCTCCCTCCCCTTTCCCTGCTGCTGCACAGTGTTTGCCTGATGGCCTCTTCCAAACTTCCCTGCACCTGCTGCCAGGGGCTTGATGCTCCCTTTGCTCCATGATAAGGCTGCCCATGCCCGTGGGGACCTCGGAGGTGCTGAAATCCTGCTGCAGCAACACTCGGGAGAGGTGTTCTCCTCCTGACATGGTGCCAATTGACTCTAAAAGATCCCTGCTCCAGGAACTGAGCCATCCAGTTGCTGGGTGTAGACTGCTGAACCAGTTGAACAGGAAACTGGTGGAGAGTGATCCAGGGGGCTGGCAGAATATGGGAGGAACTGGTGTTATAGGACACAGAACCATTTAGGTTGAAAAGACCTTGAAGACGAAGCCGTTCTTCCTGTTACCGGGGTGAAATGTCATAATTTCTGTTCCATATGTTGGTGGCACTGACACGAGAGCTCTTGCAGATGGAAAAGACTGATCACAGAGCTTAAATAAAAGTGAACTGAAGAGTTACAAGGGCTTCTGTCATACCTGGGAAACTCATGTGGGGTGTTTGAGCCCTGCCTTTCTCCTAGTGCTGGCTGGAGTTGTTCAGCACCTCCCTCCTCCCTTGCACTTCCCACCCCAAAATGTGCAAGCACTCCTGCCTTTGCACAGGGCCCAGGAGTTACTGGCTGAGTCCTGCCTGTTCCAAAGGCTTCTCAGGACAGGGATAACACACCTTTTCCTTTGCCAGTGGGGAAATGGGACCTACAGGTCAGCAGAGGAGCAGCGTCCAGTTGACCTGCAAGGCACTGTCTGCTGCACATTCCCACTGTAGCTCTGCCCCCTCGGAGCAATACAACGATTATGATGCCCCCCAAAAATGCCCCTTTCACCCCGTTAACTGCTTGGGAAGCCTCCTCCCAGCTTCCCTGTGCATGTGAGCGGGATGGAATCAGTCACAACCAGCCAGTCCTTGGGGCCAGCAGCTATTCGGGGAAGGCACAGTGAGGTCACCCCTGGGCTGTGCCTCCTCTCCAGCCCACTTCTCGTGCCAGTGGCCTGATTTCCCTCGGCAGGAAAGCAGTCCTGGTTCCAAAGGAAGGGAGGCATTGAACCTGCACCCACGGGGCACCAGCCCAACCCAGCTGAACACAGAGCTCCTGCTCACTCAGGAGGTTCCCTGTCAGACACTCTTGATCAGTGCACCATTAGAGAATTTTTAGCACAAGCCACTAACTCTGGGAATGAAAAAAATCCCCGGGATATTTTTTAATAACAAAGCTCCACTGCACAAGGATAGAGCCTCTGCCTCTGGATAAAGGCCTTTTTTTTGGGGGACAATTTAGCCACAGATCTGGGTTAGCAGATTGCAGAGGGCTGGGGTGGGGGTTGGAGGAGGGAGGGTAGAAGGGTCTTTGCCTTGCAGCTGGTGGGTTGGATACAGCACCATCAGCAGCCAAAGCTGGGCATTACTGGGGAGGATTTATTGGATTGCTTGAGATAAGCTGACAAGACCATGGCACAGCTTTGCTGAGAACTCCAGCGTTTCCCCGGGTTGTTTCTCAGAAATATCAAGGAGAGACCCAGCTTATCCCCAGGGACAGCCTGGACCAGGGTAGAATGCAGGATGGTGGGAGCAGACTGCTGGCAATGCCACCCTCCCTCTGCACAAAGACAGGTTTATCCTGTATTTCTGGAACCTGGCATCTCCCCCCAGGGCTGTGTTCGCTTTCCAAAAAGGGGGAAAGAATCTGGATTTACCTCCTGCACGGCAGTTTATAACACAGGAGACTCCCACCAAAGCCCAGTTAGAGCCTGGCTCACCTGTGTTGAAAAGTCACACAAACACCCAGGCTGGTATCAGCAAAACCTTGCACAAGTAAGGGGGAAAAGAAGCAAAATCAAACAGAGGCGCTGTGAAACACCTCAATTCCTGCTCTTTTTTATTTCCCCACTGCTATCAGGGTCAGCACTTAAGATGAGTTCTGAGGTCCCTTTCTCCACTGCTGAGTGTCTGAGCAGTGCCACACTCAGAGTACCTCCTACTGGGTCACTTTATGGTTATACAGCGATTTACGTATCAATTTACACGAATAAAACTAAAATACAGGTATTTGTGCCTCCTGGACCGCATTAAATACATAAAACATATCAGAACAGTTCTATAGTAGAAGTAAATATATACTTATGTGGTGTAAGGTGAAGGGCTGTTGTTTCATCCTGGAGTTAATCACCTTTGTAAAGATATTTTCATATAGAACCCAAAAATAGGCATTGTGGAGGGCAGAGGATACCCCATGAGCAGGGGGTGGAGTGGGGGAGCTGAGAATTAAAGGCCAGCACAGGAAAAAGAGCTGCACTAAAGGCTCCAGGTCCCTGCTGCAAGCAGGGCAGGCTGATCTCTTGGGGCTTTTTTGCTCTTACTGTCATGCTCTATTTTCTTCCCCTTTATGGCAGATGGGAGGTGAGGTTTTCAAGCCTGCCAAGAATGCATCCAGCCCTGTTCCTCTGAGTGAGCAGCACCATAGACGGAGTGAACTTTTCTCCAAGCTTCCTCCCCTCCTCAGCCTCCCCTCCCACCCCCCGCCTCGTAATCCAGGCTCGAGTAGCATCATTTTCATATCAGTGCTAATTACATTAATTATTCTCCTCAGTATAAAACTCATTAAGCTGGAATTTATGGTTCATTAACTCAGAGCCAGGGTTCTTCCTCGGTGCAGTGGTGTGGGGCCAGGATTATTTCTGTCCTGGCTGGGGGCAGGTTTAATCCGTGTCCCTTGGCCACGCTCAGCCTCACCTCCTAAAGCGTGACCAACGCGGTGTGTGCTCGGACAGGGATGTCACAGCAGGCAGGGGAGGTGTCTCTGAACCACAGGGAGACTGGAAAGGTCAACACTCCCGGCGTGAAATGTGTTTTGCTACAGCTCGGGGAAGATCAGGTGTGACGAGCGGAGCGGGAGCAGCCAAGGGAATACTCCGGGCAGGCTGAGTGCCAGGGTGGATCAGGGCTGTGCTTTGATCCAGCTCCACGGCTGGTGCAGAGCTGCTGTGAGCCTGGGGAAGTCACTCACGGCGCAGGGCAGAGAGGATTTACACTGTCCGAGCTCGGGGAGCGTGGGCAGGTGTCCGGGCACAGTCAGGAGTGAGATGCTGCTGCAGAAAGACATCACACCTACTTCAAAGGTGAGCTCCCAGCACTCCCAGTGGAGGGAAAGGCCATCCTGGCCATGCATGTGGGCTGACAGCAATGCTGTGCCAGTGCTCTCTCCTCTCTGTCAGTATTCCACATGCCTTTTCCCAGGGTGGAGAGATTATCCAGCTCCTTGTGACCTGGGGGGAAAGCTGATGGTCACTTCTACTCTCATGGGAGGTGATGGTGAGAGAGGAGCCCTTGCTGTCACCTTCTGGGGACACCTCTGACCAACACCATCCTTGTCTTCTTCTAAAGAGCAGCCAGCAGTGATCTTTCACTGATGCTGGAGCATAAAATCAGTTCTGGGAATGGGAGGGAAGGAAGAACCATGAGAAGCTGCACATCGCCTGCCCAGGACAGGGGCTCCAGCCCAGCTTGGAGCAGACAGAGTTCCTGAGCAACCAGACTTGAGCACAGGCTGCCACAGGAGATGGAAGGGATGGGCAGGATCACTTCCTAATGGACCCAATGGACAGAGAATCCATTTCCTGAGTGCAGTGCCTCCTTCACACTGCACGGGTTCCTGCCACACTCCCTAATTACTGTAATTAAGTAGTCACGCTGAGGGATGTTAGACACGGGGTTCAGAGCCATTACAGCCCTGCAGAAGATTAAACCAGCCCCAGCTGCACTGTCTGAGCTCTTCTTCATCGTGGTGGTGACAAATTAGAGTAGGAGACAGAGCTCTGTGACACGGGGTCGAGTCATTTGTCATGGCTCTTGGGTCACTCCTGTCATTCACATCCCTCCATCTCCCGAAGGTGGGGGACTGTCTGGGACAGTAGATTTGAAGCTCTGGAAGGGAAAAGCTCGTTGTGACTGGCACAGAGATGATAGTCCTCAATGCCCACATGTCTGTTTTGTCATTTGTCAAGCGTGAGGATGAATATGTGGCTGGATTTGTGCACGTGGGAAGTCCTGTGGGGCAGAGCAGTTTCATGTTATTCCCTCAGTATCCACCACTTTTTCTCTCTCTCTTCTGGTCCCCTTTACCTAGGAACTCTGAGATTAGTCTGCAACTAGGTATTAGTCTGCAACTCCATGCTGACCATGGAGCTGGAATCTGTTTCCTCGAGGTTTTACACAGCAGCCTGATTAGTTGAGAAATGGCCTTTCCTAAGGCTCTTGCTGACGATAGCAGAGGACTAAACTGGAGACAACCTTTTCAATCCCACATCTGTACTCCTTCCCTCCCTCCCTCCCTCCCTCCCTCCCTGGCAAAGTGCCTCCTTTTCCCTGATTCTTGGCTGCCCTGAAACAAAGCAGCAGCAGGGAATTCCCGGGGTCAGCCCAAATCCNCCTCCCTTCCCAGCCTGTTCTTCCCTTGAGGGCACCCAGTGTCTTGCAGATCTACTCCTGTTCACAGAGTGTACAAGGGACGGCGGCTCCGTTCAGACACAATTGGCATCTAATTCATTTCGCTGCGAATGTGGAAATCAATACTGTTTATAGAACCCACAAAGGCTCCTCCATCGGTCACTGTCCTTGTAAAGTTCGTTTCTGGCTGCCAAAGGATCCTTTCAGCTGGTGATTCTGTGAGGTGGAGAAGGGAAATAATGATCCCCACCTCTCTAATGAAGCCTGAGAAGTCTCCTGGCTTCTTCCCTTGCCCTCAGCAGAGGGAAAGCATTCCTTGCTAATCAGCTTTATGGCATGGACCGGTTTTTCTCAGAATTTTGCCTGGCTAGTCAAATTTTGGTGCTTGGTTTTGCTCCAATTAAGGTCAAAGTGTCTTCTCACACACGCAAGAACATGCATTTCCTCAGCAGATGTTCAGTGATTTCAGCTCTACTTGGTGCTTGCAAATTTTTGTGGGCACAGCACCGGGAGCCAAGTTTGGGCTGTCCCAGCGCATCAGAGCTCCACTTCGTTTTGCAGTTTCCTGATTTTATCTCTAGGAAGTATCTTCAAACCAGTGTTAGATCTGTGTGTCCTGCTCCTCCTGCCTGTGCCAGGAACAATTCCAGCCCCTGGTCCAGCAATAGCTGCTTCCCATCTGGGGATGTTCCAGGGGTTTGCACAGCTGGTCACTGCTTTCCCATTTCCATCTGTCTGTCTCCTCCATGAGTCATCTCAGCCCACTATTCCCAGTATGGCTCCGGTGATGCAGCGACAGCAGCACCACCTGGAGCTGTTGGACCAGGGAATTTAGCAGAGCAGGGAATCCAGGCCAAGCTCTCCGATTTGCAACTGCTCTTTTTTTCAGTGTTTGCCTTTGAAATCCCACGGAATTGTTACTAATATTCTATCCCTGCTTATTGATGGGAAACCAGCTGGAGTGTGATTGCCTGTTATATCTCAGGGCCTGCTGATAAATGTCGCTGCTGAGCTGGCCATTTGCCAGTTGTCAGGGCCTCAGAACCAGAAAACCTCCATTTTTTCCTTTCCTTAAAAAACACGAACTGATGTCCAGTGCGCTCCTCTGCTTTTACACCCCTTCCAAACTGTGGCCCGTGGAGGGCATCCAGTCACACAAAACCAGCTCAGCTGCGCCTTGCTGGGTGTCCCAGGGATTTTCTGGGTGTTTCCAGCTCTTCCATGGCTGCGTGGGACAGAAATGGGGCGTGAAGCCGTTCCATCCCTGTCCCAGAGGGCAGCAGCATCCCTGGGGCAAGGAGCCCGAACCTGGCTTCACACTCCCTCTTCAGGAGGAGAAAAGAGGCTGGTTTGAAACGTGACTTGTCTTCTCATCACCAGCAACGACAGAGCCCCAGGACCACCCCCTTTTCCACCTGCTGCTCCCCAGGGACAAGCAGGGATCACCATAACATGCGAGTCAAGGCCGAGGGAGGGCAGGACAAACCCAAAGGAACCCAAAGGCTCTGGGACATTCGCATGGGGGTATCTCCCGGGGAGGAATTTATTCCTCTACGGGGCATAAAGACAGCAAAAAAAAAAAACCCCTTCATGGTAAATCCAGACTTCAAATTAATTCTTTTCCTTTGTTGTTTTGGTTTTTTTTTAATTCCCCCTCCCTTTTTGAAAAGTGATTTTTTTAATTTTTTTTTATTTTTTTTTTCAGCGTGCTACAAGTACAGCCACAGAGCTCCTCAGAATCCTGAGATTACTTTTTTTTTGAGCCCCGGATCCCTCTGTTCCCATTCGCTCAGCTAATTACCCTTTTAGCTTGCTTTTGCTCTATTTTCACAGATCTCCCGGTTTATTTATATCTACCTATCTATAATGATTTCAGAACCATTACTCACAGCAGCACCAGGAAACGTTACATTTCCCAATTTACAATTGCAATTATGATATCCGTCAGAAACAAATGCAGCTGCCTTTAATTTTAAGCAATATTTTGATCATCGTAATTAAAAAAAGAACTTATGGCACTGCACACATTAGAGAAATTAATGTAATTTCCTGGCTGCCTTAAAAGGAATGCAAATAGTGGTCTCTGAATGAGAGATTTAGGGAGAGAATTAACCCTTTTGGTTGCTTTTACCACTCTTCAAGGCACACTGAAAGCCTTAATGATACGGTTTTTAAGACTTATCTTCGCTGTAGAATTTAATATGTGAGTTCTTTGTCCTTCAACTTCGTTTTCTCCCACTTTTCTCTTTCTGAAATTGCTAGTTATTAAAGGATTTGTGTGCAAACAAGAACATTTTCTTGTCACTGTTCATTCCAGCTTGCCTGGTTGAATGTGCAGGGACAGATGAAATCCAGTCGCTGATATTATAATCATTCCCACAATTGCACATTACAAACTCAATAACAAACTGTGGCAGATCCCCGGGTCTGCGTCTCGCTGTGCTTTACAAGAAGGAGTACATGCAGCATAATTTTGGATTAATGACACAAAAACCTCTTTGAGGGAAGCAAGGATTCGGATGAACAGCAGTGGAACATCCTTCTCATGGAGGTTGGGGCTCCTTCAGATAATTTTAATGGGCTGGTTTAGGCATGAAAGGTGCGAGTTTGACTTGTCTCAGCAGCAGGAGATCCACCTGTGCTTGACTTTTCTTGTTGTATTATTTCCTTTCTACTTTGGGACCCCACCACGATCCTTTGACTGCTGGATGCCTTTCTCAGCTTGGAGCTTGTTCTCCAACCGTGAAAGGTTAACAACAGGCACGTGGGAATTGCCAAATGTGATCAAGCCTGGGGATCACCCAACTCACTCTCCTTTCTGGCACTACACCTGTGTCGTGTCAAAATGAATGGAATAGGGTGGTCTTAGGGTACAACACTGCAGATGAGCATCATGTTAGCTCCAGATCCAGGCTGGTACCGAGCAGACTGACACATTCCCAGAGCTCTGTTGGAGCGCACAGGATTCAGTTGTTGCGTTGATCTCTGCCCGTGCTGTGACTGTGTCTGCAGGCCCTGCCTGGCTGGTGCTGAACCAGGGGAGCTGTCCCGGATCTGAAACTCATAATGCCCTGAAGACAAAAATACAGGGAGAAGGGAAGAGCTTTGAGCCTGCCCAAACAGGCTGATTGATGATCCCCCTGGGATCACATTGCAGTGGCTGGGAACAGGCCCTGCTTTTCCATCTCCCCTATCCCAGCCTAAACCTCCAGCGCCCGAGCGTTTGATTGTGGTGCCTTGTGAGTCCGGAAAGAAATGTTTGCACAGAGAGAGCAAAACAGAGCACAGAGAACAAAGTGGAGCCCAGGGAAAGGGAGTTGGTGAGCTGAGGGGTGTAACAGAGCAGATGGCCTGGTGTCCAAGGAGGCTCCTGTCCCCTCTGAAGGACCAAGGAGGCTGTGACACCGTGCAGGACGACCACTCCTCAAGCATTCCCAGCCAGAGGACACAGCACCAACAGGCCTTGTTCCTCACCTGCAAATGCACCCCCTGCCACGTCCCTCTCTCTCAAATCACCCACAGCAGCCTGCCTTTCGTTCTCTGGGCTCAGCTCTTGGGCAAAGCAAACACACACACTGCCTGGGAGAAGGTGGGTGCTTCACGTTGGATAAGATGGGGGAGAGCAGATTGATACTAAACTACGTGATCTCATCATAATTCCCTTCACTCTGCTTCCTATTTCTGCCAGGGATTGCAATCTGGTAACTCGCCTGACCACAGATTCCCATCAGGTGCAAGATGATTTTGAGATAATTTGATATCTGTCACTAACAGGCCAGGAAGACAAAAGCCTGTTTTTCCCTTGGAGCACACACAGATTCGTCGTGGAAAGACACAACCCTATTTCAGACAGAAAATAGAAGTGTGAGAGGGGAAGGATTACTTCTTCTAGGGATTTTCCTTCGGGTTGACACCTCATCTCCCCCGTCAGGGTGATCACGTTCTTAATTCCAGCCTCAAAAGATCGGCTCAGTTAAAGAAAACCGGGCTGCAGTCAGTTGTCTGCACATCAGTGCTGGGAGCACGGGACAATAATCACTGCCTGATCAGAACTGGCTTTGCCATTATCTGCCTGGTGTTGGTCTATGATATATGAAGCAATTTTGGCTGCGACAGTTCTGTTCTGTGTGCAAGCAGCTCCTGACTGGTAAAAACTATGCACAATTGTTGTGGGGTTTTTTGGCTGTTTTTTTTTGTTTTGTTTTTTTTTGTTGGTTTTTTTTTCCTTATGAAGGAGCAATATTTTAAACTAAAAAGAGTTTTCAAACTGCAGTCACCATCGTTCATCTTTACAGTCCCGGGGTACGAACGATCTCTTCATTAGACACTGAATTTTTCTCCATTACAGCACTATCTGGATGCATTTATTCGGCCATTTATTAGAAGTCACTTGACGGGGTGCAGGGAAGGAGTGAACTAAATTGAAGCAAAAGGGTTGTGTTTGTAAACACGCTTGTATATTGTAAGTGGAGAAGTCTATAAAAATACTCCAACTTAATAACAACCATAACTCTCTAACTCAGAAAATACACAGTGAAATCTCCTCACTTGCTGCAGTGACAGGGAAAGGGGGTGAAGGGAAAAAGGGGGCCTGTCCTTGAGCCTCTGCCAGGAGGACTCTTTCCCCATCTGAGGCTAAGTGATTTCTCTTTAAACGTTGCATCAGCACCCAATTCTTTGTTCAGAGACAGCCCTGCCTCGTCTGTCTCAGGACATGATTGTCTCGTTGGCTGCACTTTGTTTTGAAAGATCTGCAGGAGGACAGGATTGAAGTGTAACAGGGACAGACGGGTTTGATCACGGAGCCTTTGCTTTCGGGATTTCCCCAGGCCTGTCCTGTGCTTTGTGTCTCAGTAATGCCTCAGGGCCAGCTGATCAGAGGCTCCTCGCATAAATTCAAGGCACACACCAGGATCGTGTGCATATGGAATGGGCAGCCTGGGCACCTCAGCCGGCCTTTCACCACCTCATCAGCACCGTGCAGGTTAAATCCCCTCCTCAATCCCAGCCGAGCAGAAGTGGCTCCCTTAAAGTAAGGAAACAAAGCACGGGAGGTCCTGCATATGGAAATGTGAGGCACTGTGGTAAATGCTGGGAATTTCAGGCTGGTCCTTCTTTATTCAGAAGCTGGGTGAGCCCACTTTACAAATCAGAGTGGGGTGGAGATGGAAAACCTTGCTCTCCCACGGCACAGGCACACGCAAAATGCCAAACACATCCTCCCTTCTGCACCGTGCTCATCTCCTCCGAGGCTGGTTTTCACCCACACTTCCCTCCCACCCCTTTTGCTCCTTATATTCCTTCTCTTGGATGAAGCCTCGCACCAAGGATGCCCCATGGCACGAGCTCAGCACTTCAGCCCAGTGTTGGCAGGACTGTGCCCTAAACAGGAGATCACACCAGGGCTGCGCTTGACTCGAGTCAGACCATCTCCTTTCCACCCAGCATCGTCCTTGGAGAAGGGCTGAGGAGATAAAAAGCCTCTCCCCCGTTTCTGTGCATGTCACACCATCATTCCCAAGTTAGTTCTACAAGGATGCCTGTGATGCTGCTAATTTTAGAGGATCTATCACCGTTTCTGGGTTTATTTTGTTTCCCCTTCTCACTTCTATTAAAACAGACAAGTCTTCCCTGCATATTCCAGAAGGATCCTATGGTTTCTCAGAAGGGATTTGTGAAAACTAAACCAAAAAAGGGACCATTTCCATCCAAATACTCTTAAAAATTTAACAAAACAACACAACAGCTCATAGCTCAACAGGAGCATTTAGTCTTTTATGCTTAATTTCCACTGTGAATCTCTCCCTCAGAAGTGTGCTCATGTAGCAATTGCACAGTGAAAATGCCAGACTGAAAAACAAATGCATGCAGGCATTTGGCCTCTCCAAAAGATACCAGGACATAAAGCAGGATTATGATCCCAGAACGCAATAAAAAGAGATAAAAAATTCAGAAGAGATCAAAGTAATTTCGGAAGCAAATGAAACATTTACATGGGAATCAGACCTTATAAATGGAAACAGAGCAAATGGTCTCAGCCTGTATTAGTGACGAGGGGTCTAAGGGCAGATATTGTTAGATGTTATTTAGGTGCTGGGGGCATCCTCAGAGCTCAAACAGGGCCAGGAGGAATGGGAAAACTGAGCTGTGCAGGTCACCTGAGGTGGCCAGTGGATTGGGAACGGGCTGTTGGCGAGTGAATAGCTGGGAACTCACAGGTGTGTGTGGCTACTTGTTGGACTTCAGGTGAGTAGTCATGAAAAGGCTCTTTGCAGCCTAGAATTTCACAGGCACGCAGGTCAGGGGGGTTTAGAGCTTTCCCTGGCTTGAAGTCCCTGGTGCAACAACCACCCCGGCTGGGGAATCACCCAGGAGGAAAAGCAACACTTCTCTGCTACAGCTCAGGGGTGCCACACCGGGAAGGGGACCCCCAGCCTGAACTGGGAGGAAACAACACGATTTCCTGGTGCAAAATTAAGGAAACAGCTGCTCAGACGACACGGGCGAGCAAAGCCAACAGCTGCGGGGGAAAGTATTACTGTAACCATCCTTCCCTGCTTCCTTCAGGATCTCCGAGCCGATGGAAGGGCCAGCACTCTCCATTTTAGAGGTGGGAAACCAGTGCACGGAGGGAAAGGAACAGCTTGATCCCGAATCAACACCCAACAGAAAGGAGGAGGTTTGAGGCGGGAAGAGGAGGGGAAAGCAAAGGGAACACGAGGAAATGCAAGCGAGAAGAAACCAAAGTCCGTGGAGGAAGAGCAGCTCTGCCTGAGGTCGTTGCTGGTCTCAGAGAGCAGAAGGGCTGAGGGCCAGTGCTGGGGGTTTAGCAGCTCCTCAGCTCCCTCTGAGTTCTGTGCATAGATAGGGCTGCTTAAAATTGATGGATGGGGTGTGTTGGCAGCGGGAGCCGAGCCTCCGAAACAAAGCCCTTCGACAAAGTTGTTAATTAGATCCAGCTCCTTATCACCAGCGTGGACTCTCCATCTATCTCCCCACAGGAGTTGGGATCAGTCCCAGCAGAGGCACAAAGGGAAAAAGAGAATTTCAGCCCCGGCCCGCGCCTCGATCAATTCTAATTTGCCTGGGACGTGAAACACTTTTTTTGTCTCACCTGACACGGGCTCAGAGAAGCAATTTTTAAATGCCACAGCTCGTGACCTCCGCCTCTCCTGCCTTCTTTCAGGATTTTCCCCTGCCCAGGCTGCTTCCAGATGAGGAAGGTGTAACAGCCCCTGGGAGACGGTCTCAGTTTAATGCCCAGCATGTTCAGCTTTGGATCTTCTATTGAAATCGAGGGAATTTGTTAAGCTGATGAGGGAAGGCTGCAGTAGAGAAACACAATAGCAGAGTGGGATTAGGCCTGGAGTAAGTGTCTGTACTTTGGAGGATTAATGAGAAAACTGCAATGGATTTTACATGGTGAAAAGGATTCACTGAACGCTTTAGGTGAAATGAAATTAGTCCCCCTCGCGCTCCCTGAGCCTTCAAGCAGGAGAAGAGACTGGCACCCTCCCATCACGTGTGACAACCAGATCCCCTCCAGCTGCTCTTCTTTGTGGAAAATTCCAGCACAACACTGCTGGCCATTTATTTCCATTTAACACGGCAACCCAGGCTCTGTCTCTGGGCACGGAGAGAGCCTAAGGAAGCCAGCTCTGCGTCCTCAGAGGAGGCCAGGGACTCAGGGCTTCCCTGAGGCTCAGAGGTTGAGGAGGAATGCTTGGCTCAGAAATTTCAGGTGCTCAAAAGCCTTGCAGGACGAAAAGGCTCGGAGGGAGAGGCACTGAAAAGGAGAAGGGAGAGGGAACAAGAGTTCTTCAACACATGGATTTTTCAGGGGGAAAAGGTAGATGGAGTAAATAAGCATGTGGATGGAGGAGGAAACCTTCCCAGTGTCACACTGGCATGTGAGAGGTATTAGAGAAGGGTTTCCTACCTCCCAGATTGAAGGGACAGAGTGGAAAAAAGGGGATTTAGTGCTGCAAGAGCATTTAGGGTGCCCGTAGCTGATGCTCCTGGGTGCAGAAAAGGCCACTAAGAGCTGCATGGGCTGGCTGGTGCCTCCTGTGTGTTGCCTTCCAGTCCATCCTTCTTTCTAATTAGGCACCTCTGACACACAATTAATCCTGTTTGCCTTCAGGCTTTTTTATCTTGCCTTCTGCTTTTATCAGACGGGGAATTGGACTCTGTTAGTATGTAAGGTGCGTTGCAGGGACCTGGCTTTTCGTGGGGATCTGGAGACTGTTAAGAAGGCACTGTCTAACCCCTGATCTTAAAAGTTTGTTATGAGTAATTAATTTCTTTCTCTCCTTTTTCCAATCACGGTGCTGGTTTCACCTAGGAAAAAAAGGCAAGAAAAAGGCAAAGACGTGAGAGTGGCACAGAACTAAATTCAGGGCTGCAACATCCAGTTAATCCCAGTTTATTGCCAGCTCTCCCCAGCCCCAACGAGCAGCTATCCCAGTCCCACTGTCCCCATCCTGAGCCCGTTCCCCATCTCAGGCTTCACTTGCAAGTTGCAGTGACCTGCAGAGCTGCACTGGAAGGCCACAACTTCCCGAGCAGGAAAGGAGGTGGGGATGAGACCTTGGGTTGCCTGAGGCTTTTCTGCCCTTTTTCACACCCTGAAAGGATTAGTCTCACCGACCTGCAAGGAAGAGAAGGGAAAAAGGTAAAAGCAGTGCTGGTTTTGAACTCTCAGCATGAGCATTTTGGTAAAGGGACAGGTTAAATCTCTCTCCTTCCTGGGATTTCCCCAGGAAGTGCCTTCCCTATAACTGGGAAAGAAGGAAAGTCTTTCTTTACTAAAACAAGGTGAAGATGGACTACAGATGAGGTCTAGTGTCTGAATACTTCTCCTCCCCAGACACAGGTGAGAGGCAAAGTGAAGCCTCCACACAGCCCAGCACCCTTATTCTGGGAATAGGGAATAGGGATACATTCCCTTCTCATGGATATTAGGTTCCCTGCCAGGCAAACACATCCTTCCTGGCCCCTTTCTCCACCAGCTTAATACATCTTCAAACACATTTGCAGCTTCACCTTCAGCCATGTTTCTGCTCTTGTTGGGAAGAGGACGAGAAAATTGCAGTGATAAGTGTTTTACACTTATTTAGGAAGTGAAGAGGCAGGAAAAGGTCACGCTGCACCCCCTCCCTGTTCAGCAAGAGCTGTCTTCCCCAATCAGCCCAATTCCCAGCCCTCCTCACAGCCACCCTGGAGATCAGCCCTGTTAGTCCCTCTTTGTTCCAGCGCTATTTTGATGCCTGTAAAACAATGATTAACAAGACACTTCTGACTTAGCAGGTACTGCAGAGAGCTGCACCTTCCTAGCCAGCTTCCGAGGCTGCCTTTAATACGTATCAAGCCGAAATGTAATTATCTCCACGGTGCAGGGTGTAAATCAGGGCGTGTGTCAGGACGATTCCCCTCGGGGGTTTTATTTGATTGCGTAATAATATTTGACACAGGGCTTAGAGGTGCTGTTACCTGCCTAATCGCCTGAAACAATTTTCATGTGCAAACAGCTGCTGAGAGGCTGAGAACCACCATCAACCAGCTCCAGGGAACTGCTCTGCTTCCCTCCTCTGTCCTTGGAAAACACCCCCCTGGCACTGGTGTTTTCCCAGCAGGACAAGGAGGGGGAGGAATTGCTCTGCCATCCCGGTGCTGTGCTCCCACTGAGAGGGGAATCCAGCCTGGCTTCCCCCAGAGGGGGCCTGTTGTGCTCCCTCCTCCCCTCCCAGCTCCTTGATTCCTGGGGGAAGCAGGAGATCAGGGTCTCTCCATCTGTGTTAAGCCCCCCCCCACCGCCAGGCCAGAAGGGATGAAGTTAATTTGGAAGGGGTGGAGAGAGGGGGAAACCATCTGTAATGCCTAATCCAGCCTAATCTCTCGGAGTCAGATAATCTGGGATGAGGGCGGGATTTCCTGGCACCCTGCTCAGGTGCAGGGTTTTACACTCAGCTTCTCTCAGCACCCACCCTCTGGGTTTGGGGTCTCACTACTCACACAGAGCTTCCTTTGTCCCAGCAAGGGGACATGAAGCTCAGGGCCACTTCAGGCAGTCCATGGGAGCACAGGAAAAACTTCTGGGTGCTGAGTGTCCATATTTACAAACCCAGCTTGGGCACCTGCCTCCCCCAGTTGGTCAAATCCTCCTTCGCTTCGGGATGTTCAGGAGGTAAATCCCATCCAGATGTGAAACCAGTATAAATAAATCCAACGGGGTGACTTCTGCAGGAGGGAAGTGGGTGAAGATGCCCAAAGCTGAGCTCCCTCCTTGCCTTTCAAGAGCAGGGGGGCAACAGCTTTGTGTCTCTGCTGCAGCCAAGCCACATACCCAGGGAGAAAAGCTCAGGGACAGCAGAGCAGAGCAGAGAGGGGAGATGTGAGCAGCCCTCCTCTGCCTCTCCTCGGCACAAATGGAAGCCTCCAAACCTGCCTTGGGGAGAGGGCAACAAAAAAGAGGCAGAGATGGCAATCTTGGAACAATAGTGGTTATTTATAAGGCTTTTTTTGTGTGTGTGTGTGCGCCACCGTAGATCACAGCCAAGAGGCATCTGCCTGAGGTCTGAATTAGTCAGAATGGGGTTGGGAGGGGAGGTGGGCAGCTGCTTGAAATCACCAGCCTCCAAGTCACTGTTTTTTTTTTTTTCTCCTCAGGGTAGCTGGCATTGTCAATGATGGTTTAACCTACTTACGACAATAATCCCTGTAATAAAGGCATTTTTTAAAATCTCATCGCCTGAATGGCTGCGTGGAGGGGGTGCTGGAGCTGCTGGGCAGGAAGGCTCTCTGTGTGGCTTGCCAGTGAAGAGGGGTGAGCTGGATATATGCTGTCATTCCTTTAATACACTCCCAGACCACCACCCCCTACCAGGCAGGAGAATTCCTTTCCAGGAAGACAGTTGGCTGGGACAGTCCCTTCCCCCAAAATAAAAGAAAAAGATCTCCTCCCTGTGGATTAAGGAATTTCACATCTGGAGCAATATTAGATCATCGAGGTTTCTGATGCATTCTGAAAAATCAAATGCCTCTAATCCCTGCCCACCATCTGGCCCAGGCCCCTCTCCAGCTGGTGGGTTCCCACCCA
Source organism: Oxyruncus cristatus (assembly GCA_013399855.1). NCBI lineage: Eukaryota > Metazoa > Chordata > Aves > Passeriformes > Cotingidae > Oxyruncus > Oxyruncus cristatus. The sequence continues at coordinate 329,684 of VXAY01005489.1, forward strand.
GCAATCCCGGTGCCAGGATGTGTGACCTGGTGCCACACAGGGGCTGTGGCTGCACAGAACAACCTGTCTGAGGCAGGAGCTGTTGCCTGAGGTGCCCAGGCAGGCAGGTGTGGTGGCAGAGGTGCTGCAATGAGCTTTGGGAGCCCTGGGGCAGGTCCCTGAGGCAGGCAAAGGTTCCTGAAGAAGCAGAAACCGTTCTGGTACGGAATGTCCCCGCTGGGACAGCCACACAGCTTTGGGACCAAGCTGGAGGAACACACAGGTCTCCCAGCTGTCTGAATTTCACAGAGATCTTTAGAGGCCACGGATAGAGCTGCCCTTGCTGTTTGTCTGTGTTTTGTTGCTACTCCTCAATATAAGCCTTTCTCTCCCCTGCTCCCTCTGCTTTTCAAGACTTTCCCGGGATTTTTCCCTGGCCAGCAGCCTGTCGCTCACCGTCACACTTCCTAACCCCACTTAATGAGGTGCAGACCTCTCTGCTTACCTGAGTCCAGCTTTGATAAGGTCTTGGCTAAGTCCTTCCCTGCTCACCCACTTGGGAATCCGTGGCTGCTGGAGTCAGCTCAGCACGATGGCAGCACGTTGGAAGCCCAGAGGGGACGGGCTGGAAGGAGTGGGATGGAACCTGCTCTTCCCAGAGCTTTTCCCCAAGCTCTGGGAAACGTGGGGAGACAAGAGGGTGGGTTTTTTGTGTGTTTACCAGATATCTTCTCACTGAATCACTGAGAACAGCGTGACACCAGTTGTACTGGATGTGTAGGGAACAGCGGGAGGGAAAGGCAGGGCTGGCAGGGGATGGCAGAGAAATGCAGCAGGGCTGTGCATGGCTGTGGGTGGGAGGTGAAGATGAGGGCTGTGCTCTGGGTTATTTCCTCCCTCTGCACACTGACGTGTTCACAAGGGCCTGGACACTCATCAGAGACACTGCCCTTCATCCCCGTGAAGCTTTTTCCATACAAATCCACGGTGAAGGTGACAGGGACACCAGACAGATGAGGTGTCCCCAGCCAAGAGACAACAATGGCAGCCCGGGGGCTCTGCCTGCTCTCCTCCCCAGTCACATCATTTCCATACTGAGTGGTGTTATTCATGAGGGTGCCTGGGGCACCCCGCTGGTGCTCAGGGACTTTTCATGGAGCTGCAAATCCCAGCTGCTCCAACCAGGGAATAAACATCTGTGAGCCAGAGAGAGATTTCCCAGTGCTGGGGCTGTGGAGCAGCAGTTTGCAGAGCTGCCGTGGGATTAATGGAGCAGAGGTGACAGCATCTGCACGGATGAGTCCTGGGAGGGAAGGAGAGCCTGCCTTTAACATCCTGGGGCTTGGCGTGGTTGTTTGCTCTCCAGCCAAACAGGAGGAGAGGCAGGAAGGAGGGCTGAGGTGCAGGCTGGGAAATCCTTGGAGCTATAAATGATGGGTTAGAGCTCATGGCCTGGGCTGGAGGGACTCTATATTCCAGGTAGCACCCGGCACACAGGATTTGGGTGTGTGGGATGGAGGGTGACTTACTGGAGGAGCCTTCATCTCCATCACTGGTGAGGGATGCTGAAGTACAAAAGCAGTTTCCTTACCCTGGAGGGCACTGGGAAAGACCATGAAGGTGGGAAACAGTAGCCCTGGGCCAGTGCAGCTGCTGGTGTGAGTCCTGTGAGCAGGGAGGGAAGAGAGGGCACAGTGTCTGCGTGCGTGATAAGCAGTGGCTTCGTGGCTGTGGTGGAGCCTGCCCGGGCTAATGCAGGGTTTTATTCTAAACCATCCATGAAACACTGCTCGAAAATTGCACTTGCTATTGCTGCCTCAGCCACTGCAATCAAAGCTGAAGAAATGTGCAGCTCAGAGAGCTCTGAGAAGCAGCTAAAAATAAGGCAGGTCAAAAGGGAAGTGGAGGGAGAGCAGAGCTCAGCAGCACAGTGACTGCTTTGGCTGCCAGGAGGGGTACAGGGGGTCCCCAGGTCTGGGGCTAATCCCCTCCCTGTTGCATCACCTCAGCATCAAAGGGAAGGAGAGGAATAATCAGATCCAAAATAAGAGACGAGAGAAAATGTGCCTTTACTTGCACGGTGAAAGAACAATTTTGGGGGCCCTGTTAGTCCTGTGTAGATCACATTAACACTGATAAAATACTTAGACAGCCCTCTCTGTAAAAATGTCAGCATCTATTAAGTGTTGTGGTACCAGTAGTTGGATCTCATCATTGTCCCTTCGCCTGGGATTTTGGAGGGGAGAGGAGCAGGGTTTGCTTTGAACATTATTTCTCAGGGACACGGTTGTGCCAAAAAAAGGGTGAGATACGGTGACCCCAGAAATGTCTAGACCAGTAACAGGATCTTCCACATGCTGCTGTCACCTGAATTCCTTGCAGCCAGGAGGTTTTACATCCAGGCTGTGCTCTCAACCTTGCCTTGGGTCTCTCCTCACTCCCCTCCTTTCCATGCCAGTCCGTGCACTGGTGAGATCCTGGGAGCCGCAGCTGCCCTCCCTGGAGCCACTGTGCAGGGTCTGCCTCCTCTCCTGGCCTCTCTAGGGACCAAGGAGCTCACACCTTTGCCTCCCAAGTGCAAAATCCAGTGTCTGTGGGCAGGGCCGAGGGAAAGGAGCAGTCTGGGAGACAAACCCTCTGGTCCCGCCAGTGCAGGGAGAGCTGTCAGGTTCAGATCTGGGGTCAGCTGCTGGAGACAGCTGCAGGATGAATTACTTCCAGCTCTGCCCTCAGTCTGGAGGGAGAGATAACAGACCGGTTTTGTGTCACAGACCGCATGCCCTGCCCTTCAATCCTTTGCATCCCCACATTCCTTCGATTTAAACAAGCCCATGGGCTGCCAGGCAGATCTGAAGTATTAAAAAGAGGATCCTAAAGAAATCCGGCGAAGACTTTTCTATCTCAGACTCACAGCAGAGCAAGATAGGAAGCTGAAGGAACATCTATCAGCGCACACAGGACCCAAAGCATCCCCCCAAAGAGCACCTGACGAGCAGCAGCCGTGGGCAAAGCCACTCTCTCCCGACATTTATCTAAGGGGAGGGAAAACATCCGTGGCAAAGCAAGAACGCTGCGTGCCTTTCACTCACTTCCCACGTGCCCAACTAGCAGCACAGAGCCACAAGGGCTTCTGAAAAACCCAGCTGAGTGGCTGTGGTGGTCATACAGCCCAGCACCTCTGGGGTCTGGGCATGATGGATGCTGTTGATCATCCTCCGTAACACTGAATTGCCTTTTTAGATGGGAGTTATCAATTTTGCTGCCATAGCAACCCCAAAAGTCACCTAGAGGACAGCCCGCCTGGGAGAGCAGGGATGGTTTATGTGTGAGATGTGGGGGAGTCGGGACTGCTGGGACTCTGAGCCCAGGCTGGAGGGTGTGAGACCCCCGGGACCAGAGCAGGACAGGCTGGGTGTCCCCAAAATCTTTCCTACACGGGTGCCTCTTGCCAAAACCTGTGTAGTTTCATGACACTGAGCCCCACTGTCCATTTGTCAAGTCTGAACAAAGCCTATCAAAGGGTTCAGGAGTTGCAGGAGGAGACAGAAAAGCCTTTTCACACGTATGCCACACGTGGTGTGATCCCATAACTCCATTTCCTTGGAAAACCGGGCTAGAACTGGCACACTTCAACCATTTCAATGCCCTGCTGCAAATGTTTTCAAACCCCAAAGTCTAGCAGAACTGCCCTTTTCAATGCAAAGAGCTCCAATTTAGCTAAAGAGTGATTTTCCAACCAAAGATTTCACTGAAAAGCTCCCAGACATCTGTATAGGGAGCTTGGAGAGACCAGGGCTTCCTTCCTTCATTCTGACATTCATACATTGCACATTTTAAGCATGTTCCTGTCTGTCTCCGAGATGATGTTTGGCTTCTCGTTTCAAACCAAGTGTTTGAAGTGTATTAATTTCATTGAAAGACCTTGTCAGACCTGCCTCTGTGTTCTCATCTGAGATGCTGGCTCCGAAAAGCACATTTTATTTTCAGTCTGACCCACTGCACACTGATTGCAAGCGACGATTTCTTCTGCCTTCCCATCATCTCCACGCCGCCCTCCTTTTTGTTTGGAGTTTATGGTCACTGCCTCTGGATTGTGTCATTATTTGTCTTTGTTCGATGTTTTAACCTTTGTTAGAGACTCGTGCATTGTGCAATTCCTGTTCAGTGACCTGTAATACCCTAATTTAGTTGGCATTTTGATCTGGGTGAACAATCCCTCGTGTGCAAGGCTTCTTCCCTTCTCTGTTTTCATCACTTCCCCTCTCTTTCATTGCTTCCTACCTTGAGAAAAGGTCTGCTGTGTGTTTCCCTTACCCTCTTCACACTCTGCTCAGTGTTTCCTTATGTTCTTTCACCCACTGTCTCTCTCTTTCTTTCTTCCAAATCAGCCTCAGCTCCCAGCCTTGCTCCTCTCCCCATCCCTGCTCCGTGCCATGTCACCACGAGCTCCTGCAATGAAAGGAGGCATCTGTTCATCCTCTCAGGGTGAGCCTGATAAGGAAACTGCTCTTCTGCTGAGGCTGAAAATTTTGCCAGCGGAAGAAGCGTTGGTAGATGAAATAATGACCCTAAAAAACAAGTCCTGGGGGGGTAAAGCCCCTCCATCTCTGAGGAGCAGCAGGGAGTGCCTGTGGTGTTCACTATCACAAGAGGGAGTTGCTACTGCTCCTTTGATTGTGTTACAGGAGACTGAGACAGAGGAGAGGCACTAAGAGCATTCTGGCCAGCTCCCGGCGCTGGAGCCCTTCCCTGGATTGCCGCTGGATAGCAGCAAAGGGAGGGACGTGTGCGGTGAGTGCAGCACATCCTTGCAGCCACGTTCCAGGATGCTCTGCCCGCAGTGGGGAGGGAGCAGGCTCAGCCTCGCCGTGCTCAGCCAGTGCTCTGCCACAGAGGGCCCCTAAGGACAAGGAGCTGGAGCTCTTCATTCCTCGCCTGCCTTTCCCAGGGTCCCCAGTGGCTGAGATCGACCGCGATGCTCGGCAGCCACGACAACACCGGGGCAGTGCCGCTTTGGAGCCTCCGTGCTCCCAGCACAGCTTCTCCCAGCTCACCTCCCCCTGTCCCCACAGGCTTTGACTCTCTCTCTGATGAATTCCTCTGTCAGGAGACCCCAGCTGGGAGCTGCTCACAGGGGAACGTGCTCCCATTTCCTCTGGCCGTGGGGACGTGAATATTGCAGGGCCTGGGATCAGCAGGGAACCGGGAGGGCTGTTGGTGCTAATTCCCCTCTCTGACACAGCCTCCAACAACTTGTCACTGGTGCAGACAAGGCACAAGATGCTGGTCTTGCTCAGGCAGTGTGGAAAATACCTCAGCCACAGGGCAGCAACAGGGCAAGGTGGGGAGAGGGGTGGAAACTCAGTGCCTGGCTCTTCCAGTCTTGCAAAAGCAAGAGGAACCAGCGTTGCTCACCTTGTGCAACATGGCTGAGATCTGCAGTGCAATCAGTTTAGGCAGGAGGTAAAATGGGTAAATAAGTCAGAAATGGGTGGAGTGCTCTAACTATCATAGAATCATAGAATCAGAGGGGTTGGAAAGGACCTCTGAGATCATCAAGTCCAACCCTTGATTCAACCCCACCGCGGTTCCCAGACTATGGCACTCAGTGCCATGTCCAGCCTCATCTTAAACACCTCCAGGGATGGAGAATCCACCACTTCCCTGGGCAGCCCATTCCAATGGCTGAGCACTCTCTCTGGAAAGAATTTCTTTCTAATATCCAACCTAAACCTCCCCTGGCACAGCTTAAGGCCATTGATAGTGGTGATAGTGGTCTGCCTGTCTTTGCTAGGGCCACATTCACAGATTCTAATGGAACAGCATCCCTGTACCTGCCCGTGGAGTTTGCCAGGTGCCACTTGGTTGGGAGCCACGTGTCAGTGCAGCCCCCTCGTTGCACCCAGACAGTCAGCTAAAATAACAACCCCGGGGAGCCACACTCAGCCCTGGCACCAGTCTGGGAATGCTCCAGTGCCATGGGAGCCACGTCCTGCCTGGTGCACACCCACCTGGGGAGAAGGGCACAGGCAGACAAACAGCCCATGGCTCTTCTGGCAGCTCTGCTGTTCTGTCACCGTGGTGCCTTCGTAATGAGAGCATGAAGGAGGAAGATAACACTGAAGGCAGGAAAACAAGGCCTGCTTTTCTCTCTCTGCTGTTCAGAAGGAAAGGCCTATCAGATGTGTCAGCATGGCAGGGAAGGGAAATGCTATTGTACACGACACTCTGCCTGGCGGATCCTCAGCGCTGGCTCGGGCAAGGAGAGGGAAAACAGAGGAAAACAAGATGCGGGTGTTAGCGAGGAGCCAGCAGCGCTTGTTATCAAAATGGAAATGCGGCTCTTTGTTGATGGAGGTGTATCTGCTTCCCATTGTCTCCGGTGCCAGCCCACTGAAAGGCCCCTTTGATGGCTCGGTGTTTGTGCACCGGCTATGAAATTGCTTCGGAAGACAAAGGGAGTGTGTGCTCGTTGGTAATGAAAAGAGGAGGTGAGGGCTCCCTGCCTCTCACCCCGGCTCTCCATGCCAGGAGCAGCTGTCAGAGCCTCACAGAGAAAATTGGAAGGCTGAGACTGGATGGGGAACCAGTGGTGAACAGGGAGAGTTTGCTGCTCTTTTGCAGGGCTAATGTGACCATCTGCTCTGATTTAACTGGCCTGCTCCAGTCCAAGTGCTCCGAAGCCCTCCGGCCACTCATTCCCTCCTCCCCAGTGCTCCACTTCCATTAGCAGTGGAATGCTTCCATTAGCCAGGGCCTGTCCTGCTGCCTGCCACATGGTACCATGTCAGGCCACTGCCAGGCACCTTCCCTGGCTGGGGAAAGGAGGAATCCATAGCTGGAAGAGCCCGAGGGCTGGACATCTCTTCCCTTTCTACTCATCCCACTGATCACCAGTGATTTAGCTGGGGACTGCACCAGGGATAGAGATGCATGAAAAGCAGCATCAAGCTGACAGAGAGTAGGTTTGGATCAGATACCGGGAAGAAATTCTTCCCCGTGAAGGCGGTGAGGAGCTGGCACAGGTTGCCCAGAGAAGCTGTGGCTGCCCCATCCCTGGAAGTGTCCAAGCCCAGGCTGGACAGGGCTTGGAGCAACCTGGGCTAGTGGAAGGTGTCCCTGCCCATGGGTCCCTTCCAAGCCAGGCTATTCTGCGATTCTGTGACCAGAAGTGCAGGGATAACACCCTCAGGGAACGTGCCAGGCAGTGGAACACCACCCAGCAAAGCTGCAGAGGTGTCATTACCCGAAGCCCAGAGCCCCCCTCAGCCCCGCTCAGCTGGACACTGCAGCAGGCAGCAGCAGCACTGCATGGCCCTCTCCTCCAGCTCTGCTGCACCCTCGTCCTCACAAGCTCACCTGCACAGCAGTTTTTACCTGGGCTGCTGCCTGTTGTGATAGACAACAGTGTAATTCGTGTCAACAAAAGGAACAAATGGGTTAACGTAACCCCAGAAAAGAAGAAGACAAACGGACATAAAACAGACCATACTTCCCTATCTCTCCTAGATACGAATTATAGTTGAACTGGGTCGGGTGAGCAGGGTGCTCGTGCCCACCCACCTCTCTTGAATACGAATTACAGTTGAATTGGACCAGGTCCACAGGATGCTTGTATGCCTTTTGCCAGGAAATGCATAGATTTATAGTTTGTTGTAAAAATAACCAATTAAGACTGAATTGTGAGAGAAAACATCTGTTGAATACCTAAAAATAGCAATGTAAAATGTACACGTGCATGTGATGTACCGAGTATGTATAAATCTCGGACATGTATTGGTGTGACAGGTCTAGGAGCGAGTTCTCTACCTGTGCACCCAGCATGCTGCTTGCAATAAACCCCTATTCGAACACTTGCTGTAACTCGAGACTCTGTTTCTCACACCGCCTTACCTGCTTCTCACACCCCGTTCCTGGCACACCCCTCCAAGCCCACCTGTGTCACCCCTCCCCTCCCATCCCACCTTTCTGCTCCGCTCACACGGGACCCAGGGCCGGGTGTGGCTGCGCGAGTGTGACAATCCGTGTGATCACACCCCACCCCCGGCTCATTAACTAATAGCGCTCCTAATAGGAATGAGCGCCTTTCTTCCCCTCTCCTGCCCAGCCGCGGAGTTTAATCTCCCAGTCATGCTCAGCCGGCCCCCGCTCCTTTATCTGCGCAATAAAGAAATGGTTTGTGGCAGATCGACGCCTCGTCCTGAGCCGGCAATTTCACACGGGCCTTATCAGCTCTCGCACACACGCTGTAAGGCCGCTGGAAATTAGGCTCGGGATTCGCATGTCTAACAAGCGGGGTTAAATGCTTTTTTTCTCCCCTTTTCCCCCCCCTCGCCGTTTTTCCCCTCTGCTGCTCCTTCTTCGCCCCTCCCTCCCCTCTTCTCACCGGTTACAGCGGCTCTAAAAGGATTGTCTTGCCCGGCTCCTGGTGGAAGATGCTGATTTATTGTAGTCTGTTCTTTATTTGATTATTGGTTTAATAAAACTGCCCGAGGTGAGAGCGTTGCTTCTCGAACAAATCCTCTCCTTTAATCTGTTACCAGATCTGTCGGCAAGACAAACACGGACAGATGTGGCTTCTTGGGGGGGATCTCATGCCCCCTTTCAGCAGGAGGAGGTGGAAGCCGAGCCACTGTCCCATGTTGTCCAGCTCCAAGGAGTTTCCTGCCAGGAAGGGGTGCCAATGGATGGAAGCAGCTGTAGCTGTCAGACTCTCTTCTGCCTTGGACACACTTGATTTCCAATCACTGAGCTCACCTGCATCCTGAAGAGCTTTTGTGTACTGGCTCCCTAGGGATGCAATCTATTATATCCCAGATTCTCAGAGGGAACCTCTGCCTGTTGCACCCCAAAGGGCCACTGCGCCGCCAGAACCACCTCCCTGGTTCCCCAGGCCCCTAGAATGGGAGTCCTCCTCCCCCCTGCTCTTCCCTGCCCTGTGGCAGCATTCCTTCAGTCCTCCAAACCAATTCCCCAACACCTGCTCACACCCCCTGATCCAGAACGTGCCTGGAAGTCACGGCGAGTGCCGCTGGCGCCTCTTGGTGCCTGGGGTGGTTGTGCTGCCCGGCTGCAGGGCAAGGTGGGACCGGTGTTTTCTCAGTCTGCCCACACAGCCACGGAGCCCATCGGTATTCAGAGCCACCCCTCCCGTGTTTGCGCTCGGGGATGGAGTTACTGCAGCAAAATCCAACTCCTTCCCACTGCAAGCGCCGCCTGGTGCAGCCCCTGCCCTGTGCAAGCGTATCCAGCCTTGCCTCTGCCATCCACCCCCTCCTTCCATCCCTCCCAGCCGCAGATGCTGATTCCCCTGTCCTGATCTGCCCTCCAGCTCAGCCACGAACGCACGGGGATATTTTCCCGGTGTTCCAGACTGCAGTGCCTGCCACAGACAAGCCAGCAGCAGCACAGCGGGGCGATTAATGACAATGGTGACCCCTTTACGCGGTGCCTTCCAGTCTTAAAGGCTGCAGGGCACTTAGAGGGTGGCTCAAAACACAGCCTCCAGAGGCAGAAAAATAGTCCCCTGGGCAGTGCAACGTGAGAACTGGGTGAGGAATTGCATCAGGAATTAGCTGGGATGCGGGAAGCCTTGCCCACGGCCGGGGTGTGCAGGCAGAGGGGAAGGTGGACTCCCTGCCTTCTGAGCTGGAACAGGGCACCCAGGTCTTTCAAACAGCTTTAAAAAAATCTCCATTTGCATGTCTAAAAACGACCCATATTCAGCGGAGGTTTTTAAAAGGCATTGCTATTGTAACTCCTGGAGGTTTTGGGGAAGGTTTAGGGGCAGATTTACATTTGGCTGAGAAGAGAAGTAGCCCCTTAAGCTATTGTTGGACCTGCAACTTGGACTCCAAGGACAGAAGAGAGAGGGGAGGCCTCCCAAGATCTGCTGAACTCCCTCTTTTCCTCTCCTTGCTGCTTACAGACCTTTTCAAAAGAAATTCACCTTGGCTGTGGCAGGACAAGCTGTCTGTGGCTTGAATTAAAGCAGGTTTCACCCATCCTGGGAAATCTGCACATTGCCAAGGATAATGTCTCCCACACTCGGGGACGGTGCTGAAACATCTTCATCACAGCTGGGCCCCGTCTTAGCTCACCTGGAATTTAATTTTCTTCCTTTCTGTCTTGGGCATGCACAGTTTCAGGAGAACATTGCACCCCCCCCCGTCTTTCACAGATCCACAGATCCCCAAAATCTCCTTGTCGGATCCTGGCAAACCCACCTCTACGAGCTTCTGAGGGAGGAGAATTCGACGGCTCCCCTGGACGACTTGTTCCTCACTCCCCTCACTGGAAAGCTTTCCCTTCCACTTCGCCTGAATTGTCCCGTTGCATTTTCCCTCTCCCATTCATTATAGATAAATAAATGATGAACCAAGCAGCTTTCCTGCCTCCCTTGCTCCGTAAGAGCTTTGGATAGAGAACGAACCCCACCCAGAACTTAATTTTTTTTGTTCCCAAACAGCAGGCACTCGAGATTATCATAGAATCATAGAATCATAGAATCACAGAATCACAGAATCACAGAATCACAGAATCATAGAATCACAGAATCAGAGGGGTTGGAAAGGACCTCTGAAATCATCAAGTCCAACCCTTGATCCAACACCACCGCGGTTCCCAGACTATGGCACTCAGTGCCACGTCCAGCCTCATCTTAAACACCTCCAGGGATGGAGAATCCACCACTTCCCTGGGCAGCCCATTCCAATGGCTGATTACTCTCTCTGTAAAGAATTTCTTTCTAATATCTTTCTAATATCTAATATTACGGCCCGAGACCTCCAGAGAACTGATTTGCACGAGAGGCTTTTGCACAATACGTTGATTATAAACCAGCACTCCACAATCTGTCCTCCCACAACGAATGTGGTGCCTCAGGGCATTAAGCTCCTGCTCACATGTCAGCGTCACGGGCAGGGATGGCTGAATAATTCATCAATAATCCTCCAAATTCGGCTTCCAGTCCTGTCTGGGAGCTCCGTCTGCACGGAGATGTCTCTCCCAGGAGTGTGTTCATTAGGTGAGGTTAGTCACAGAAGTGGCAGAGGGACCCTGGGTGTGGAACCCTGGCCCGAGTGGAAGTTTTGAATTCGCTTTGCCTTGCTTTGCTTTGCTTTGCATCAGGAATTTAGCTGGGGAAATTCCAGCCTGGAAATGGGAGCTGTTTTGTGTTGGCTATGCCGCTCACATGGCTCTGGCTGGCTCCCGGGTAGCTGAACTCAACCCCTGCAAGGAGGGTGAATGAGAACATCACGCTGGATTTCCATTAATATGTTATAACATTGCTTAAAATTCACTCCTCTCAGTCAGACTGATCTATCTGTCTGTCTATCTGCCTCGCTTTATTTCTGGAGCACCCATTCCCTGCCCCGTGTAATTATTAATTCCTCCTCTAGAACGCTTGCTGCAAGCTCACATCAAAGGCTTGTAGACACAACCAGAGTAAATCAGTTGAAAAAAGCCAACAGATATTGTCTGAAATCCGCTGGTCAAGACATTTCCCTGTTCATAATCCCAGTTTTTCAAGCCCTTTTAAATGCTGAACAACATTCACAAATCCAGAAAGGGGTGGAGGGGGCACGGCGGG
>VXAY01005489.1:341321-368464 GCA_013399855.1 Oxyruncus cristatus
CGGGGGGGGGGGGTGAAAATAAATGAAAGTTTGGATTTGCTCAGACAAAAAATTCCACTGGAGGTGGCAAAATCTGATGGAAAGGAGGAGGGTATGGTTGTTATTTTTATTGTAGGAGAGTTTGGGAGCCCTCAGCCAAGTGTCAGGACGACAAACTGCCAGGGAAAAGACTGGAATAGCTCAAGAGCAGGAGACCAGAGGTGTGATAATACCTGGAATCGAGGCACAGGGAAAAGGATGGATCATCTCGAGAAGGGCACAGGAAACAAGTACAGAGGTTACTGGGATGGTTTAGGGAATGGCAAAACTGAAGGGACTGGTACTTTTGTCTAACACAAGTGGGAGCTGAAAGGGCATCAGATGTCTGTGGTGGGAAAGCGCAGAGGAAAAAGGAGGAGGGAACTTCAATCCTGCAGCTAAACAGGACCGAAAAGAGGGCAGTGACAGCCAGGACCCGTCTCTTTTCCCTCACCAGCCAGGACTTTGAAGAAGTGGAAGAAGTGCAGATTCCAACATCAGTTTCCCCGTGGGCCTCAAACCTTCCCAGCCCAGAGGGAGGGAAAAGCTAAGCCCATCCCTGTTGCATGAGCGAGTCACTCTCCCCTCACCCCAGGTGACAGCTCACGTGGGAGGACAAATATAAATAAAGAGAAGGAAGCCGGAGCATTTTGATGACTCATGTAATATTCATTTTGAATTAATCTGTACATGATTCTATAAAAAAACGATACATTCCATAAGATTATTTTTTTTTTTTCTTTTTCCGTGAGCTCCAATTTGCTGCTGGCAAGGAGCAGCCTTTGGGTCTTTTATGGGTATTAGTTCCATAGTGTATAGCAGGAGGCAGAGGAAGTTTAATTATGATTCACTGAGCCGCATTGTGGGCATGTTTTAAAGCCACTTAATTAGTGTAGAAATATACAGCTGTAATTATCCTGAAATATGGCCTAATTAACCTATCGAAAACCCATACACGTGGCTCAGGGAACTTGGAAGCATTAATAGTCTATTAATACACCAGAGCTGACAGCCCATCATGCTCACATTTGGGAGCAGGAAGGCACTATGTGTGATCTCCCACTGAGGACAGGTAAATCCTGCCTTTTCCCTGTGCTGGGAAGGGCTGTGGCAGGTCTGGGACACCTCCTGCCACAACCTGTGTGTGTGTGAGCTGGACTGAATTTGCTGTGGTCCAGCACTTCTACTGGTCACCCCCAGCCCCTTACCTCTGTCCTGTCCTTTTCTTCCATCCTGAAATTCGTCTCCCTGGATCCTTCCCACTCCCTTCAGCCCTCTAGATATTCAGGGAACCCTCAGACACTTCAGCCCTGCTCTGTCATCTCCCTCTTTGAGGAGCTGGAGGCCATTAAATGGTGCAATGGGCCTTTTCTCGTGGATGAATTCCCAGCCCTGGAGCAGAACAGAGATGATCAGAGAGATAGCTAAAGCATAGCTAAAGCAAAAAGGTGATGGCAAAAGGTCTTGTGTTCATTCCTGGGTGTTAAAGCTGATAAAACCTGGGGAAAAAAAACCAATTATCACTTCAAAGACACCTTGATATCACAGAAAAGTTGCCCAGGAAAGCTGTGGCTGCACCATCCCTGGGAGTGTCCAAGGCCAGGCTGGAGCAACCTGGGCTAGTGGAAGGTGTCCCTGCCCATGGCAGGGGGTTGGAACAAGATGGGTTTTAAGGTCCCTCCCAACCCAACCCATTTTATAATTCTATCACAGAGCTTCCCAAACCGACCTGCAGACTGCAGGAAACACTGTGTGGAGGAGCCTTTACAGAGCAGAACAGCAAATTAATGCCCCATCCCTCATCCCACCCCTTTAAAGATGAGGAAACCAACCCAGGCACACAGCTGGGAACTGAATTCCCTGCCTCTGCTTTCCTTGTGCCCTGCTCCAACAGCCGGGTCCTGCTGCCTCTTAACCGGGAAAACATCCTGGTTTTAGTGGAGCTTCATCTTCGCGGGGTTTTTATTTCCACTTGAGCAGAAGGAGCAGCAGAAAGACAATCTCTGAGTTGTCAGGGAGAGGTGATGGGGGCTGAGGGGAGAGAGGTGGAGAGGGTAGCCAGCAAGGAAGCAGCTGGCAGGTTCTTCAAGCACTCAAACAGCATCTTCGTCCTTTGGTGATCAAAGCAACCGAGATTGAATCCGGCTGTAATCATCCACGGGGTAGTTTGCTTAAAATTCCCCTAATTATGGAAGTGAAGAAAATTACTGCTCCGTGATGAACTGAATAGGAAATGGGAGGCTCCCACAACCCAACTGCTGCCACCACCACGGCAGCCTGAAGACAAAACACGAGGGAGGGGCAGGGAGAAGGAGAGACAAAGAAATGCAGGTGGAAGTGGCAGGATGTGGGAGCAGGAGCCAGGGAGGGAAGGGAGCTGGGGGGGCTGATTGACAGGGAGCTGAACATGAGCCAGAGTGTGCCCAGGGGGACAAGAAGGCCAATGGATCCTGGCCTGGATCAGGAACAGTGTGGCAGCAGGAGCAGGGAAGTGATTCTGCCCCTGGACTCAGCGCTGGTGAGGCCACCCCTGGAGTGCTGTGTCCAGTTCTGGGCCCCTCAGCTCAGGAAGGACATGGAGGGGCTGGAGCGGGTGCAGAGAAGAGCAACCAGGCTGGGGAAGGGACTGGAGCACAAGTGCTGTGAGGAGAGGCTGAGGGAGCTGGAGTTGTTCAGCCTGGAGAAGAGAAGGCTCAGGGGAGACCTCATCGCTCTCTACAACTCCCTGACAGGAGGGTGTAGCCAGGTGGGGGTTGGTCTCTTCTCCCAGGAACCAGCAGTAGGACAAGAGGGCTCGGCCTTGAGCTGTGCCAGGGGAGGTTTAGGTTGGATATTAGAAAGAAATTCTTTCCAGAGAGGGTAATCAGCCCTTGGAATGGGCTGCCCAGGGAAGTGGTGGATTCTCCATCCCTGGAGGTTTTTAGGATGAGGCTGGACGTGGCACTGAGTGCCATAGTCTGGGAACCGCGGTGGTGTTGGATCAAGGGTTGGACTTGATGATCTCAGAGGTCCTTTCCAACCCCTCTGATTCTATGATTCTAAGTAGGGAGGGGAATTGACTCTTCCTGGGAGGCCACCAGTTTGGGAGAGCTGAAGACACCACTGAGAGAAACACAGCCTTGCTAAGCTGGCCCTGCCACTTTGCCAGCAATTCTGCTGTGACACACTTGACTCCGTACCACAAACAGTATTTTATCCAGAGCTTCTGTTTGAAACCCATAGGACTCTTCTGAGTGCTGTTCTGCCTGATACGTGAGAGTGGGGGATCCCTCTCTAGATAAATAATCCAAATTATTGCCTCTCAGCGTGTTCTTCCAGTGGCAATTTCTCCTGACAGGTGACAGCAGGTACCGCAGAGGGCTCAGCTGAGTCGCTGAGGGACAAGGGGCTGGGAGAAGGTATTTTGTGCTAACGAGAGATGTTCTCTTTAAAAATTACCTCTATTTTCAGGCGGTTCTTGTGCCTGCTCAGAGAAAGTCTCCCCCTCCTCATCCTCTTCAGACTGGGGGGATCCCAGCTCGGTTATCTCGCCCCGGATGTCCCGTAACGGGTGTGGGGTGGAACTCTGCCGGCTCCATCCCTCTCCGGAGCACACACAGGCTGTGATTAAGCAGAACACTTTGCTTGCTTACTATCAGCGTCGCTCCCCAAGCCCTGAGCTCACTCAGAGTGAATGAGCCCAGTGCAGGGCTGGTGCTTCCCGCAATCACAGCTCCTCCACCCTCCCTCCCTCCCCCCAGAACTGCGAGCTACGGTGCATCAAAAGCTGCTTACAGGAGTCAACTAATCCTCCGGGGAACGCCACCCCCGTCAGGAACCCATGCTGGGGCGGGAAAACACCGCAGACAAGTGTAATTCATCCCACCACTACGTTTGTACGCCAATAAACCCTCCAGTTCTTTCGAGGTAAACAACAACAGAAAGTAACCGGCGAGCCAAAAATGTGTATTTTTGCAAGTCTTCCCCTGCAGAGGCTTTAGCAACCTTGGTGTGGCACCCGTGAGCGCTCTTCATCCCGGGGGAGGGCTCGAAAACACCTTCCATTCCCTTCTCCCTGCGAGCGTTGTTAGCGATTCCAAGCAAGCTTCCCCAAAAGTGTGGGTTCAACCTCTGCAGCTCCTTTTCGAGGTCCCTAAACACTTAAGAAAAGCAAGTGAAGCACTGACCACGTGAGAACTGCTCTTTCTCAAGGAGGGGCCGTGGTTTGCCACGGCCATGGAGCAGAGTCTGGGTGTCCAAATTAACTCCCTTCTTCCACTTCAGGTGTTACATGTCTCTTCTCTCTGGATCTCGTTGTAATGCCAGATGAATACAGGAGTTTAAAGGCTCCTATCACATTCTGTGGCACAGAATTATCCTTCTGCTTCTTTAATCTGGATGGTTTCCCTCCCCCCCCCCCAAATTTTTTATTTCATAGTCAACTTCCGATGCAATTTGGACCTTGTTTTGCATCACTCTAAATCATTTCATTTATTAAAAAAAAAAAACAAAACAGGTCATTATAAAACAAATATACAAAATACAAGCAGCTAATCTTTCCCTTATATTGCAAGGATTAAATAAACAGAAATATCAGCAGAAAGTATTCCAGACACGTTGGGCTGCCACAAAATTTACTAGGTGAACTGTTCATTTACATATTCCCCAAATGCAAGAGGATGACACTCTTGAAATTAAAAACTGATGGTACAAATGGCGTTTAAAGTTCATTTAATATTATTTGTTAAAATTCCACTGACAAGTCTGTCATATGTAAGGCAGATCCTATTACTGGAAAAAGAAAAAGAAGAAAAAAAGAAAAAAGCAATTGAAATCAAAACCCATCCCAACACTGAAGGGTCTATTAAGGCAGTAGATGGGAATTTGCATTATCAAATAATGCTAACAGGAGATTTTATAAATGGAAATGTAAACTGTGGGGGGTTTTAAATGTTAATTTATACCAATAACTATTTTCATAAACAGACTTGACTGTGTTTCTCCTGCAGACAATACGGAAATGTTTCCCTGGGGGGATTGGGAGTGGCCGAACAGCAGCAGTTGGATTTGTGAGTAACAAACCTGCAGCCACCTGGGATTGGGAAGTGCAGGTGAATGGATGGAGCAGAGCACAGTCTGCCTGTACACTGGGGCTCTCACTTTCTGCCTTTCTGTGACTCTGAGAGGGGCCCTTTCCCACCCACTCCTGACCTGGAGCTCTTGTTCCCCACGGCTCCACTCTCTGGATCCTCAAATCCAGGAAAACCATCAATTCCCACATCCGGGCAGCAACACAGAGCTGGTGATCCCCAAGCTGGCGGAGGGGATGCTGCACAACCACGGGGGCAGCCATCCCTTGGCCTGAAGCTTGGGAAACGATCCCACTGACCAAAAAAGGGCACAGGAAAACTCGTTCATCCTGTTCAAACGACAGATGGCTCGTGCACCCTCTAAAAGCAGGTAGATATTTGGATTTCTTTTTGTTTTCTTGTTTGTTTTCCCCCTACATAAATATGGAAGGAAAGCGTTGCAGGTGAAATGGTGCATGGAAATTAATCTGGTTCATGGCCCTCATAAATATTAACAGCCTGGCAAACACGTAACCTTAATTCTTTATCCCCCCTGCTCTCCTCTCTCCCGGGTTATTGTCTCCAGGGAAGGTTAAGTAGTTGGCAAAGGAGGCCATGGCAAAAGGGAAGGTGTTTTATCCAGACCCAGTGCCTGCAGAGGTGTAACCAAAGCAGTGTGACCTGCCTGGAAAGTGAGTCTGTCCCGCTGAATGGGGCACGGGGGAAACGGAGGCACCAAGGGCCGATGCAGCTCCCCCCAACAAATCCAAGTGCCCACTTTTCTCCTCCCCTCCCACCACAGCTCAAACCATCAGCCTCCAGTCCCTTACTGCCAGAAAATTAAATATCAACGTTTATAAATACCAACATTAAATTCCTTACTTCCCTCCCTCCTTCCTTCCTTCCTTCCTTCCTTCCTTCTTTCCCTCCTTCCTTCCTTCCCCTTTCCTTCTTTATTTCCCCTTTCCTTCATTCTTCCCTCCCTTCCTCCTTCCTTTCTCGAGAGCATTTATCTGCTCTCTCCCCTTCCCACAGACAAAAAACCAAGCGGGAAATTAAGAGACACTTTGATGTGCACTGTAATAAAGTGTGTGTGTGTGTGTGTGTGTGTGTATGTGTTTGTGTGTGAGGGGAAACAGTGGAGGGAAAACTTCCCCTGCAGATTAAAGCAGCAGCCTTGTCTCTCAGGAATTTGTGTGGGGCCCTGGAGGATGGTGATCCGTACCCTGAGCAAGGCAGGAGCTTTGTGCCAGAGGAGTGACTCGAGTGAAAAGGGCTCCGTGGCATGAAATGCAGAAGTGGGTTTATAGCACCAGGATTTATCTGTGACTCTGAACACTCACAATATCGCTAATATGACTACTGGAGAAGCAAATGGATGGAACCATTAGGCCACATAATCCCTCAGGGTGTGGCTGCAGCAATAAAAGTGAGTATTCATGGGCAGGGCTCTGAAGGCAACTCGGGCGAGGGATGCTCTGAGTGGGACCAGGGGAGATGGGGACAGGGAAGGGTCAGAGCTCCTCCCTGAGCAGAAAAGGAATAATATTCCTGGTGAGGAAAGGGTCTACAGCCTGCAGGGGATGAGGGGTGAGCATCAGTGCACAGCATCACTTAACAAGCTGCTTCCCCTCCCCACCGCTCCCCCTCCCAACCTCCCTCCCGGTGGAGCGCGCCCGTCTCTCTCCAAACCTCTGCTGCAAAAAGCTGCTGAGGCTGGAGAAACTCGCAGGGTTTCCACTTCATACCAAGCTCCTGGGTCACGGGGGGACATTCTCCTCACGTGGTCCCAGCTGTGAGCAGGGAGGGGGGTCCTGCAGCACCCCACGGGCAGCACATGAACCTCACGCAGCTCCTCGGGGGAGGAGTGCCTGTGCTACCTGTGCCCTTGGGCAGCTGCTGGTGCCAGGGGAAGGGGGGCAGCGTGGCAGAAAGCTTGTTTTCACTTGTCCCTGAGCCTCAGCTGTCCTGTGCTGAGCCAGAGTTTTCCTCCAGGCTAAACCCCTGCCTCCCACTGGAGCTGTTTGGAGTTCCCCCGCTCCACACACCCCTCTGTGCCGCCGTGCAAAGCCCCCCACATTCCAAGAAGAGGGATGTCTTTCCCAAGGCACCCTCCTGCCTCTTCTGATAGCCCGGGGCTGAGAGCTGGCAGCTGGGCTGATTGAGCAAAGCAAAGCCTCAGCAGGAGCCCGAGCTGGCTCCTGTCACACACGAACCAGCACGGAAAGGTCTGTGAAACCAGTGTGGGGCATTTCACTGCCAGCCCTGCAGATCAGACACTCACAGAAGGCTTTGGGTTGGAAAGGATCTTAAGGATCATCCAGTTCCAACCCACAGACATGGGTAAGACCTTACCCTGCCAGCCTGGTCCTCTCAGAGCGGAGATTAAACACCCTGGGGCTGTGAAGAGCAGGACCCCTTCCCCAAGCTCCTTCTTTCCCTCGGCAGACATCTGTCCCTGCAGCTGTGACACTCAGGACGGGCAAACTCTGGGGATGCTGACAAGTAGGGTGGGACCACACAGAGATCTGAAGCAGAAGGCTGCATTTCATCTCCTCTTCCCAATTCCTGTGGTTCTGGGCCAAACCTTGAGCTGGTTCCTCTGCACCAGCAGCTCGTGAGCCAGGAGAGAGTGAGAGACACACGGAATTTAGGGAAGGACTGTTCCTCCAGTAATTAGCAGTTGTGTCCTGCCGGGGTTTATTTCGTGTGTCCGTGTTTTTCCCACCCAGCAGCACAAATGACGTGGGTTTCAAAGCAATCATGCCATTTTCTGTTAGCTGATCTTTTAAAGCCTGGGATTTATGAAAGATGGCACCCTATATTTTTGTGTTTGCACAGATCATCGCTGTAGCTGGAGCTCATCCTGTGTTCATGAAAGGATTCCTCCCTTTTTGGCAGGGAAAATGAGTTTGTTTTCAAATCTAGCCTATGTGAAAGATCATGTGGCCATGAAGGAAATCTTGAATCGGTTCCAAATGGTGAGTATCATGAAGGCAGATTTCCACCAGAACCTCTAACACTTGCATTTTCAGATATTTTCAGCAGGGAAAACCCTCAGCTTGGCGAAATATCACAGGGGAGAGACATATTTCACCGACATGAGTTTTCCTGAACGGCAAAATTGTGAATCATACACAAAAGAAGGGAGGGAAAAAAAAGGCTGCTGAGACTTTATACAACACTGGCACATTTACATCCTTGAGCAGCTTCCCTGAAAAGCAGCCACTGCTGGAGAGAGCAGAGAGCCAAACGTCTGCAGGGATGCATCAGGTGAGGATGCAGATGGGGATGGGGAAATCTGTCCAAAATGAGGGAGGCAGAGGAAAATGGTGGTGGAATTGGACCGTGGATCTGGGTTTTAACAGGAATAATCAGATGCTGGAGATGATATTGCTTGGTGGAGATGGATTCCACAACGTGACATGTTCTCTGCCCCCCGCCGTGTGACCCCACCTCGATTCAGCCCCTTCAGGTCCCCATATTTCCTTTAATCACCCTTGGACAATCCCTGCAGGAGCTGTGGGGCCTCTCCAGCAGCAAGGAGCTCGGGCAGTAATTGTTCTGTCCTGGGCTGACATCTCAGCTCGGGTCTTAGCAACCGAAAATCCAGAGGCAGAGCTGCAAAGCCATTAATGTTTAGCAGCCAGTGAAGCTGCTGCCTGACACACGCTCCCGTCACCCTGAGCTGGGCTGGCACAGCTTGTCAGCACGTCTGAGGGTGCTGAGGGCTTTTATCAGCCTGACAGGACCGGGCAAACCCGTCCCCCTTCCTGCTGCAGATCCAGCACGGGAGTGAAGGAGGAGACCCCATGGAAAGGACACCACCAGGGACCTGCCGTGCCACAGCTTCACAGCAGGTCCCAGCAGCCTCAGGAGAGGACTGGGTTTGTGTGGGAAGGCTGAGATGGAATGAGATCTTTCGGTCAGACCCAGCTGGTGAAGCACAGGGCAAAGGCTCCTTCCTGCTCCCAGTGGTGCTGCTCCCAGGCTGGGACTAATCCTGAAGGGAGAGCAAGGGGCTGACTTACGGCTCAGCTGAGGAAGGATTCCCAGCTCAGATGAGTTGACCTGACTTTGTTAGTGTGGGCAAAACTGGCTTTGAGCTGGGGTGAAGTGTTCCTGCTTGGTTAGAGCCTGGTGCTAGCAAAGCCAGGGTTGTGGCTTTGGTCCCTGTAGGGGCCAGTCGCTTCAGAGTTGGACTCCATGATCCTTGTGGGTCCCCTCCAGCTCAAAACATCCCGTGATGCTGCTTCTGAAATAGCCATGGCACACCTGGAGGAGTATGAGGGGCACCTGGTCCCTCTCTCAGGGCACAATCAGGACAGCAGGAATGCTCTTCCAGCAGACCTGCTGTTTTCAGGAGCAGCTCAGAGCTCTGATGCCTGGCTTGGAAAGAGCTCTGGCGTGGGACACAAAACCTGGGCCTCTTGAGGAGAACCCAGCCTGGAAGAAATACAAACCATTAAAATTAAACAGCCCAAAAGGCCCTCCTGCATTATCCACGTGTTCTAGTACTTTGCCTCAGTCACATACTGAGCTTCCAGTCTCTTTTTTTTTTAGTTCTGATCCTGTTTCTCATGCAGGAATAGTTTTTCCTGACCCCTGAAGACCTCAGTTAAGCCTGCTGACAGCAACTTGGCTTTTCTGGGTTTCTTCTTGCAGCTCCTCAGATAGAATCTGCTGACCCCCAACAATCTTCAAAGTGCAGGTGGAAAACCACTGCCCTGCAGCACTTTTTGGTGGGTGCCACCGCAGCACCTCGCTCAGAACCGCTTCCCTTGCACCAGGGGAGGGGGAAACGTGTGAGGATCCACGTTCCTGGATGGAATTACCGGGGTGAAAGGGGTGCAGGGAACAAAACACCAACCAGGGAGTCAGGAGGCTGAGCCCTGGACTTGGTGGTGCCCTGACCACTGTGCAAATAGCCCCGTTTAGCTGTGGAGGTGTTGGCTGGGTCTGGTTCCGAGGAAGACGATGCTGCTGCACCCCAGGGAGGTGTTTCATGAGCCCTGCTGGAGGACAGGCCAGCACTAGGCTGGTGTGTGGAGTGATACTGGTTTGGTAGCACCCTGCCTTGTTGGAAAACCTTGTGTTTCTTCCACGGAGGAGGAAATATTTCTCTTGTGGCCCGTTGGAAGTTGCCCGCAGGATGTTTATTCTTGGTGGAGAAAAACCTCTGAAGAAAAGCAGAACTGAAGAGAGAGAAAGCTTGAAAATGCAGCTGGGCTACTGGACAGCAACTCTTTACCTCAGAGACTACTTTTCATATTACAATAGTATTACGTTTATTCAGTTTATTAACAATGCTGTTAGAAGAAAATCTTACTTTAATATGTATCCTGTAGTTTAAATCAGTGTTAGCTGTTTTCTATTTGCTGACTGTAATCTTTTTGCTTATTAGTTCTGTATACTTTAGATTTATAGCTGTCCCTTACCTTGCATCTTCCCTCTCCCTAATAGGGGAAGTTTTATCACAGTTTAGCCAATTACAGACACATGCCTGCATGAATCTCCCTTGAATCCTCCCAAATTCCAATCATTCCATGCCCTGCCAGATAAAAAGCTAGCCTTCCCTTTCAGTAAAGCTCCTTTTTCCTCCATTTTGTGCTCCAGACCTGTTTTGCCTTCACCTTTAGGTGATTTTTGTGCAGAATAGATCTTTCACGGTCTAACCCAGCTCCAGATCGAATGAAGGATAGAAAGATAAATATGTGGCCATGGGGGGGCTGGGCTGGGGTGGAGGGGGTGTGGGGTGGGGGAGAGGAAGGCAGGTGGGGAGGCAGAATCTCGTAAGGGATAATTAACTGGCTTCTATCATCCTAACAAAACGTTAAGCCAGTAAATCCGTGGAAATGGGAATGCACCAGAGGGTCGTTACTGGCACAAAGCAGAGAGGCTCGGGAGGACTGCTTGGCTTCTCCAGGTTGGATTGAGGAGGGGAAGGCAGAGCTGCCCACGGGCCCTGACACAGCCCCTACAGCCATCCCCTCTTCCCATGCTGGAGCTTCACCTCCCCGCTGCCCTCCCAGAGCTCCTCCAGGCTGGGGGAAAGCATCCTGCTTGCTAGAGGTGACTTAATTCAACAGAGGAGAAACAGGAGAACACTTGCATTCTGGGGGTGAGATGGAGAAAAAGGTTATTTCTCCCCTTTTGGGTGAACAGCTCCCAGCACCGGAGTTGCTGCCCAGCCTGGCATGGCTGGCATAGTGAGAGAGACCCTTCTGAGAGATTCTGGGCACAGAGATCCCAGGGTCCCACACAGCTGGGTGCTGTAAACATCCCCCTCACGGGGCTCATGTTGCACCAAACAGAGAGAGAGAGAACAAAAAGTATGGGGTAGAAAACAATTTTTTTTGACTGACAGAAATCCATCTCGAATTGAAGCAAGAAGTCAACGTGTTGCCAATTTCCCCCAGATGGCCAGTAGAAATACAGTTTAGATTGGGTCACTCCTTTACTCCAATAACTTTAGATTGTTCCATTTTGATTTTAAGCTTCAGGGTATTTTAAAGCATTCAAGTTTAAACTTCAAGTGAAAGGGTAAATTTCGGCTCAGACTCTCCCGGACTTTGTGTCCTGATTGAATGAGATGGGGGTGCCTCGATAATTTCAAACTGTGTTTTTCCAGCCCGGAAAATTCCTCGTGAACGCTTCCAGATCTTGAATAGTTCTGCTGCAACAAATCAGCACTTTTCAGTGAAGGACAAAAAAAATGCATCTGGGGGGGGGGGAAATTGCCTCTGTGTCTGCCTGTCAGAGCAATCTCATGCTCACCGTTCTCCTTCCAGTTCTCTCTTAATCTCCCCTCATTCCCAAATGCACCACGGGACAGATTCCCACCCTCTGCCACACAAATACACACTTCCCCGTGTCCCAGATGGAGCGTTTTGGGCATGGAAAGGGCAGAAAAACACACCTTTTGGTTACTTCAAAGGCTCACCCTACATTTTTTAGGGTGAATCTCGGGTGGTGACTTCGGCATCCCCGACGCGAGATCCAGCTGTGGGCGGGTCCGGCGGTTTTTCTGGGCTCCCAAACCGTACGGAAGGAATTCCTCCCTTTTCCACAGCCTCAGAGTGTCCCTTCCCGGCCTATTCCCTCTCACTTGCTCTGCTGTTTATAATTCCAGGTGGGAATTCCTCTGCTGCCCAGCGACGTGCCGAGGAGGGCGGAGGGGTTCTGTCGCCGCGCCGAGGGTTTTAATTTCCCCGTGCGGCGATGGTATCGTGGCTCTGACAGTGCACTAAACACAGGGCCTTATCTCCGTGCCCGTGGAAAAACAATATCAATTTGGTGGTGCTGAGGGCTGGAGAGGGAACAATGTGCTGTGCATTGTTAAACAAGCCACCAGCCCCGTGCTGGACAAGCGGAACAAGTGTAATCGCTGACACAGACTCTGAACATAATTGCGGCTCGCTAGCGAGCACAGAAGCCTTCCCTGCCCTCCCTCCCTCGCCTTGGCTGTCCTAAATGTTGCCTGAATACCCCATAACCTCACCCACACGGCCACAGAGTTTGCTGAGTTGGAAGGAACCCACAAGGATCGTCGAGTCCAACTCGTCGCCCTGCACGGGACGGTCCCCAGGAGTCACACCCTGTGCCTGAATGAGAGGAAACGGCCTCAGGTTCTGCCAGGGGAGGTTCAGCTTGGACATCAGGAGGAATTCCTTCCTGGAAAGGGTTTTCAGGCATTGGAAAGGGGCTGCCCAGGGAGGTGATGGAGTACCCACCCCTGGAGGTGTCCAAGGAAGGACTGGATGTGGCCCTCAGTGCTCTGGGCTGGGGGACAAGGTGGAGATGGGTCACAGGTTGGACTGGATGGCCTTGGAGGGCTTTTCCAACCTCAATGGTCCTGTGATTTTGCACAGCCCTTGAGATAAGCCTCACACCTTCTTGCCAGAGGCAGGTGGGAGCAGGGCCCTGGTGAGGACTCTGGGGTTGTCATTCTGAGCCTCTTGTTTGCATTTACTCAGTTCTGCTCTTAAGAGTTTAAAGGGATAAACTTCTGCCAGGCAAAAGCCCAGCACGAGCCAGGTTTTATCGTTAAACACTTTTCCAGCAGAAACACACGGTTCCTGCCACACCAGAGCCCCTTCAGCGGCCCTGGGTTGTGCTGGGGATACACCACTGCTGCTCAGGAAGCCCTGAGGCAGCCTTGCTCCTGTCCATCCCCCCTTGGGAGCCAAGGAGTCCCTTGGGTGTCCTCACAGTGAGGTGACAGGATGTGACACACAACAGGCCAATGCACAGGAGGAAAGGACCACGGCCATCAATTAAACCACAGCTTTATCATCCCCCAGCGTGGGGCTGTGGGCAGCAGGACCATCTTGTAAGGGAACCAAGGATGGCAGTGAGGAAAGCCTGGAAGGATTTATCCCGGTGTTTAACCCCCCACTGGCTGGTCTCACCACTCGAGGTGGCCACTGCAAACTCCCATCCCACTGAGCCACACTGTCACCCTGCCTTCAGCTGCTTTGAAGTGGGGAAAGGGTCATTGGCTGGACCCTCAGTGGCAGCACAAAGTATCCCTGTGTCCCTCCAGAGCAATTCCACCACCTGAGCCAAGGAGGGAACTGCCCCCAGCCTCCCACCTGTATGTGCCCCTGGTTTTTTTTTTGTTTTTTAAAAGCAAATCCTGATTCCCCAAAGTCTTAATTGCTTCTCTTAGCAGACAGATTTGCATAATGACCCCGGTGTTTTGAAATGTTGAATAGCAGCCGAGTATCCGTAATACCTCTGGAGCAAGGTCAACTGCTCTGCAATAAAACTCCATCCTGCCTTTCACATCCCCTCAGCACAATCAGCGGGTTGGGCTCTTCTCCGAATACTAAATGCAGCAGCAAACTCCAGCACGGGCTTCCTCTGGGAGCCACGGGCTGGGTGCTCATTCCAGAGGCTGCATTCCTGCTGCTGTTGTCCCCAGTGCCTGCTCAGGGCTGTTTCCACCCCCTTTACACCCAGGCGAGGCAACACACTCAACAGGAGCATTGATCTGTATGACCAAGCAGGCAGAAAGGTCACAGTGACCCCAAAATGTTCTGGAACTGATGGTAAACCCCATCTCCCCAAAACCACACTCCCCCTCCGTCCTGCTCCCTGCCCGGGCTCTGCCTGAGTCTGCCAAACTAATCTCTCCTTGACTCGGGCACTTTCAATTTGCTTCTGCTTTCATCTCTCTTTAAAAATTAAAGGATGAGCAGGGGAAAAAAAATCACTTTCAACAGGTTTTCATTTCCTCCTCCCCCTTCTTAAGAGGATATTCATAAACCCCTGTGCCTGTTTTCCCATGGCTAATTAGCAGCGCAGATAATAAGCTGGTTTCATGGCGTTGGCATGCATCAATGTCTCTGCTAACTGGGTTAATTACACAGTGGATGGGCACTTGTTGAAGACAGAATGATGATGATGATGATGATGAGGATGGGTCTTGTTTTCCCAGCAGACCCTGCAGGGCTTGGGAACCTGCAGCACTGTCCGTGTCCGATGGGATTATCTGCAGGCTCCACCAGTGGTGTTCCTGGGACTCGGGGTATCAGTCTGGCCAAGAAAATCACATTCCACCCTTCACTCATGATCTGGGCAACGGGCTCCAAACACAGAGAACTTGTTTGTGCTTCCTGCCACAAGCCACGGGCAAGGAGGGAGAGGGGATGGGGGAACGGGATGGGCAAAGTGGCGCTGAAGCATCAAGATGCTTCAGCAGGAGGAGAATTTGTTCAGCAGAGCCAGGGGAAAACTATCCCTTTTCTGTGCCAGTAATTTGTCACAGGTGCTTGTGTAGACACCCAGCAAACCACTGAGCTGGACCCCATCGCAACTCTCTGGGAATGGGGCAATGGGACAAGGAGAGGTGTGGGTGTAACAGCTCTCCTGAGTGGGAGCACCCTGAGGAAGACACCCCTCACCTCAGAGCCAGACCTGAGGGTTTCTGGGAGTGTTTTTTTCCAGGAGAGCTCCTGTCACAAATCCCTCTGTGCCAGAGGTTGGCACATCCAGCACCCCCATGGACCCTCCAGGCCAGGCACTGTGTGTTCTTCAGAGTCTGAGCAGGTGACAGAGGCACCATCCCCGAAACCAAACCCGAGTGTTCCCAGACACAGCTCACCCTCCATCCCTGCTGCTCCCAGCAGGATTTTAGCATCCAGCCTGGCTGTTCCCATTCCCCGTTATTCCTGAGAAGCTGGGTCAAGCGGGCCAGGTCTGGGAGGTGAGGGGGAGCTCGCTGGCACCAGGCTGTTGCCATGCCAACCCCATTCCCAAACTCCGCACATCCCGCGGGCTGCCCTGCCTCCCTGCCTTCCTCTGGCAGGCTCTCCATCCTTTCTGGCTGATGGAGAAGGGTTCCAGCAATGCCCTCTGGGGTGGGGAGGGCAGGTGGGAAGGCCTGTGCTTTCCCTTCAAGAGGGGGCACGTGGATAATCCAGCTGGGGATGACAATTCTCCCCCCCCGGGCGCAGCGAAACAAATTTTCGCAATGATTCCAATTTTCCCGATTTTCCAACGATTTTCCCCCCAGCTCTGGTGCAACCAGCAGTGTTGCTCTGGCTGCCAGCTGCCTCCCCAGCCCTGTGGGTCCCAGGTGGCCCATGGGGAGTGGGGTATTTCACACCAGTGACAACGGTCTCAGCCCCAGATGCCCCTTTCTCCCAAGAGCTGTTAAACTGCCAAAGTTAAACTCTCTGTTTTCAGTGTTAAACTCACTGAAGGGCCCTGGGCACTCAGCACCTCGACCTGTTGAATCCTCCACGCCTCACAGCTGACCTTTAAACAATTTTTCTGCGGGTGGTCTTTCTGTTGCAAGACAAATATACAGATACATTCCTACGTGTTGCTCCCCCTGGCTCAGCCAAGGCATTTGATGCTTCCCGGAGGGAGTGTGAATGGAAAACACGGCGGGGGGGGACTGTGACAACAGCTGACACCCCCCTGTCACCTCTTAGCCCCTGGGTTTACCTGCACACACCTACACCAGACCCAGTGCACCCAGACCCAAAACAAAGTGTGAGCACAGGGCCAGCCTGCAAGGGGTTAAGAACAACATCTCTGCTGGCAGAGGAGAGAAAGGAGAGAGATGAATTCACAGGCTCAAGAGCAATTTCAGAATCCACTCAAGCTTCATGCCACTCTGTGAAATCTCAGTGCACCTCAACCAGATCAGAAATTGGTTTACATTCCCTTCTATGTGTTTATGAGTTTGTAAAAGCTGATTTATTGTAGCCCATTGCTACTCTAGGATATTAAAGCAAAGGCATCTATTGGGAGAAGAGCTAGGACTCATTATAAAGTTGCTTAAACAAAGTCACTGCTATCAGAGCTGCTAGATCAGAGAGTATTTTATTTTTATTGCACTGCAAGGAAATACCTTGGCAGCAGAGTTAACTATGGCCTGGCAGCTGATGGGGGAGAGCAGAGCTGTGGTCAGATGCAGTCAGTAGAAAAATTACTTTTCACTTCT
Source organism: Oxyruncus cristatus (assembly GCA_013399855.1). NCBI lineage: Eukaryota > Metazoa > Chordata > Aves > Passeriformes > Cotingidae > Oxyruncus > Oxyruncus cristatus. The sequence goes on from VXAY01005489.1 coordinate 357,846, forward strand.
CAGAGGACACAATTTCACCTGGAGGGTTTCATTTCTTGGTGCCTTCACTGTGGCTCTGACTCCACTTTTGCTACCAAAAGACACCAGGCTAAAGGGATGCTGGGTCTGCCCCCCAGAAAACCAGACTCATTGAACCATGAAGTGTGGGCTGGTGTTATGGGCACAAAGGTACTGTGCCCTCCTGCAGTGCTTCACATCCACGTGCCTGCACAGGCACAGGCACAGGGCAGCAAAAAAACCTGTGTGAATATCACAGAGGCTTCTTCTCACTCTGAAAGGCCAAAGAACCCATCCCTTCTGCTGTGGCCCCTGAGCTCCTGCTGAAAACAGCGTATTCCACCCCACCTTTCACCTCTTCAGTCTCCCAAGTCTCAGCCTCTTGGCCTCCTCTCTCCTCCCTCTCTCCCAAATGCTCTTCTCACGTCGGTTTTGCCTCACTCAATCAAGAGGTTCACAAGCAAAAAACCCAATTGTAAAACAATTTGGAGGCAATTTTGCAGCTGCCTCGCGATAAGAGGCAGAGCTCGTAACCAGGGATGTTCACTTTAGAGCCACCAAGCACAGAAATAATTATCTCTGCTCGTGAAGAGGGAGAGAGGCAGAGGAAAAACCACACTCAACACGTGCCCAGATGGCCTGGCTGGCTCCTGCCTGGATTTCTGAGTGGCCATCAAACAGTGCTTGTGTGTTCTCCGGGACATCTGGAGAACGTTTTCCCTTAAGAAGCAGATGCTGGAAACTCCCCCACGAACAAGTTCACTGATGTGGCCCAACAAGTTCTTTGAGTCCAGAGCAGCTTCGCTCAGCTGATCCCAGGGGTGGGTTTTACACCAGGAGGAAGTGAATTGGAGAATAATGGCATTGCACACATTCACTGCTATGATTCATCACTCGCTGGTTGACACAAAAAAAGAGGGAGAGCGACTTTTCACACAGGCAGACAGTGATAGGACAAGGGGGAGCAGTTCTAGACTGAAAGAAGAGAGATTTACATTTGGCGTTAGGAAGAAATCCTCCCCTGGGAGGATGGGGAGGCCCTGGCACAGGTTGCCCAGAAAAGCTGTGGCTGCCCCATCCCTGGAAGTGTCCAAGGCCAGGTTGGAGCAACCTGGAATAGTGGAATGTGTCCAGGTTATAGTGGAACTGGATGCCTTTAACATCCCTTCCAGCCCAAACCACTCAGTGATTCCGTGATTTTCTCGGTTATTCTTAATGTTTATCAGCATTATCTGAGCCCTTCAGGAAGGGATTGTGATTCATGCCTGTGCATTGCACTGGTCTCTGGTCTCACATGGCTTCAGTTGATGCTGCAATGAGGGAACTGAATCTTTAAAAACCACCATGACATATTAAAAACTTCTCTCTGAAACTGGATTAAAAAAAAAACAAACCAAAAAACCACTCTTCTCCACAAAGCTAAACCCAAATGCAGCCATTTCTGAAACTTCCCACTGTAACTTTCAGATCCAGATCTGAAAATTGGCTGTCAAATCAAGCCAACAAATGGCAGCTCTGCCCTTCCTCCCCTAATCCCATGCCAAGATCAGCGTTCCTGCCAGAGCTGCGCGAGGAACTGAATGAATAAACAGCTTTTTGCCTTCAAACCCTGCACCTTTTCCCTCCAAAGATGACAGCAGATAATCACACACACTCTTGATTTAATAGCTGATTCCGGGGGAGATTAAAGCTGAAAGGAATAGGCCACATATGAGGAGTTTTATCCATAGGTGGGAGTGATTTCCAAGGCAGCCTTATGAGGGCAGCTACGAAGTCTGGGAGAGTGGACAAAGTTTTATCTGTTACCTGGAAAAAAAAAAAAAAAAAAGTGGCTTCTTACAGGAGGTATGGCTCAAAACCCTGGGGATTTTAGGTCCCTCCTGGGGCAGCGTGTGACACCTGGGGCGGCGTGTGACATCCCGCCAGCCTCAGATCACTTTGCCAAAGGTCATCCTCAGACATGGATATTACTCAGATTCATTCTTCACTTCTTATTCAGGCAAAATCCTGATTTAAGGCTCCCTGGCCCCTGCCTGGTGAATGAAGCCCGAGTGAGAACCGTGGGTGTCAGAGCTCTGACAGTGGCACTGAGTCTGGGTAACCCCCCCCACACCTCCCTGATCCTCTTGTTGGGTCAAACGGGTTCTGCAGCCTTTTGAGACTCCAAATCCCCAGAAATAAATCCTCCTGAAGAGACTGGATGTGCCTAAACTTGCTATCCAAGTGCCTGTTCCAAGCCCTGAGCTGTAATACAAAAAAGACAAACTGTGCACCCATTAGCACCACATCAATATCATTTAAAGCCCCATTCTGAGGAGGGCCTGGCAGTCCCCTTAATGCCTTTAATTTCTCCGTGCCTCTGAGTGGACATAAATAATTGTGCAGTGCTGGCCCTTCCTGCTCCATCCTCCCCAGCCAGACAGATTATCTCTTGTTCTTTCCCTAGATTTGGCTTCTGGATGCAAACACCGTTTACGGCCACTGATTGTTCGAGAGGCCAAGTGTATAATGTACCATAAAATGAGATTTTAATGCTCAGTGGGAGATCTGAGCAGCTCTGTTTTGTTACAGCAGCCTGTGTTCCCACACTCCAGTGATCCCCAGCTCTTAGAGCTTCCCACTGGGCTCAGGAGAACCTGGAGTGGGGAGCACACACAGTGATCCAGCGTGGGCTTAGCCTTAAGGACTTTGCCTTCTGCTATGGTTTTTACCTCTTTGTCTTCAGATTTTTGCCTGCTCTTGAACCTGCTCCTTGTTCACACTGGCAGGAACCACCTGTGCCGAGGAGAGGTCCTGGTGGAAGAGGCCAGGGGAAAATACAGATGGCAGGATCAGCATCTCACACCTCTGGAATGCTTCTCCCACAGAGCAAAGCTGAAGGATCACTCTTATTCTCCCCAAAGTTGGGAGGTGAGCAAAGCTGAGCCCTGGGGAACAGAGCAAGGGAGAGGAAATCTATCATGAATTAATCACAATAGGGCCTCTTTCCTCAGACTTCTATAAAACTCCAGTGTGATAATTTAGTGGTGAGAATATCCTCTAATGAGCTTCGAGGAAACTGCAGTCGTCTTAATGGGCTCCTTAATGAAGAATCATTTAGGATTTTATTAACACTGAGGAAAAACACATGGTGTTTGGTAGCTGTTTGGAGCTGGATGAACATGAATAATTGCTTCAAATGCTCAAACACGAGCGCTCTAATGGGCCCCTCTTTGGTGCTTGAAGGGATCTCTCACAGTTCTGGTCTTTGGGAAGTGTATCCAGAAAGAAGATTTTATTCTGGTTGTTAAACAGAATATGCAGCACATCAAGCTCTGTGGCAAGTGCCATTGGTTCCATATGGAACCCAGATGTTCTCACAAGTGAAGACAGTTGGAAGATCCAGTGGAAACCACCAGTGGATCTCAGCTTTGAATCTCACACTTGCTGCTTGCTCCAGGTTCATCAGGAGCAGTGTTGGCCAAGTCATTCCGATTTTTCACTCTGCTCCTGCCTGTTGTCTTCTATTTTAATCCCTTTTAAGTCCTGACACAGCTCAGACTTCAAGCAAGATGATGACACACCAGGAGAGCTGGGAGAGGAGAGAACTCGCCATGTCCTATCCAATGGGCACTATCCTGTTCTATGGGCAACGCAAGCGGAACATCAGCAAAGAAATTTGGGGTTATAAAGCCAAGAGTTCCACGCTCTGCAGCCCCCAGGAAGGCTGAGCTTGCCTGTAGACCCCGAACACCAGCAGCTCATGGGAAATCTGTCCTTGTAGTTCAGAGAATGGCTTCAGATAAAGTTAATTACACCCGAGCGTGCTGTGATCAGGCAATTATGCAAGCAGGGGCACTGCAAGAAGGTGCTAAGACAGGCAGTAGAAGAGGTTGTTTTTTCCCTTTCCCTTGGCCTAGATCTGCTGCAGGAGTTTTCTCCCAGCTTTCTCTGATCACATCCCTCCCTCCCTGTTCACGGTGTGAGCACCTTCCTGCCTTCACCTCCATCAGGATATAACTGGTGAGGAATCCCTCCCCGGCCTGAGTTTCAGGCTTTCCCTAGTTATAAACTTCTGAATTTGTCCCTCAGAGCCCAGCAGTTTTGAAAGACAGAAATAACCATGAAATTACTGTCTTAATCAGTCTGCTGCTTACTGTGCAATCTGAAGGCCAGCAGTCACCACGCAATTATGGAGTTAATTAAATGGGTATCTGTGTCCTTAAACATAAAGCACTACCAGGAGGTACCTGCTGCGTGTTGGATTTTAGAGAAATAAAGAAGACAAAAGAAGGGGGAATGGAAACATTTTAGATGAAGGGGGAGGGCGTTCATTTTCTTTTCAGATGCTCCAGTTTTCTAGATGTCAGGAGCTGAACTCTTGTTTAAACAAGATCTTGTTTTTCCAAGATCTGTGCCTTGGTGCAGTGGAAGCAGCAAGGGAGGGGTTTGGCCAAATTCAATAGAATAAGTCAATAATATTTCATTAACACAGAGGCAGTATCACAAGCTTTTAAGTGTGGACACAGTAATCACAATTTATTTCCAAGCTAGATTTATTCTCCCAGTGCAGCTGGCAGTAAAATAAATGGTAATATTACCACCGTAATTAATCTCTAACCTTGAAATTCTAGTAATGACTGAGAGAAGAATAGGAAGCTATCTTTAAGGAGGAAGGTTCTGGGGAGGTATTATATGCAGGTGGATTTATTCCACTTCCAATTAAAAGACTAACACTTCTGCTACTCTATCAGCTTTGATTTGCCAACATCCTTCTCCGGTTTTACTGCAAGCAGAAATTAGGTTCTTCTGTTTCTTAATGGAGTCTGCACCAGATTAAAAGAGTATTTACCCAAATAGCCCATGAGTGCTTTGGGCTTCATTTGAATGGCTCCTAATTTACACCAATTTGAGGCTGGCATTCCCCGCAGTTTGTTTGGATTACGCAACATATATGTCTGAGACTTTGCGGGTTCCTGCCACAGAGGGGCTGTGGATCTCGCACGGCTGATTTATCACCCCTTTTGTCTGCTTCGAGGGCCCTCCTCCCCTTCCCTGGCTCCCCCACCACGAATTCACAGTCACCGTTCGGCATCGGGAGGTTTTGCAGGCACAGAAGATCCCCCTCCTGCCCTTCAGCCTGTGGATAAACCACACACTGCAATCAGCCTGTGGATAAACCACACACTGCAATCAGCCCGTGTCTGCTGCACAAAGAGGTCCAACAGGCTGAAATGAGAAAAAAAATCAGACCTAAGCTGATGGAGGTAAAGGAAAATCAGCTGTCCAAGGCACTGCTAATGTTTGAGTCATGCTCTGTACTGGAAAGAGAACCTGGAGTCCTGAGAGGGTTAGACACAGCTTTTAAATTAGGGAACTAAATATTATTTGAACTTCCACTCTCTCTGTTGCTAATGAATCTGGACTCACACTCCTGCACTGAGATCCACTGCTGAATTTCCTCTCTGATTGGCTTCTGCTTGGGCTTCCAAGGGGGATTCCCCCATCCACCGGGGTGTGACAGCTTGATTCATTTTTGGCTCACTTCCCTCTTGTCATGCCTAAGTGATGGACAACCTGTCTGGAAGCCAGTACAGAATAATCACATTAAGTCTGGGTCTAGCAAACAGACTAAACTTCAGAGAGCGCTGCCAAAGAAACCCCGAGGAAGGGAAAGTGATGGAAATACAAATGATTGGAAAGAGATAAGAGACAAAGAGCATAAACCTGTCCAGGGAGAGAGGAAATGAAAGAGGGAAAGTGGTATTCAGTGGGTTTAAATCAACTCCCTGATTATCACAGATTGGCACCAGCTGATGATCTGCCTCCCTGGGTGCTGCTGGGAGGAGCTCGGCCCTAACACCTCTCAGGCTGAGTCCTACAAGCTCTTTCCAGAATCAAAATCATGGAGCCTGAGTTTATTGTGTTGCACTCTCACATCAGAATGTGTTGGTCTCTTTGTACCCTCTCATCAGGCAAAGGAAAAAGAGAAAGGATCAGACTTTGGAAACAGCGATGAGATGATTTTTGGTCCTGTGTTGTCCCAGCTTACAGGTTTTAGTCCCGGTTTACCTCTGGGACACAAACTCTTCCCTCTTTCCCAAATGAGCATCGTCAGGGGTGCAAGAGCAGAGTGCTCAGTTTGCTGAGCTGAAAAGCTCTTCCTTAGGATGATCCAACCTCCTCCCTCATTCCTGGACTCACCATCGCCTCCCCAAAACTCAACGTCCCCTCTTTCCCAGTCCATCCTGGAGGATCCATTAATACCATCAGATTTGCAAACGTGTGTGTGTGTGTGTGCGCTTGTGTAGTTTAAAGTTTCCCTTAGACATGGACAGGTTCCCCCATCCTAGGAGGAAGAATTTATGGAAGTGGAGAAAGTTGTTTTAAATTATTCAATATAAATGTAAATAGGAGAAAGGGTTCCTTTGAATAAATTGTGTTATTTATGCTGTGCCCCGGAAAAGTGGGCAGCAGGTTAGGATCTGCCTGCAAATGGAAGGCATTATTTTTCCTGCTAGTTGATGCAAACAACATAAATATGCTTTACATTTTAGAGGGAAGCTTATGAAATATTAAAGGCGAATTCCCAGGTCCCATCTCCTATTGAAATGGAGCGCTCTTGAGGGAGACTCGAGGACATGGTGGTGCTAAAGCACAGGGAGGCTGAAGGGGGTGTGTGTGTGCGAGGCAGAGAAAGCAAAGCCTGGGAAGGGTTTGCAGATGTGTTTATCCAGAGGAAGAGATGGCCAGAGGGAGGGAGGGATGAAAGGAGAATGTGTAATGCTTGTGTCCCCCAGGAGAGGCTCCCCCTCTCCCATTCCCCACGTGTGTGTATGGCAGGGGGTGGATTCTCCCGAGGGACAACAACAAGAAAAGGAGCAGGGCATGGGAGTCCCTTGAATTATTCAGTGCTCATGAATTACCACTCTTTGTTGCTTCTTTGTCTGGAGGACATGTTTTATTTCAGGGGAGAGACGAGGAGATGGCATCCAACCAGGAGCCCTGACAGAGTGCATGGATACTGGGAACGGGAACCGGGCAGGGAGAGAGAACAGAACACAACTTTCCAGATTTCACCACCTTTCCACAGCATGAGACTTGCTTCTTCTCATCCAGAGCCTCCAAGTCACCACCCTCTCTGGCCAAGGGTGGGGAAAACAGATGCTCCTTTTTCTCTCAGAGCTCTGCACATCCTTCACATCTCTTCCTTCACACTCTAAAGTCCCACAGTCCCAGGGATCTCCCACAGCGTTCCAGAGACTGGGATGAAGGAGTTCAAGCAGCTGTTTTCCCACCCCACAAGCAGGAGCAGCCCTCCTGGCACCCTGAGGCCACAGGATGCTCTGCGTCAGTTCGTGCTTGGAACAGAGCAAGCCCTGGGAAAGGGTTCTTTTGGTGGGAGAGGGAAGGTGGTGGGGCTGAGTGTCAGGAATTCTTGGACCTGAGTTTGCCTCTCTCTGGGGCACACCAAGAAACAGAAGTCAGCTCTGCACTGGTGAAAGGGCCTGTCAGCCATCAGGCACTGCTCTTTTATGTATTTGTGATTACTCCATCTCTATCTGAGATCAGGATTAAAAATTCCAGGCTCTGGAATGACCAGGGAAAGAGGAGGAGGAGGAGGAAGGAGCCCAAGGAGAGAAGTTTCTGCAGCTTTAGTTCATCACAGCAAAAGCACATGAGTGCTCCACAATGCTGGGATCCCCTATAGCAGATGAGCTCCCACGCCACGTGCAAACAGATCCTCAGGGCTGTCAAGGCTTCAGATGAAGGGGACAGTTCCCCAGAGCAGACTCTCGCTGGGCTGTCTTCAGAGAACATCCATTCCACCCTTTATTTCTCCACCTTGTGCGATCCCCGCTCAGAGCAGAGCTGGCAAGAGGAGGCTCTGCCTCACTGCCGTGGTCACCACTCCCTGCTGAGCTGGGCGGGAGAGGGAGGGTTTGTTACCACGGGATGGATAACACCGCCCGTGGCTGGGTCCCAGCCACACACCACAGCCCATTTCCCCTGATCAAGGACAGACAGGAGATAGTTTGCCTTCTCCCAGCACTTACAGAGCCCGTGTGAGCCCAGGAAACACACCACGGGTCAGTTAAATCTGGTGGCTGGTGACCAGGGTGGTGGGGAGGAGGTGACAGCTGCCAGGGCTTGCTGCGGGGACAGGAGGGTAATTAAAGGCTGTAACAGGGAGCAGAGGCAATCGCTGCTCCGGTGCCGTTTGATTATCAGCCTGCACCGCCCCCAGAGAGCAGCCCCATGAAAAATGCAGGAGGGGGGATGCGGGTGAGGCTCAAAAAACATCATTACTGCAGAGGGAGAGGGGAAAAGGCTGTTTGTGCAAGGGGCTGCACGATGCAACTGCCAGAGCAGAGCCACCAGCAGTGATTCAGGGAGCAGGAGCACGGGGAAAGGCTTTGGGAAACAAGCAGCCCCCGGGTATTTGAAGCAACCCACTGCATTGCTCCAGCTTATCCCCAGAGTGAAGGATTGGATGATATGGGACGGGCACATGTGCTTGGGGAGAGAGGTAACTGCAGACCAGGGCATGCAGAGATTTTATGTGTAAATACACAGACATATGTATTCAAACATATATATATATATATATATACACACATACACAGTGGATGTGAAAGTGAAATATATGACAAGAGTCTCTGTCTCCAGTGACCCCAGACACTTCAAGCTGCCTGTCCCCAGGGGCCATGTGACACACGGGAGCAAGGAACAGAGATGAGCCATGGCACTGCCCTGCAGCTGAGGCAGAAGGCCACGCACACGCTGCTGTGACGTGCCCTGAGCAAACAACCCAGCTCCGACTTTGCCTGATTTATTTTCTTCCTTCCCTCTTGAGATGGGCAGCGCGGCCACTTCCGATGTGTCTGGGGCTGAATAAGGAATGCAGCAAGAGGCAGGCAAAATGAGGGTTTAGACACCCGCCCTTCCAAGGCTGGATAGGTCCAGGGAATCTGAAAAACTCCAGGGAAGACAGGCCGGTGATCAATCCCATCACTGCAGCAAGGGCAGGATGTCCCTTGGCAGGTCACCTTTCTCCCAGGAAATCTGACTCCCGAGGCTCGTACATTTTCTGAGACACCTCTTTTTAATTGAGTGCACTGCCCGAAGACAGCAGAAAGGAGGGAAAGCAAAAAAAGGGCATTATTTAGCCTCTCACCAGGGAATCTGGCAGCCTAAATAGGGGCCTGCACTGTGCACTTCCGTAACGCACAGCACTTCTGCAGAGTTTGAAGCAGCACCCACCGCCCCCCCAAAAACAAACAAACCAAAAAAAAAAAAAAGAAGACATCAGTTTGATCCCCTTGAATTGATGACTGATGGGTCATTGCCTGCGTCTGGGAAGCCGTGTTTGTATTTACCGACAGGGCCGCGGATTCCAGCAATGCAATCATTTGCTTGAGTTCCCCAGGCAATGGCGTATAATACGTGGCTGTAAACAGTAATGGATAGAGAAATATTAGCACAGGGGGGAACCGGCAGAGAGAGCACACGGAGAAACTGCTGGGGCTCCAGGAAGGGCGGGATGCGCTGGACCTGCAGAGCAGCAGGAAGGGGAGGATCCACCTGGATCCCTTGGCTGTCCTCTGCCGGAGCAGCACAGCTGGGCATGTACTTACTTGGATGTGGCCCTCAAGCATTAGGTTTCCCCCTCATTCCCACAGAAAATCATGTTTTTCACCATCTTCCATCCTTGCACCTTTCCCTGCCAGGAGCACGCTCTGTAAACTCTGGGTTAATCTCTGTGAAAACAAAAACGGACCTGATAAAACGAGGTAGAAACTGCAGGGGCTTCTTGCACCCTGCACTGGCAGCAGGAAAACTTCCATTCCCACCTGGGAATGTGCTGCAACTGCCCCAGAGCACGGCTGGGTGGGAGAAGTGGATCACGAGGCTCCTCCTGCCAGCTGGATGCTGGTGTTGCCACCGGCTCAGCAGCAATTATTTATGAAAGGAAATAGAAACAAAACTGCTTGACATTTGAAAAGAAATCATTACCACACACTTGTGGCGAATCAGAGCTGGAGTGCTTTAAAGTCCCACCGTCCCGGCGCTTAATTAGAGAGAAGGCAGAACACGTTTAGCTCTCATGAAAAAAAAAAATTAACCCCCCGAATGCTTTGCTTGATTCCAACCAAACCAGGCTCCCAGCCCACCCCCTTCCCATGTCAGCAGGGTGCAGCGCTGCGCTGGAATTGGCTGTCTGACTCCCAAAATTCCATACGGACAAAGATACCTCCCAGAACAAATCATAGAATCAGAGGGGTTGGAAAGGACCTCTGAGATCATCAAGTCCAACCCTTGACCCAACACCACCGCGGTTCCCAGACTATGGCACTCAGTGCCACGTCCAGCCTCATCTTAAACACCTCCAGGGATGGAGAATCCACCACTTCCCTGGGCAGCCCATTCCAGTGGCTGATTACCCTCTCTGGAAAGAATTTCTTTCTAATATCCAACCTAAACCTCCCCTGGCACAGCTCAAGGCCGAGCCCTCTTGTCTTACTGCTGGTTCCTGGGAGAAGAGACCGACCCCCACCTGGCTACACCCTCCTTTCAAGACGTTGTAGAGTAATTAGGGCCCCCCTGACCCTTCTTTTCTCCAGGCTAAACACGCCCAGCTC
>VXAY01005489.1:368496-395723 GCA_013399855.1 Oxyruncus cristatus
ACTCCAGGTGTGGCCTCACCAGCGCCGAGTACAGGGGCAGAATCACCTCCCTGTTCCCGAGCCAGGCCAGGATCCATTGGCCCTCTTGGCCCCCTGGGCACACTCTGGCTCATGTTCAGCTCCCTGTCACTCCACACTCCCAGCTCCCTTCCTGCCTGGCTGCTCTCCAGCCCCTCTGTCCCAGCCTGTAGCGCTGCCGGGGGTTGTTGTGGCCAAAGTGCAGGACCCGGCCCTTGGCCTTGTTGAACCTCATCCCGTTGGAATCAGCCCAGGGGCTCTTGCTGTCCATGCAGTGCCAAGAGTGGAGCAGCAACTGTGCTTGAGAGACTCTCTTTCCAAGGTGGGACAGATCCATCTTTTCGGTGGCATGAATCCCAGCTGGAAGCAGCCTTGGGAATGCTCCCAGTGGGTGTTTCAGCAGAGCTCCTGGCTCCACAGGGGTAGCTTGGCCCCTGAATTCATCAGGACGGCATCATGGAATCCCACTATCTGGGAATCTCAGTTAAAACCATCAGAGCTTTTCCCCCTTTCTCCCTGTGCCAGGAAAAAACTTGGCACGCTGTGTCTGTCGGGTCGCCATCCTCCCCAGGGCTTTGGTTAAACCTGGCTTGATGTTTGGTTTGTTTTCATTTGGGGTTTTTTCCTTGTTTTTACAAAACACACCTCCACAGATGGAAATAAAGTCATTTTTCTTTCCCCCTCTCTCTGAAAAGCCTTAGTGGCTCGTGGGGCAACATGTCCCTATTTTGGGGGGTCTGGTGTCAGCTGGAGATGACTCTGCTCACCTCCATCCCTCACCTATAAAACAGATGCAGCAGCTGCAGCATGAAGATAAATAGACTGAGCAGCACAAACTGCTCAGATAATGGGGTCTGTGAAAGCTTCCACAGCCGACCATCATTGTAGCTACAGCTGAATTTCCCTAATCTAGACAAGCCCCTGCTCCCTTGTCCTTCAGCCAGCAGCTTCATTTGCATTAAAAAAAATAAAAATAATAATAATAAAAAAAAATCCTTCCAAGATGATGTGGATTGCACTTTTTTTTTTATCTCCCCTCCCTCTGTGCTTTACAAGATATAAACATTGAGTCTTCTGTTTAAATGTAGCCTCTGGGTAGGGATTCCTGGGAAATCGAAAAGCAGGCCATTTTTCAGATAAATGATTTATACTGAAGATGCTATGGATGACCTGATGCTGACCTGTCGGAATTAATTCCAGCATTTGAGCTTCCATTTCTATTAAAACTCCATTTACCAGGAAAGTGAAAAGGTAATTATCGTCCCCAGCTTTAAATCACTCCGCTGCTGAATTATTAAAGGGAAGAATTAAAAATAATCAGGCTTTTTCATTAGACTTCATAGAGAGGAAATGAAAGGTGTAAGAATGTGTTTTTTGCCTGAATTTAAGTATTCATTTCTGAGATTTGTGTAGAAATTGAAATTATTCTCTCTGCGTGCCCAGCTCATTCTCTTTATGAAGACACACAGACACACACACGGGGGGGAAGGAAAAAAGTAAAAGCCCTCTTGTAAAATTAAAAAAAAAAAAGGAATAGAAGGAAGAAGGGATTTAACACGAAAAAGTATAGGAGAGCGTTTTGCATTTTAATACCCTTTTTTTCTGCACAATTACACCTCTGAGTGATCCAGCAGAGGGAGATTAAGCTGCTACTAATTTCAGATATACAGTTGTAAAATGCTAGGTTAGTTCTTATCAGGAGATGTAAGAAAATCTAACACTGTCAGGCAGCAGGGGAGAGCTGATTGCTTCTGATGTCTGCAAAACTCACAGGAGAAGCACTGCAGCAGGGACTGACACTGGATCAGAGCATCCCAGGAATGTGCCTCCTCCCAGGGAAAGGCACCAACAACTCCGCGGAATTTTCCCCCGCTTAATAAATCCCAGCCCTCTTGCCACGTAGGCAGGAATTGGCACCTTTGCAGAGGGAAATTAGTTGATCAGGTGAACACAGACAATCAGGGCTCCCACCACTCCACTTCCCTGGAAAAGGAAGGAAGTTGCGGCAGGAAAAGCGTAAATATGGTGCCCGCAATTTCACAAAACTGCTACAGAGCTGAACCGGGGGAATCTGGGCCAGCCAACATCTGTCCCTGGCAAAGCAATCAGGAAAGCTGATACACGATTCAACGGATAAGGAATTAAAGGGGAGAAATATAATTAACACCAGTCAACGTGGCTTTATGGAAAATAGGTCTTGTCAGTCAAATCTGATTTCATTCTCTGATGAGATTACAAGTTCGGTTGATAAGGGTAACTGCAAAGATGTAATATATTTAGCTGTTGTAAGATGTTTGACTTTGTATCTCACAACCTCCTGATTAAAAAATTAACGTTATATTATATCAGTAAAGCACGGGGTAAATGGATTAAGAACCATATTTCTGATGGAAGGGGCTGTCCGTGGAGGAGAGAGGCACAAGTGGAACTTCTAACACGTTTCCAGCCTTGGACTCTATTTCACCTCAGCAATCTTGATACGAAGAATTAAATTAATCCTAATGAAATTTGCAGGGAGCCCAAAGATCTGAGGAGAGGTGCATGGCAATAAAAGAGGGGAAATGGCTCTGGGAGAGAGCTGGATCACCAGGGAAGCTGGGCCTGTTCCAGCACCACTGGCCAGGGAATGGTGTGTCTGTGGAGCGAGCACAGACGGGAGGCAGATGAGGAAAAATATCTGGTGTGACAGTCCCTGGCTGCACAGTCAGAGAGGGAATTCCTCCTCTGGATACAGCTCCAATCTGCTTCCCACCCTGCTCTCCAAAGGATGCTGCAGATGTGGAGCGTCGTTTTCCTGCCTGGGAAAACGTGCCAGCGGCAAGGAGCCGTTCAGCAGGAATTCACTGCAGTGGGATCTGTGTCCGGGCAGGGCTTTCCCTGGAAAAGACCAAAGGCAAATGCAGAGAGTGCCGAGAGCGCTGATCCCTGGGGGGGGGTGGCAAGAAAGAGCTCAGTCCTTTCAGTTTATCAAACAGAGATTGGGAAGGGACTCGAACAGATAAAAGCCTTTGCGAGGAGACAACAGCAGGTACTAAAGGCCTCGTTAATCTGCCAAAGGGGGGGAACAAAAAAGAAAAAAAAGACAGAAAAACAACCCAGTGACTGTGAGATGAAGCTAAAGAAACTCAAATGAGGAAAATTAGACTCAAATACCTGAAAACCACCAAAATTCTCAAGCTCCGGACACACTTAGTGTTTTATGGAAGGGCTGCTTAACCAACAAAACCGACTTCAACCCAGAACCGAGATAATCCTCGACTAGATAACCCTGCCTGTACTGTCAACATGTCCAGTATCAACCTTTAAAACCTCCTGGTCTCCAACACTCCTACGTTTTTACCATGTTCTACACAGAGCTTCGACTACCAGATCTCCTGGGCAATTAATTTATTATCCCCCTAACTGCCTGAAAAAAGAACTTACAGCCCTTGTAATAATACTTTACATCTCTCCAGGGTTGGGGGTTTTTTTCCCCTTTAAGGATCTCACAGAGCTCTGCAAATAACTATTATTCCTCATGTTCCCACACCTGGTATTCCTTTCCATCACCCAGACACGGAAAGAGGCTGAGATGACATGGGATGCTGTGTTGGACAGGGTATCAGCTGCACACAAGCCTTTGCTTTCTGAAACTAGGCTGCATCACGTAGATGAGGACATGGAGATGTCTTCCATCCTTGCTCTGCTGCTTTTTCCTCCAGCACTCATCCATCCATCAACTGGGGGGAAAGTTCGATTAAAAATTAGGTAGAGGTGCCTTTCCATAGAGCAGAAACTTGGTTTTGACACTGTTAGAAAGGAACACCTTCATTTTTCATTTGAAGCCGCAACGTGGCTTTTGTACTATTATCTTTCCAAGGCAAAATTGAAAAGAAATATTGCAGTAGGCCCAAAACAATCTTTCTTTCAAAAAAAAAACAAAACCAAAAAAAACCCCCCTGTATTTCACAGAAGCAAGTAGCATTGGATTCTAATTCGGAATAAAAAGTTGGCAACCTCATCCCCTGTTTTGGGTGGGTAACAGCAGGCAGAGGAACAGACAGAAGCATCAGCAAACAGGTCAGTAGGTGAACAAGGGGCGGATCATACTGCAAATGGATTAATAAATATGCAACCAGGAGAAACAGAGGTGAGCAGTGGGTGAGTTGGTGTGAAGGGATACTCAGATTTCACAGCAGCAATTGGGAAGGGAGGCTGGACACAGAGGAAGATCAGCAGGTATTGCCTTGGGGATGCTCCCCCGGGCTTTAGGTGCCCAAGGGCAGCAGTTTTTGGCACCGTCCACCCTGTGGAAGCAGCACAAGCCCTTCCTTGTCTGGCTGGGTTTTGTCCCCACCAGCTGGTTTACAGTTCCCTACTTCGGGTTGATTTTTGCCTCTTCTCCCTCGGGCTTCCAGAAAACCATTCTCACTGGCATTTCTCCTTTGTGCTCCTGCTCTTTCCACCCCCGCTCCCAGCCTCCTGCTCTCGAGTCACTTCACACCTCAGCCTGATTAGGGTAAATATTGCCACCAAACAGAAGCTGTCTGAGCAGATACCTTCCCATTCACCTCCCCTCCCTTCCCACCAGGAGAGCCCGTAATGAATGAGGAGAAAATGCTGCTGAGGTGTCAGAACAATTTCTATTAAACATAATTTTCTAATGAAAAGGTTATAAGCGGCTGTGTCAGAGCTAATCAAAATTCAATCTCCCAGCCACCGAATAACAATCCTCTTCCAGCGAGTCTGACTTGGAGGGTTGCAAGCCCTGCACCGTGTGGAAGTCAGAGAGCACAGGGAGGAGGAATAGTTTGCTCCTCACCAACCCACCACCCCTCAGGGATGAGTTTTTCCCTGCCACCAGCGCTTGACTTAATTTATCCCTCCCATTTCTTGCTGTCCCTCCTTCCCTCCCACCCTTCCTCTCCTCTCTGTCTTTCCCAAGCCACCAGAGAGGATTGGCGGCAGGATTACTTATTGATAGCAAGAGCCACCCTCCTAAATCCAGTCAGGGATGGTGGCTAATCCCTTTAATGAGTTGCTTTAGCTCTGGCAGCTGAGCTAACCTGCATGTTAACTCCCCAGCTCTCCTCCCCTCCGAGCTCTCCCTCCAGCCCCTCCGAGCTTGCAGACCACGAGATTGCCCTCAGCAGTGGGGGAGAAGCCCTGAAGTATTTTTTTATTCCTTTAGCAATATCAAAGACAGTCTCAGAGAGCCCCAAAAGTGCTACTTTATGCCTCTCCAGCACCCAAAGCTGGAATAGGAGGTGTGGGAAGATCCACTTCCCAACAGATTTGGGAGATATTATTACAGCATCCAAGGTGTCAGTCTGGAAAGGTGGTGCCTGTTTCCTACCCAGTTTGTGTTTCCCTGCCAGCAGGGATGGCAGGGATACTGGCTGTTCGTTCAGCGAGGATGGCAGGGATAAAGGGCTTTTTTTCCCCTCCCTTTCCTTATTAAGATAGAGCTGTCACCAGCTTCCCCATTCCACTGGTTTGTTGGGACTTTCAAAGCCTGGAACTGTATTAAATATTCAGTCTACTCCTTTTGGCTACATTTCAGAGCCTGCATCCCTTCCCTTTAATTGCTCTGTCAAGAATAGATGAAAGTTTGATACCAAGGCTTTGACTGGGAACAACTCAAACACTTTGGGCTCTGCTGATTTATTTATTTAAAGAGAAAATATCAGGATTATTCTGCTTAAATTAGGCCCTTTGCAATCACTAAAGACTTTGTTTTCATTTGTTCTTTTATGCATCCTTCCATTAAGTCTTTTCTCTGCTACTTTTTGTTATGCTGAATTATCTGCCTGCGCTCTCCCTTTCTCTCTCCTCTCACCAAGTTTACATGCCCTCTAACACCTCTTGGGCAGCACTGCCATGCCCTGTGCTCTCAGGGGAATGCACATGGGTATTTCCATCCAAGAAGGCACCTCCCTGGGGCTTTGCTCCACCAGCAAGGCAGCAGAAAGCAGAATTTGGAGAGAACTTGGCTGGCAAAGATGAAACAACCACAGCATCCTCTGCAGAGCTTCAAAGGCTGCCTCTGATTTATATGCACCCACTGCTTGACCCACCTCACCCAACAGGCTGAGTCCCCAGGGCCCTTCCCCTCTTTTTGCCTCTCCTGGGCGTCTTTGTTCTTGCTCTGAGCTCTGCTCTCTCCCCCAGCACAAGGTTTTCCAGGCACAACTCCGCTCTCTCCCGTCCGCGGGCTGCAGCTGGAAGGAGACTTTTTTTTGTTCGTTTGTTTGGGGGCTTTTTTCTTTGCTCTGTCCTTCCATAGTTGCATCTCAGCTGCTTCTCCACGAGATCTGGAGCTGGTGGGTGAGCACATCCGTGCCAGAAGCAGGGGGACGAGGTCAGCCCCGGCCCCAGGGTGGCAACGGCAGCCACTCCAGCTGCGCTGCCCTCCTGCCTCCTTTGATGTAATTACCGCCCCTTTGTTACTGCCTGTCTCTGCTTTAATCCTCGTCTCCCAGCAATGAGCATTCCTTCTCATTAGGGCCTTAAAAACCTCCATTATAAACATGTAAATGGGATGCAGCGAGGAGGGAAATATTTTACCACTCCAATTTCCTGTTGTGCCACTGCCAGCAAGTCGTGATATTATTACTGAGCATCTCCAGTCTGCACCAGCAGCTACGGGGCCAGACCTACACCGTGCTCCTAACCAGCATCTGACAACACACTGCTATCAAGGCTTTCCAGATTTTTCCTTTGAGGGAAGAGCAGAGATAGGCAGTAGACTCTGAAAGCGCAGGAGAACCTGATCCCCCTTCCCTGATCCAACTGGCAGCACACACTCAAGGTAAAACCGGGAAACCAGCCTGTATTTGTAGCACAGAAAGGGAAATCTCAATTTCTCTGGCAGCAGCATCTAAGGACTTGGACCTCCTCAGAGTCTTCTGCATTGATAGCAGCTGAGCTCTGGTCTCCTGCTCAGGTGGGGCACCCAGACCTACCACGGGCACTCCTTGCAATCCATGGATTCTGTCAGCTTCCTTCTCAGGTCTGTCCACTTCACACCAGAAAACCCTGCTCTGCCCCCCTGCACAAGCTCTCTCACACCCCGACAGCAGCAGCACACGAGCCAGGTTCTGCCGAGGTCCCTTCACCGGGAGCAGCCCGACCCAGTAACATTTACAATGCAAATACCAGCTGTGTTTGCAGGAACACCGGGTGGATGTGCAGGGGAGAACTTGTAGTCCCACCTCCAAAGAACTGCACGGAGCCCGTGCCACGGGTTTTTGTCCTTTTCCCTCTTCTGTTCGGG
Organism: Oxyruncus cristatus; assembly: GCA_013399855.1. NCBI lineage: Eukaryota > Metazoa > Chordata > Aves > Passeriformes > Cotingidae > Oxyruncus > Oxyruncus cristatus. The sequence goes on from VXAY01005489.1 coordinate 375,770, forward strand.
TTTGTTGTGGGGTACAAGGGACACTCGATCTCATCTCTCCAGACAGGTTTTCTGCCTTGTGCATACTAAGGCCACTGCAAGCAGAACCCACTGAACACACATAAAATATTCCTCCCCAAGTTGCCTAACAGACCCCTGAAGGCAGAACTTGCAGCCCAGGTGCAGAGGAGAGATAGCAAATCAGGCACTCCAGCGCTTTCAACTCCAATTTCCTTGTCCTACCTCCTGATAAGATGTTGCTGCGACCTCTTCCATTTCTCAGTTCCTCTCTAGCATGTGGATTTGGCACTCATGAACTTTTTAATTTCATAAACCACCGGTGCTTTGCCTTCCCTTTTGTACCCCTGTGCCTTCTTGGAGCTCTCCAAGCCAGGTGCAACCACCTGATAACTCCCTGTAATGTGATCACAAGGGCCTCTGTGCCAGAGCTGAACCGTGCTGAGCTACAGCCTCAGCCTGAGAAGACCACTGCTAATAAAAGAGCAGGACAGATGGGACTCGAAGCCCCCTCGAGCTTGAGCTGCATCAAACAACCCCCATTCTCTCTTTTGCCACTCCTCATGTTAACATCCTGGATGACAAAACCCAGCAAGGCTGCTTACCTGCTCTCCCCAGGCCCCACACATTCCATCTCCAAGGGTACTGATGCAGAAATAAAAGCCCTCAGCTTGCTGGTGAGGGGTTTGTATCCCTCTGGGCCCCTGAGGAAAGGGCACACACTGCTGGTGCCTCCCTTAAGAAAGCCAAAACCCACACAGCTCCTTCCACTCAAGTAATCAGGAGCAGAACCAGGTGGTTGTGCTCCTTCAGTTGAAGGCAGGGAAGTTAAAAGGGGTTAAACAGACTTATGAACGCTCTCAGCCTTTTGTGCAAGACCCTGTGCTTGGGGGCAACTCCCATCAGATTAAATCCTCTTCAAGAGGTGCACTGGCTTTGCCCCCGGACCTTTCACTTGGTTCCCTTGGAGACAAGCCCTGAAAGCTTCTCTAACGGCCCCGAGTGCTCTGGTTCACTGCCTCAGCTGACATCCACACTGCCCAGTGGCCAAGCTGTGCATGGACAGGGCAGGATAAAACAGGGCAGTTGACTCCCGCAGCAGAAATACTCCTCTGTTAGCAGGTTCCCCCTGCACGCAGACACATAGACCGTGATCCGTGTGCTCGATGCCATCATCCTTGTCCCACGGCTGCTCAGAGCATCTCTGTCGAGGGCAAAACCATGACCTGGGTGTGCACAAACTGCCCAGGAGCCCTGACACTGGAGATACTCGCAGGGAATGGTTTGTAGTGAAGTGGAATTTATAGGCAAACACAGCCACCTGCCCAGGGACCTGCTGCAGAACCGTCCCATCCATCCCCTTCCAAACACCGCTCAGCCAGGGTTTAATACTTACACTTTCCTATTTATGGCCCCATCCTGTGGTCTTAAAGCACAGCCAGCCTTTTCACGAGCTCCCTTTTGACTGCAGGGCAAAATCCATGCCTGCTTTTAAACACGGGAATGCTCTCACCAGCTGTCTTGTCCAAATAACTTCCTTTTTCCTCAGTCAGAAGTTGAAGTTCCACGCAACAAGTACTTCTCACTCCCCCTTGATGCTCAAGGACCTGACAAAAGGCGAGTTTAAAAGCAATAAATGCCCAGTGTGTGGTTCTGGCAGTTCTGTCTCTTCCCGTCACCTCAGCTCAGTGTTAGGAGTTGTGATGCAGGATTAGGGATATTTAATAACAGGAGGAAGGTTTGAAGCAGTTGTAGAGAGAAAGCATCAAACTTACAGTGCTAATTAGGGTTTTGAGGGAGGTTTGCTCTTAACTGGTCATGAATGAATGGGGAGTGGATGAGGGCGGAGTGGAGAGATTCGTGTATGAGTGGGAATTAGTAGTTGTGAAGATGAAATTTGGCTTTCTGTTGTGGTTAGGGCTGGGATATGACAAGTCTGCCATCACAGTCTGCATGATTTCAGCCTGTGTTCTGTGTGAGTGGCCAACATTCTAAATTCCCCTTTGTTTCGCTTGTTTGGGAGAAGACACATCTCTGGATGCAGAGATTAAAATGGCTTTTTTCCTTGTCACTTTGGGTGCTGATTTTAATCAGGGTTGGTTTTCTTTTTTTTTTTTCCCTTCCTCTTTCACAGCTCCATTTCTAAAGAAAAAGAACAACTCAGAGAGAAATTGGAGCTGCTCCCAGGACAAATGGGCCTGACTGGCAGTGCATAAAATTACCACTGTCTCTTCACCTTGCTTTCTGCTATTCCTTTATTAACTAACTGAATCCGCAGTCATTCTCTCTTTCCCAGCTCATTCATCCTCTTTCTTTCTCTCTCTCTGAAAGCTAAAAGGTTCATTACCACATGCTCCTGGGCTGGTAATGCACCCAGATCACGGGGCAGTGCAATTACATGTCCTGCAAGTGCCACCAACCCGAGCTGGTGGCAGGAGGCACATCTGGCCCTGTGGGAGGTGCTGGCTCTGGACGTCGGAGCTGCTTTCTCCAGCCACAGAGTTCAACCATCACCTTCGTCGTGACAGAAAATGGGGCCAGTTCCCGTTTGAGCCCCTAAACAAACGGATTCAGGCTCGACCTCCGGCTGTCGGTAAAAACAAACGTCCAGGCTTAGGTTCCAGGAGGGTAATTAATTTCCACCCGAAGACCAGGAGGAGAAGTGTGTTTGTTTAATGAACTCAGGAACAATTTGTTCTTCTGCTCAGTGTGTGTTCTGGCATTTTATCAAGCCTTTTTTTTTTTTTTTTTTTCCTTTACTCGGGGTGGGGAACAAAGGCTAATAAAATGTGTTAACGACAAGCACCAGCTGCGTGGAGAGGACACGTAAGAGGGGCAAGATGGTCTGTGGGCTGCACTGAAAGCGCCTCTGAACACTCAGTCCAAAAACCGGGATGAGGAGGAGCTGACATCACCCCACCTCAAAAAGGTGACGGGTTCCTGGCGCTTAAATCCTGATTATTAGTGTGTCTCTGTGGTGTGATGGTGCCCGAAGGTGCCCAGCCCTCTCCCAGCACGTGCTGCCTGACACTTTACCTGTTCTGCAAGACCTTTTCTCCCTTGCACTCCCTGGACCAGCTCCAAGTTGAGGAAAGGAGGCTCCTCCTGCTCTCCTTGGCCCTCCTTGCTTGTGCATTCAAGGATGATGCTCCTGGGCAGTCTCGTTGTCTTGGCCACCAGACCCCATCCAAGATAAACTATAATTTTTTTACTTCCTTAATATTTTGTAGCTGACACGACAATAAATAACTAAAATATCCATGCTTTTCTTGCAGCAAATATTGTTTTACGGGAGATGAAGGCAGATATGACCCTCAATATACTGCCCTTCACTGTAGTTATTTTCCCTTCTCTCTATTATTTGGTGAAGCTTTCTAGAACCATTTATATTTTTCTGTATATCACTTTAAAATCAGAAAGGGCTTTAAAAAGTAAATTGCATTTTTCTCTCATTGCAGAGCCTTGGATTTCTCGCTCTTCTCTTTGATTTTTCTTTTTTCCCCAAAGTAAATAAACAACAAAATTTTTTTACAGCACTCTCAAGAGGTTACATTCTGGCCATTTCTCACGGTTGTTTTTCAGTGCTCAGTGACAATTATTATTAAAAGAGAACCATTTTTCCAGCCAAGACCCAGGATGGAAGCAGTCATGTAAACCATGATTTCTGAAGGATGAAGCAATTAGGCTGCATCCACCTGTTACGGAAATCCTGGGAACCTCAGTGACCTTGGATGCACTGAGATTTCCACTGGTTTTTCGACTTCTGTGTCCCCTGACCCTCCCAGCACTTCAACTTGCACCTCATCCACACAGAAGAACGTGCACATTGCACTCGTGTGTCTCGCACTTCTCACAGCTGGAGGTGTTACCAACTTCCTCAGTGTTCACCCAGGCAGGCACTGGAGTTTCTCCTGCTGATCCTGCACAGAAACCACGGATAACCTCTAATTTCCTCAGCATAATCCAGAGCGGGATGAGGCTTACAGAGCAGCTCATTTTTTCCTGTCTGGAGGCAGCCCTAAGTTCTGGCTAAGGGAAAGATTGTCCTTATGGTGACTTCCCCTCATCTCTCATTTCCCCTGGGGTTGCTCCTTTCACCTGTTCACGCACCCGGGGGTTTGGTTTGAAGTGGAAGTTATTCACCATTAAGGGAAAGTCTGCTCTGATAATCCCTCCTGCAGGTTCCACGGGTGTCCCCATGACCAGCTCCTTCTCCTCACGATGAGGGCCATCACCACGGCTGCCTTGAAACACTCAGCACAAAAACAAGCCACACAAAGCAGGAGGGCTTGTCAGGGGACAAAGCACTGCTCAGCAGAGCCCTCATTGTGCTTTATGCCTTGGGATTCACTGAGATCATGGATAGAAGGGCCTCAGGGACAAAATACCATTCAGTGAGCTCTTTGCTGCGTAACCTAAAGAGATCCAAGTGGGGATGGAACAGCAACGGGTCAGGGAATGGTTTATCCACTTGAAAACCACTTGGTTTTCAAAGGAAGAAGCATCAAGGACTTGGTGACGTCAGTTCGTAAAGGAGACAGGAGAAGGAGCCTCCTTGGGTGACAACAGGTGTCCACGTGGTGAATTCACGTGAAAATGAAGCGTGGGCTTCAAGGACAGCGGCGGTTCATGTGTGGACACTTCTGTCCCTGCAAAGTGGGGGCACATGGCCAGCAAACCTTGGCTGGGGGCTCTTGGTCCTGCACTGAGGGTTGCCCAGAGTTTGTCAGAAGCCTTTTTGAGGAATCACACCCTGAAGACGAGCTCTGGAACCTTTCCTGCTTTGCCTCTGCCTGGTCTGAGTTTGTAATGGTCGCCCCATTACTGCTAGTGACAGGCTGTGATAACATTGCCATTTCATTAGCAGGGTCTTGTTCAGCAGATTGATGGCTGGCAAGCTGAGAAAAATTGCATCTCCCTCTGCAGCTGCCTGTCTCGCAGACAGCATTCATCACAGAGGGAAGGGAGCGAAGGAAAACATCCAGGAGTAACGACTGGATGCGTTGACATCCCACCGAACTCTATGGCTGAGGATCCTGGAGGCCAGGAATTTTCCCTTTGCTGCTCCAACCCCGGGAGAACACCTTCCAGGGAAAGTAGAGCTGGGTCTGAGCTCGCAGAGGCCTCACCTGTCCTCTGTGCCCAGGAACTGTTATTAAACAGACAGTTCCAAAGGAAAGCAAATATTGACATTAAGTAAGAAAGCAAATGCCATTTTGCTTCTGGGTGCTGGAAGAGAGGAGAGAGACGATGAGGTGCAGAAGGAAATGAGGCTCTGGGAAGGTTTAGAGAGGCTTAGGTTTGCTCCCCCGGCCTCAGCATCTACACACTCCCTTTTTGCTGGAGGAAGAGGGATTTGGGGCTTTCTGCTGGAGACAGCAAGACTGCAAGTGCAAAGGACGGTGTCAAACATAAAAACAGGGCAGAGAAAATTAAAAAAAGTAATCCCACAGAACTGTTTTGTGGTTGTGTCTAACCCTCCATCTTTCTTGACCGTCTTTTGCAGGTTTCTGCCAACAGTGCTGACTGGTTCTCAGGCTGGATGAAGCCAACTATCCAATCTCCAGAAGAATTTCTCCCGTCTGAGCACCTCCATCCACACTTCCAACACCTCTGCTGACCTGAGAGGGGGTCTGTGTGGTTTTCCACCGTGGATTCCTTCCTCTCGTGGTGTGTGATCCTGGGAATCTTGCATCATTCTGGCAGTGCCGCTGAGGACAAGTTTTCCTGAGCCACTCGTTGCCCAGCGTTCTGCAGCCAGGATATTCCCCGGGAGGGGCACGCTCTGGTGTCATGTGTTCGCGGCAAAGGAGGGGAGAAAAAAGCAGACTGTACTAAAGCTGCAGCCTATCCTGCCCCTTCTGGATTACCACCCCAGTTTTGCCTGGCCCTCTGCACCCTCTTGGAGGCAGTTCCTGACGGGGGAGGCCGGAGAGAGCTCCCGACGCCATGGGTAAAAAACCGCCCCGCAACTGCGCACGAGAAATGAAACCCTCGCTTGCGTCTGCTGATGAATTAAATCCCACCGCAGCTCATTAAATCCCCTCACAACGGGACGACGAGTGAGGACCCGCCTCCTTCAAAGCACAGCTGGGGAGGAGAAGAGCCATTCGTCGGGGTGATGGGGCCTGCACGGCGACGGCTGCGCAAGCGCGGGCGAGCCGGGAGAGATTCGGTTTTCTTGGGATCTCTGTGGTTTCGCCGGGGAAAAACACACCCAGGCACACACAGCTGGAGTGCTCTCCCGCTGCCTTCCCCCGGGAGCAGCGGAGCTCCCAGCAGCCCCCCGGCTGAGGGACGGGGAGTTCTCTCGCTGCGTTTGCAGCAGGGGAGGGGACACAGCCAGGCCACGGGCTCTGTCCTGCTGTCTGTCACACGGGCTGTGCAGAGGCCCAGCAGTGAGAATTGGTTGCTGTCTAACGTCCGTGCCGCTGACACCATACCCATCTCCACCTCTCCTGCTCTCGCACGGGGCCTCCCTCACCAGCTTCACGCGTGCGTTGGACGGAGGGTCGGGGGTTGCTTTTCCCCCTCTTTTTTCCAGGTAGAAAGACGGGAAGCACAGAGAAATCTGAATGACAAAACCGAGGCCAAAACATCTGCATCAAGGCCAAGCAGCACCCAAATCTGATCAGAGAATCTCTGAGGCTGGAAAAGCCCTCCAAGGCCATCCAGTCCAACCTGTGACCCATCTCCACCTTGTCCCCCAGCCCAGAGCACTGAGGGCCACGTCCAGTCCCTCCTTGGACACCTCCAGGGCTGGGGACTCCAGCACCTCCCTGGGAAGCCCCTTCCAATGCTTGAAAACCCTCTCCAGGAAGAAATTCTTCCTGACTGCTCCCTGAATTCTTCCTGCCCCCTGACAGTCTCCCTTTGCTCCCTGTGCAAAGGATGCTCTGCCCCTACCCAAAGGTGCCTGTATGAGCAGAGCCATGTCACACGCCAAGGGAAGGGTCCCCAGGCTGATGGGGACAGATTACCAGGTGTCTCCCAACCCAGGCCCCTCTTCCCCCAGTGTTTATTTTTCAACCTGCTATCCGGAGCAATTTGCAAACTGTGGAATGTGGCTGCTCACAGCTCTGGCTTTGCACTGAAGGGTATTTAAAAGTCGGAGGGTGGTTGGAAAAAACCCTGTTTTGTGTTAAAAGGATGAAGTTCATTCAGCTGGAGCTCAGTGTGGACTCCTTGAGCAGGAGAAGGACAAGGGCTCCTTCTCTATCTGCACCCATACAAGCTCAGCCTTTGTGATTTCTTTTGGGTAGTATCAAGTTAACTTTCATTTCTGAAGGAAATGGTATCATTTAATGTAAAGTAGCAAATTTTTTCCCATTTTGAAAGCGTTGAAATGGGATGATTCACCAATATCTTTCCTTCTTTCCCACAGATACATTTGTTATCATGTTTCTTGTAAAAATTGACTTATTTGTGAAAGCGTTTCCTGCCGAGAATTTCAGTTTCATTAAAGCAGCTTTCTGATGAGGAAGTAGATAATCAGAGGATACCTGACCTTACCTAGCGTATCTCATCTTCCCTCATTAGCACTGAGGAGCTTTTCTGACACAGCCTGCCAGTCACAGGAGTGGGAGGGCTGAAATTCTGAGTTAACCATGATTCTGGACCAGGTGTGTCAGGGAGTCGAAGAATAATCAGGAAGACAGAGCCCCAGCCTAGACCAGGCAGGAGCCAAGTGAGAATTTTAGCACCTTTCACCCCCACTCTCCTCTGCCTGCAATGTCAGCAGCACCACTCCTGTGATTTTTGCAGTGGTTTGCATGAGACTTTTTCAGCCCTGGGGGAACAAGTGTCACTCCTTTCAAGCCTGTGGTTTGGAGGAGTCTGGAAGAGCAAAGAGAAAACAAAAAGCAAAGACAAGACCTCATCTGGTTCTGATGCAAAGTCAAGCTGGTCGTGGAACACATTCCACAGGCACTGGCACCCCGGTGGGTGTATTGTCAGAGTGCTTTCTGCATGGAACTCCTGGAATATGCTGAGGCACAAATGTTTAAAAATGCCCTAAAACTGCCCAGTGCTGCCTTCTCTTCATGCTTTCCCTGGGAGCGCTCCTAAAGCCAGAATTCTGGCAGAGAAGGAGAGGGAAAAACCTGAGGAAGCAAGTGAATGCAGAAGACAGAGAGTGGCTGTGAGGGAGGCAGAGCCTCAAATGCCTGAATTGACTCTGCACTGAAGCCAGCTCTGCATTGGCTCAGGGGAGGGGACTGCTCGGTGTCGCTTTGCATTGAGTGTTGGTGGGTTTGTAAGGTTTTCATCCTGCTTTTACACCAGGATGAAACTCTGCGGTTTCCAGACTGGCTGATTTGTGGCAGGAATCCCAGTGGCCACGCAGAACTGCCTCTCCTCACCCATCTTCCCTTGCTCCTCAGGGCAACTTAACTAACTCACCTGAAAGATTATTTATTTGGCAGTAAAAGCCACAAATAAAACACAGCTGCCTAATGAAGACAACTTGGTGAGTCTGGCCCATTTTTAATTTTAATGTTGCATGTAATCTCCATTCTGGTCTATGGACTTGTCAGTGGTTTTTACAGCTCCTGGTTATACGAGTGCAGCAGGCAGAGACAGCTCAGTGGAAGAGCTGGGAAAGCTGCACTAACAAGTGCCCCTGGGGGATCCAGCCACGGGAGCCAAGGATTTGTCTGCACCGTCATCGCAGTGACAGAAAGCAGAGGCTGAGCAAGCACTCTGTGGTGGTGTCCTTTTCACAACCTACCTGGCTGCTTATTTATAGGCAGTCAAATAGCTCTGGGCCTGAAAAACAGGGGAAGAGGAGACTCCTGCGTCACCATCCGTGCAGAGAGAGACACAAGAAGGCAACTCTTACAGAAGTACAGGTGGATAGCAGGGATTTGGCCATGGGTACAGGGAGAGTGGGCAGTGGCAGGCCTTAGGGTCAAGCCTGTGGCCAAGTTTGGAATCTTGGACGACCCACCACTCCTATCCTCGGGGCTGTCTCTGCCAGTGAAGGATCCCATCGATAACAAGCAAAGCAGTCTCCTCTCCAGAGCACTGTCCTGCCAATAAAGCCCCCCAGACTCATTCACCTCCTCCCACTGGCCAGGCCTGGTGCTGAACACATCGCAGACTGCAGAGTAAATCCATCCAGAGGCTAAGGATTTTCTGACAGAGAGATGGATACAGAGGAAGCAGTTCCCTTGCCAACATGAACAGAGGCAAACACAAAAGGGCGGGCACACAAAAACTCGGCACTGCTCCCGTTTGGAGCCCCGTGACCTCAGCTGTCCTGCAGGGCTTGCTCCTCTGCCCTCAGAAGCCTGGGGGTCACCCCTTCCATTGTGCCATCAAGGGTTCTCTCCTCCACTGCTCAGCAAGCGCTTCAGCCTTTGTAGTCCCTCCAGTCGAGGAAGAGAAGGCAGCCAGGAGTGCCCGGAGAGCACAGAGGCTGTTGGGATTAACAGCCTGACGGCTGAGGGGGCTGGATGCTGTCTCGCAGCTGGAGACTTGGAAGGGAAATGGGAGCTTTGCCCCACGGGCAGTTTTGCCAACCCAGGATCAGGGCTGAAGCAGCACATGGAACTCTGTTACTCTCCTGGATGCCGGGATGGTTGGTGGCAGCAGCCTCAGCCCTGAAAGGTTTGCATCCCTCATAGCTGAGGCAGGAGGTACCCCAGCTTTTATGGGTGGGAGAACAGGGACCAGGAGGAATTATACAGCTGATACACAGGGAGTCTGTGGCAGATCTCAGAGTTTTATCCCAGCCCTTCATGACTTTGCCCCTCCCAGGGCTCACAACGAGGTTTAACCAGGGCTGCATCTTTTTTCTCTTTACAGTTGTGCGAATCAGGAGTGACTCCCCTGGAATCACACTGTCCTTTCCCGCCCAGGGCCTGCTCTGAGGTGCTGAGCTGTGGGCTGCACTCAGGGCCTGGACTCACAGGCAGGCAGGAATTGGGAAGGTGGCCAGAGAAGATGCTTCAGACCCTTCAGTCCTCAGCCCCAGGCCTGCAGGCTCTTCACTGATGCTGGCCCCCTTTTCTTCCCAGGGAAACAGGGCTGCAGTGCAAAGAGTGCTTGGATAAGGTCCAGGCACCGACCCCCAGTGAGAAAGGAGGGGTCTCCTCCCCTGGCTCCCCTCCAGGGACCGGCATGTCAGCCACACAAGATGCTTCCCGAATGAAGTGCAGAAACTGCCACCAGCTGTGGAGCTGGTGAAAACCAGCCCAGCCATTGGCAAATCCTCCTCTGGAGACGGCTGACTCAGAGCCTGCTCTGCCTCCCGGGTGTCTCCTGTCTCGTGGGCCCTGTCACTGCTGTGTCTCAGAGTTAGCCAGGAGGGTTTTCTGCCTTCTGAGCTTGACCTTCTAAGGATGTTGAGCATCCTTCAGCATCTGGCCCATGAGGGATGTGACATGTGGCACAGCTGTGCAGGACAGAGGCGCGGGCTTTGCAGTGACCTCATTCCTCCTGCTTGTTCTCATTCCAGGGGCTGCAGGCACGTGGGCTGCCTGACTCCTTCAGGTCACAGCAGGGACACTGGGACAACACAAAACAGCATCTCCAGATGAGCAGGATTCTTTTCCTGAAGGAAGAACCATTGTCTCACCTTCTTCCCCGAGTGATACTCTCTAATCTCATGCCTTCATAAATCTGCAGTCTGGACCCAGTGGTGACGAGGACAGATTTTGCTCTGCTCCTGTTACATTGCACACCTCAAGCCAGTCCTGCTTTTAACTCCTTGGCTGCCAGCATGCTGCTAGGAAGCACCTTCCTGCTGCTGCCACCCGTGGCTCTGCAGCCAGACCCCTGGCAGGGCTCTCCATGGGATTATCAGCATTCCACCTCAGAGCCAGGTAAACCTCCTGCTGCCCACAGACGAGGACATGCCCCTCTCAAGTGGTGGATCACTGATTCCAAGCGCTGCTTGGTGCAGTCCCTGAATACATTTATCTGTCTCCAGCCACAGTGGAAATCCCTGTGCACTTCAGGGGCTCACCAACCTGGGCTGCAGTTTGGCTTTGTACCAATTCCTGACACTGCCCTGCTGGCTGGGCTTCCCAAGGGGCAAGGAAGAGGCTTGTCTGCCTTTACAGGTAATTAAATCTGGATTAGAACAAGATCTTACCGGAATCCAGCCTGGGGGGAATTGTAAAGGGCTTCCCAGAGATGAAACTCTACGACCAGAGTCCAGACAGTGCTGTGCCCTCCTTCTTCTGTCTCCTGAAAGCAAGGGGGTAGTGAAAAACCCACAGAAGCTGCTCTGGGAGCCTGTCCATAGCCAAAGACCTGCCCACCACATGCAGCTCACTGTTCCACCTGCAGGAACTGAGATCTAGACTCATGTAGAACCAAATTTAATCCCTAATTCTCCTCAGTCTTTCCCACGCTTGGCTTTGCAGGGCTCCCAGGAGAGAGGGAGCAATCTCTTCTCTCCTGCACAGCTCTGGGGAGGAACTGGCCCTGGATGCTCAGCCAGGAGCTCTCAGCATTGCCACATCTCCCATTCCCACCGCAAAGGGGTGGTCAGGCTGCATCCCCCTCTGGAGTAAGGAAGAAACTGTCTTGCTGAACCCCGGGTTTTTCCAGGGGGCCAGGCTGGACTGAAGTGGTCTTTGGCTGGAAGGACTGGTCTGTAGAAGTGTTGTGTACCCTGCAGGTCGCTCCAGTCAGCATAAGTGGCAAGCACGTGCTGTGCCCTATCCTTGGGTGTCCTGTGCCTTATCCACAGAAAGCCTTTTCCAGGGGAATGTGTCACTTCTTTTCCCTGTGCTTCAGTCTCCTCAAGTACAAAATGAGGCACTGATGGTTAAACTGGTCTGGGTATCACTTTGAAATGCACCACTGAAGAGAAGAGCTCTTGCAAATGCAACCCCCAGCCCACGTCTGCCGTGCACACAGTTCTGTCACTGGCTCTTCCTCTGTCCCTCCGGACGTTTTCCATGGAGAGTCCTTGTGACGAAGCAGCCACCACTTCTCCTGTTCCCTGCTGGATACCCACAGCAGCTCGCTCCCGGCTGATGCTGCTGCATAATGGGCCCGAAAACACCGGGAACTGATATGCAAATCTGACATTTTAATTTGGACACGAGGGTTTAATGAGGCTGTGGAGATTCTGCCACTCGCAGCCTCCACATCCTGCAACCTGCAGTCACCGTGCCTTAACTGAGCACGTCCCCAGCACACGTGTCTGGGTGCACACGCATGTGCACGTGCTCTCCCACGCACCCCACCCTCTGCTCCCAAATCCCCTCTCTGCGTGGGGACTGGGACCCTCCAGCAGCCACATCTGGTCTCTCCGAAAACATCTGTCAGGAGCAGACACGCATTTTCCCACCCCTACCCGGGGACCTCTTTCTTGAGGTGATGCTTTGGTTTGGTGGCTCCTAAAGCACTTCAGCTCTGCAGCCTCTGGGGCCAAGCAGTTCATGAGCTGCTGTGCTGTCTTGTTCTTGAAGAGATGGAAGATATACGAGCAATTGGCTCTGCTGAGAGAATTGGCTCTGGCATCTCTGGGATGAAGAGCAAAGGACACAGATTGTGCCCTGTGAGGCCTCTCCTCCCATTCCATGAGACCTGGAAAATGCTTCCCTGCCAGAACAAGCTCTTCATTAAGGTTCACTATATCAAATCCACTAGCCAGTGACAACGCAGAGAACAAATAATCACAGAACAAAGTCCAGGCAAAACCCAGGAACTCCTACATGCAGCAAGGAGGTGTTCCCTTTGCGCCACCTGCCTGAAAGCAAAGGCTTCCATCAGATCCCAGCACAGAAACTCCAGTCTTTTTATTTGAAGAGGATTATGGAGCTGCCATTCAGTAAATGAAGTGCCACTCCAAACAGCTGCACTGTGCCCTGCCCTCAGTTCAGACACAGAGCTGCTGGGGCCTCAGAGCTGCAGGCCAAGGCTGCTCCTGGCCTTGGAGCTCTGCGGAACTAAGGAATGCTGGAAAGTGAATGCACAGGAGCCAGGAGAGAGGTGAAGAAGGTGGAGGAGAACGTTGTTCCATCATTGCTGCTGCTCCCCTGACAGGTACAGCCAGGGTTTTCTTCTTCAGCAGCCTTCTTTCCTCCCAGCTTGCAGCCATAGCACCAAACCACTCCTCTGGCAACTGAAATCTAGATCCTGTTTTCCCTGTTTTCCTGGGAGGGGACAGAAGGACAGGAGAATACGAGTCACTCCCCTTTCCCTGCTGCTTTATATCCCAACAGGTTGCTCCCAGAATCCGTTGTGGCCACAGTGATCACAGCACTCTCCGCGCAGGGCTGATCACCCGGCAGCACGGGAGACAAAGACAGCGAGCTGCGAGCCCCAGCTCCAAGTGTGCCACACTTAATTTCCAGGGAATATGATCCGAGGAGAGGCCGTGCAGCTGGTGAAGAGACAGGGAGACCCAGCCTGGGGCTTGGAGGGAGGAATGTGAGCTGGGCCAGGGCAGGAGATGAGTGGGAAAGAGGCAGGTACGTGGGCCATGAGCTCTCTTCAGCACGAGCAGGCTCTGGGATGAAATATTAATGCCGGCATCCTGAGCAGGCAGCAAGCAGCAGTGTCTGAGCTACTTGGCCATGAATAAAAGATGGTCCTGAAAATGGGGAAGAGCAGCAAATTAATTAATCGAAGCAAAAGTCTCTCCACTCCCATTAACGAACAAGCCTGGAATGCTCCCACATGCAGCTCAGCTTGGGGAACATGCAGAGGCACAGAGAGGAGGAGGAATCAGAGGCAGGGTCTTCTCCCAGTGATCTGGGCTCTGCCTCTGCCCAGCAGCACCTGTAAACTCACATTCAGGTTCTGGTTTAGTTTCCCATCGTGCCTGACCTGGCAGCTTTGAGAGCTCAGCCTGTACCAGCTCAGACTCTTCACCTGTGCCATGGCTCCCTTGGGTTTTAGGTAAGGGGCAAGGCAGGAGCTGCAGTGGTGTCCCTGTCCTGGCACCAAAAATGTCTGCCAGAAGTGCCACAAATCTGTATCACCCCTCAGTGGAGCCAGCATGTTGCCCCAAGAGGGCTGCAGGAAGGCTGCAGATTCCCAGTCCTGCGTATTCCAAGAGCTGTGCTGGCTGGAATAGCCCAGCTCTGGGCCAAGCCCTGGGGCCCAGCCAGCTTCTCACAGGAGAACTAGCAGGAGGGTTCTCTCACTGGTGGAGGGCTTGGAGTTGTTCCTGCCTGCAAGAGGAGAAAATCCAGTTCATTCAGAGCTGGGAATTTCCTGGGTGCTGCTTGGAGCTGCCCTGCCCAAGGCTGGTCCCTTATGCTGCACCAGCTGACTGGAACAAGAGCAGTGAGGGCTGCAGCAGTCGGACAACCAATTTCAGCCCAGTGCTCCTGCTCCTGCAAGCGAACAATTTCCCTTCCACCCAGGAAAGAAAGCCCTGAGCCTCTGTCTCTCAGGTGCAGTTCATGCACCCATCTCTGTACTACACGGAGAGCAAGAGCTTTCTGTGAGGGCACCTTTGNTCCTGCAAGCGAACAATTTCCCTTCCACCCAGGAAAGAAAGCCCTGAGCCTCTGTCTCTCAGGTGCAGTTGGTGCACCACTCGTGGCTCTACCTGGACAGCAAGAGCTTTGTGTCCGGGCACCTTTGGTCTGGGAGGAATCTTCGTCTGTATTGAATTTGCGCAGTCGGGCGGCCAGTCTCAGTGCAGCGCTCCTGCAAGGAAACAACTGCCCTTCCACCCAGGAAGGAAAGCCCTGAGCCTCCGTCTCTCAGGTGCAGTTGGTGCACCACTCGTGGCTCTACCTGGACAGCAAGAGCTTTGTGTCCGGGCACCTTTGGTCTGGGAGGAATCTTCGTCTGTATTGAATTTGCGCAGTCGGGCGGCCAGTCTCAGTGCAGCGCTCCTGCAAGGAAACAACTGCCCTTCCACCCAGGAAAGAAAGCCCTGAGCCTCTGTCTCTCAGGTGCAGTTCATGCACCCATCTCTGTACTACACGGAGAGCAAGAGCTTTCTGTGAGGGCACCTTTGTTCTGGGAGGAATCTTCATCCGTATTGAATTTTGGGAGTCGGACGGACAATTTGTTATCAATGCTCCTGCAAGCGAATGTCTTCCTTTCCACCCAGGAAAAAAAGGCCCTACAGTCCATCTCTCAAGTGCAGTTGGTGCTCCACTCTTGGCTCCACATGTACAGCAAGAGCTTTGAGTGCAGGCACCTTTGGTCCGGGAGGAATCTTCGTCCGTACTGAATTTTGGGAGTAACTGCAGCTGGAGAGACACCCTCAGCTCCAACCGACGACTGATCTCCTCTTCTGAAGCTTTGCCCATAAATTATAGATTTTAAGCAGTGTTTGTTTAAAATATTCAACTTGCCACTTAAAAAAGAATACTCATGCACACCAGGAATGGGGAAAAAGGATGGGGGCTGCGCTNGAGTCGGACGGACAGTTTCAGCGCAGCGCTCCTGCAAGCGAACGACTGCCCTTCCACCCAGGAAAGAAAGACCTGAGCCTCCGTCTCTCAGGTGCAGTTGGTGCACCACTCGTGGCTCTACCTGGACAGCAAGAGCTTCCTGTGCTGGCACCTTTGGTCTGGGAGGAATCTTCGTCCGTACTGAATTTTGGGAGTAACTGCAGCTGGAGAGACACCCTCAGCTCCAACCGACGACTGATCTCCTCTTCTGAAGCTTTGCCCATAAATTATAGATTTTAAGCAGTGTTTGTTTAAAATATTCAACTTGCCACTTAAAAAAGAATACTCATGCACACCAGGAATGGGGAAAAAGGATGGGGGCTGCGCTGGCGCTTGGAAGGAGGGGGAGGAAAGCAGACAGGAGAGAGATGTTTCCTTGACTAATGAGCCAGCATCCCTGGCTGTGGATGAGCAATTCCACACATGAGGCACCTGCACTGCAGCTTTGCCTGCCTCTCCCTCAGGCACACAGCTCAGGCCCAGCAAAGGGCTGTGGGAGCACCAGGCTCTGCTTTTCCCCCCTGCATCCCAGTGTGGAGCTCGTCCCACAGGCTCCCCTTGGAGCCTGCAGGACAATGCTGTGCTTGCAAAGCCGGAGCAGAGACAGCTCAGGTGCTCTGAGGGCAGGAGGGAGGTGAGGAGGCAGGGGAACATCCTCCTCTACATGATCCCCCTCCTTACCTAAAAACACAAGCATTGCTTTGATTAAAAATTCAGCTCTTCGGCTGCCACGGCCATAGGGCAGGTCTGTGAAAGGTGAGAGGCAGGGAGCAGTACCCGAGCTATTCCTCATCAATGAAAAAGGCTCCCCTTCCTCTGCGCTCTGGGCACATCCCAGCCCTGCCAGCAACCAGGGTCTGTATTGCCACCTGATGGTGAGGAAGAGGCAGCGCCCTGCTGCAGGATGAAGAGATTTCTCCTCTAGGTTGCAGCACTTCCCGGGCTCACGCCGGCTCTCACTGTCTTCTGGGGTGGATTTCCCATGGAAGAGACTGCAGAGAGAACTGGTGAAGAGACACAGCCTTGTAGGAGGTGATAAAGGCATCCCTCAGCTTTCCTTGCCCAAGGAAGCTCACTCAGGTACACCTGGAGCAGGGTAGAGGCAGCAGCACCCAGCTGTTCAGGGATCTCTCAACCCTGGCTATCCCACATCTCCCGTGATCTTATCAGGGTCACACCCAGCTGGGAGCTGGCTCTCCCGAGCCTCAGGTAGCTCTGTGGGATCTCCCTGTGATCTGAGGACGGATAGATGCCAGGACCACCAGCCCAGAGTACTTTCCCTTCCCTTCCTGCCACCCGGGTGATGCTCCAGGCCCAGCCCAGCCTCACGTGTGCCCAGGCTGCAGAGACACCTCTGAGCAGAGACACCTCCTTCTGAAGGGCCCTCCCAGGCTCAGCCCAACAGGCAGGCAACCTGTGGCATACCCTAGGTCACATCCATAGGGAATAAACTAAATGCCTGCCTGGGAAAGCAGCAAGAGGTTGTCCAGGATGCTCCTAGTTCCAGCTGAGTGTTTTGGTCAGCAGGTCCAGGGAGTCTGCAGCTGAACCAGCCCTACCTGCAGCTTGAGCACACTCCAGGCTGGCTGCACCTCACTCCCTCCGTGTGTGAACAGCCCCCCTGTGCCCCCAGGAGACAGAGAACATTCCTTGCTCTCTGTCCCAGGAGACACTGACCATTCTGGCACGTTCTGCACTATATTTTTAATAAATTAGCCTCAAACCCCGTTTGTGTGGATAAAAATAGCACCAACAGCTCTGCCAAGCCGTTTTTCTCTTGGTTATCCCATTCATCCAAGCTGCTCTATTTGTCTTTCCTCCACAGACTCATATTCTTCTGGATTCATTTTGTCAAACAAATTGCACAAGCTGGACTGCCCATTTACCCAGTGCTGTTTGATTACAGGGGTTATTTATGAAGCAGCAAGACATATGGCATTAAGCTTCTTAATAATAATAATAATAATAACGGGAGAAGGGAAGGGGGGAAAGCGCCAGAGGAGAGGAGGGGGAAAATGTTTTTTATTACAGACAAAAGCTCCTGCCATCGGTGATAAATTCCAGACACTTTTTCCAGTTGCTCTTGTGCTGCCGGCGTGATGAATGGCACAGGCACCTCGGCTGCAGGAATGTGGCCACGGGCTGCGGGGAAAGGAGGGAAATGCTGGAGCATCCACAGGTGGCGAGGCTGGCTCAGGTGTGCGGGGGCCACTGGGCACTTCACCTCCCAGGAGGTGCAGCGATACAGAGCCCAGCTCGCCCTGCGTTTGAACCCGATTCCCCCTCTTTCCCTCTGATGTAGCCACTTACTCCTTTAGAGTTTGGGACCACTGCTTTCACCGCAGGCAGAGCCCAGCTGTGTCCCTGAAGACATCCCCTTCTGCCCTGGCCATCCTGGCTCTAATAGCAACTCACTGCAATTCGATCAAAACTTCTTTCAAAGGAAGATGCTCGATTCAGGGCCTGGGAGACCTTGAAAGCAGAGTCATTCCTGCAAAAGGAAGGTAATTAACTTCCTTAATCAGTGGGCACCGATCTCAAGGTCTAGCGAAGGGAGGCAGCAGCAAACTCACTCCCACAGACACATAGTGGGGCCCGGCCGTGTTATTGGAGACCCCGGGGAAAGGGCTGGGAACTGGACTGGGCACACACCCACCTGCAGAGCTGTTCCATCACCTCGTCCTTCGCCCTGGTGGGAGCCGTCTGGGCCATTCCCTTGGGGCAGAGGCGCCTTCTACAAGGCCAAGTGCCGGGTCCTGCACTTTGGCCACAACAACCCCCTGCAGCGCTACAGGTTGGGGACAGAGTGGCTGGAGAGCAGCCAGGCAGGAAGGGAGCTGGGAGTGTGGAGTGACAGGGAGCTGAACATGAGCCAGAGTGTGCTCAGGGGGCCAAGAAGGCCACTGGATCCTGGCCTGGATCAGGAACAGTGTGGCAGCAGGAACAGGGAGGTGATTCTGCCCCTGGACTCAGCACTGGTGAGGCCACCCCTGGAGTGCTGTGTCCAGTTCTGGGCCCCTCAGCTCAGGAAGGACATGGAGGGGCTGGAGCAGGTCCAGAGAAGAGCAACCAGGCTGGGGAAGGGACTGGAGCACAAGTGCTGTGAGGAGAGGCTGAGGGAGCTGGGGTTGTTCAGCCTGGAGAAGAGAAGGCTCAGGGGAGACCTCATCGCTCTCTACAACTCCCTGACAGGAGGGGGGAGCCAGGTGGGGGTTGGTCTCTTCTCCCAGGAACCAGCAGTAGGACAAGAGGGCTCGGCCTTGAGCTGTGCCAGGGGAGGTTTAGGTTGGATATTAGAAAGAAATTCTTTCCAGAGAGGGTAATCAGCCATTGGAATGGGCTGCCCAGGGAAGTGGTGGATTCTCCATCCCTGGAGGTGTTTAAGCTGAGGCTGGACGTGGCACTGAGTGCCATAGTCTGGGAACCGCAGTGGTGTTGGATTAAGGGTTGGACTTGATGATCTCAGAGGTCCTTTCCAACCCCTCTGAGTCTATGATTCTATGATTCTGCTTTCCCCCTCACCTCTGGCCTTCCCTTCTCACCTTGTCTCAAAAAAGGAAAACACACCGAACTTCCAATCACGGCAGCAACTGGAGATACCTCCTTAGCAGCCCTTGGCTCCCTCTCTGTCTTCCAGGGAACACCCTGGCAGTGGGATAAACAAGCTCAACCACCGAGACTAAAGGCTTTCCCCTGGCCCATGCAAATGTTCTGCAGCCCCAGCTCCTGCTCTGGTGTTCGTCAGCTGGCACAGGTCAGGTGTGCCAGGCACACTGAGTTAATCGGGCGCCGGTTGTGATTTCAATGAACTCCTGCATTTCATGGCCTGCATCCTAAACCTGCTCTCTAATTCCCCAAGGGAGAGGGATTTACACTTCCAATTTTACGTCTGGTTAGTTAACGGTCCATTACTGTCGAAAGGATGAGTGGCTAGAAGTCAAATCCATCAGGATTTATGATAAGGAAGAACTAAAGGCTGCAGGAGAAAACATTCCAGGGAGGGCAGAGGGAACACAGAGGGGCTGGAGCCAAGAACTCAGCGCCGTGACACTGGTGAGTGCTCCAGAACAAGGCTCACCCCGTCACTTCTCCCTCGCACACGGTGAATTCCTGCCCCCTCCCCATCCAGAGGCACTGAAAGGGCTCCATTCCTTAGCAGGATAAAGGGTTTTCAAGTACACATGAGCTGTCGATGGTCCAAAATAATATTAAATATTAAAAAAATTAATTTTAATATTAAATATTAAAAATAATCAAAATAAATAGAAGCAAACCCAAAGTACTAAAAAACTTTTAAAATTTGAAAGAAATAGAGGTAAAAATAAATAAAAAAATTAAAAATGGGAGTAGAGAAATTAAGTGAATTCGAATAAAAATTAAAATAAATAGTAGTTTAAAATTAATCTAAAATGCGTAAAATACAAGTAAAAAGGAAATAGGAAAAAATATTAAACCCAAAAGTAAATAAAAAATTGTGATAAATAAATAAAATTAGAAATTATTTTTAAAAATAAATTAAACTGAAATAAATCAAA
Source organism: Oxyruncus cristatus (assembly GCA_013399855.1). Classification (NCBI taxonomy): domain Eukaryota; kingdom Metazoa; phylum Chordata; class Aves; order Passeriformes; family Cotingidae; genus Oxyruncus; species Oxyruncus cristatus. Next base: position 395,682 of record VXAY01005489.1, read on the forward strand.
AGTACACAACATAGAGGTAAAAAATAAATAAGGGAATAAAAA
>VXAY01005489.1:419011-442318 GCA_013399855.1 Oxyruncus cristatus
GCTCAGGTGCCCGTCAGCCCCGCAGCCGGCCCCGGCCCCGGCCCCGCACGCCCAAGCACGGGGGGCTCCGCGCCTGACCCTGCGCCCCCGGCTCCAGCCGGCCCCGGGAGAGGGGTGCCCACTCTGCACCCCCCGGCACCCCGCTGCCCTCGGCGGGGGCCCNCCGAGGAGCCCCCCGCGCTCCCCGACCTTCACAAGGACCTGCGGCCCCGCGCCTCCATGCCAGGGTCGCTGCTGGTCTCCACCTTCGTCGGGCTCGTCCTCAATAAGACCAAGGTATGAGATGCCCTCAGCCCCGCGGTGTGGGGGCAGAGAAGGGGAGCCCCCCCGCCCTCGCCGGGGAGTGTGGGGTACCCCGTGGCAGCCCCTGTGCCCGAGCATGGGGTGCCCGGGGGTGGGCGCTGGCCTCGGGGACGCGCGTCCCGGCGTCCCGCAGGACGGCAGGGAGCAGGTGAACGCACGTGTCAGGACACCTGGGTTCCTCTCCCAAGCCCTGCCCTTGTGGTGACCTTGGCCAGGTCCCTCTGCCCCAGCCTGCCCACCACAAGGAAGGGGTCTGCGGGCCGCACCGGCCCCTTGGCAGTGTCACCGCACTGAACGCTGTCCCCAGGGCTGCGGTGGCGGGGCGGCTCTTCCCCGCAGGGATGGCAGAGCAAGGGGCAGGGAGGGCAGGGGCTGGGCACTTATGTAAGTCTGGCTGCTCCGGCTCTCCTGCCGCCCCGACGGGCACGGGGCGTGCGGACCTGGAAGGGGCAGGACGGTCCGGGTCGTGTCCCTTGTCCCCATCCCCTGTCCCTTGTCCCCGTCCTGCAGTGCAGCCTCGGGGACTCCCCAGCCGCGCCGCGTGAGCCAGCTCTCCTTCACCGCCTCTGAGCATGTCGTGTCCTAGATAAAGCCCTGTACGGGAGAGGGGGATTAGCTGGAGTTGAGTCACCCAGGGGAGGGAAATCCAGGGGGGGAAATGACACCTCGGTGCACACAGGCTTGCACCACGGTAGGGGAGTACCTGACCCCCCGCCCACCGCAGCCCCAGCCCTCCCCTGGGGAGGCTCTGGGAGGAATCAGGACCAGGCTCAGGTCCTGGCTGTGGGGGAATGCCAGATCTGTGGGGAGGTTTGCACCCACATCGGTGGGACAGCCCGGTCCCTCCCGGCACACAGGCAGGAGCTGCCCGACCAGGGCGACTGGACGAGCAGCGTCCTGCTAGGGATGGCTGGGGAACACTGGGCCAGCTCCCAGGGGTTGCTGCTCACCCCTGGCACCGTGACCTTCCCTGTGACAGCTGTGGGGACACGAGCAGCAATCCCTCACAGGGTCAGTGACAGAGTGATGGAGTGATGTGATGGAGATTGTTGGGACACAGACCCACCTCTCCTGTGCCTGCTCGTCCCTGTCTGCCTGTGGGCCAAATCCAGGCCAGCTCCTGCAGCTGTGCTGTGGCACTGGCCCATCACTGGGCACTGCTGGCACCTCCCGCCCAACCCAGCCTGGGGGTCCCTGGGGAGAAGCCGGTGGGGTTGCCTGGCCCTTTTGGACAGCCACCCCCTGGCACTGAGGTCTGTGCTCAGCCACGTCTGGGCACCACGGGGCACTGGCGTGGCACACAGGGTACGTGGTCAGTCCGGCAGGGCCACGTGTGCCCACACAGGGCGGCCCAGTGGCCGCTGGTGCCGGTGCCCGCTGCGGTGGGTGATGCCTGCGCCGTCGCTAAGGAGCACGTGTAACTGGATCTGGGTTATTTTGGGCTGCTGTCAGGGCTGGGTGCTCAGCACCTCCCACACACACACCAGCTGCTGCTATTTCGGAGCTGCTGGGCCCCCTCCCCTCCTCTTCCACTCCACTCCTCTCCTCCTCCCCCTCCTCAAGCCTGGGGTGGGTGGCTGGGGCGTTTGCCTGAGGATCCTTAAATCCTGGTCGTCCGGGGGAGCACCATCAGCAGTCTGACCCTGCTGGACCCCATCCCTGCTCTGGGGACGTTTGTCCCATCACGACCCTGTGCAGGGCTGGGAGCAGGACCCCTGGGCTCGCACCACTCCTCCCCACCAGCACCCTGGGTTCTCCCATGCTGGGAGAGGGCTGGTGGCCCCTCCAGGCCCCTCTCTGGTCTCAGCGTGTCCAGTAAATAGTGGCAATGTCTCCTGGCCCCAGAGCCTGTGCCCATGTCTTCTTGGCCTGGCTCAGGGAGCAGCTGGGGACCTGGAAAAGCCCCTATGGCACAGGTACAGCACAGCCAGGGCAGCAAGAGGCTGGGAGGGCACCGCTGGGCACGCAGCCCTGTTCTGCTGCAGGGCTGGGCTTGCACTTTCCCAGGTGGACTTTATCCTGCAAAATAACTGTGCCAAAGTCTGGGCTGCGCTCGTGCAGGGCGTCTTGTTGGGGACAAGGTGGGCAGTGACAGGGCAGTGTGCTCCTCCTGCAGCGTGGGGCAGGCACGGGGCACTGCCTTCCCCAAGTGTCCTGGGGCCCAGGGGTGGCAGTGGAGGCAGCTGGGGGGGGACTGAACTGTCCTGCAGGCCAGGGCATGGGGCAGCAGTGTCACCAGGCAGGGAGAACTTTGAGCCCTGTGCGTCGTCCTGGGCCAGCAGCAGCCACCTGGCAGGCAGGACGGGGCAGGCCAGCCATGGCTTCTCCCCGGGGCCTTGGCCCAGAGAGCAGCTGCAGTGCTGACCCTGCCCATGATGTCACAGCGGGATGGGGCCTCTGCTGGCACTGGAGGAGGGTCTGCTCCATGGGGGTGTCTGTGGCACCATGTCTGTGGCATGGCCAGTGCAGCACCATCTCAGCCTTCTTCCCTCTCTCTGCAGAGCTCCAAGGTGGTGCAGGGGCTGACCGGGCTGCGGAACCTCGGCAATACGGTGAGTGTGTACCCAGGCACAACGGCCCCAGCTCACCCCATGCACGTCTGTGGAGCAGGGGGGAGCCCTGGCCCTTCACCTCGCCCCCCAGCACCCGCTCTGTCACCCTGGCAGCTCCCTGCACCCCACTGCCTGAGGGAGAGCTTCCCCTGCTCTTCTCCGTCCCCATCCATCCTCTGCCCACCCGCCCCAGGTGTCCCCCTGCCACCGCCTGCCTCCCTCTGCTTCCCGTTGCCATGGTTTTCTCTTCTGCCTCCCCCAGTGCTTCATGAACTCCATCCTGCAGTGCCTGAGCAACACCAAGGAGCTGCGGGATTACTGCCTGCAGAACCAGTACCTGCGGGACCTCAACAACAACAGCCGCATGCGCACGGCGCTCATGTCAGGTGAGCGTCCATCGCCGGCCCCTGGGGGCTGCCGGGGCTCCCCTGCAGCACAGCCCTGCAGCACAGCCCTGCAGCACAGCCTGCCCGCCCCCAGGATGCCCCAAATCCTGGGGATACCCACCTCGAGGTCGGTGCTTCTCCCCAGCCTTGCTGGGGCAGGCACTGGTGCTGTGGGTGCTCAGCCAGGGGCAGGATCGGGGTCCAGGGACCCCCAGGCGGGGTGCTGAGCTCTGCCCCGGGTGGGGGCACAGCGATGCCACGGCACCCCAGCTTGCTGAGCTGCCTCTCTGCCCGCAGAGTTTGCAAAACTGATCCAGCTGCTCTGGACCTCGTCCCCCAACGAAAGCGTGAGCCCCTCCGAGTTCAAGACGCAGATCCAGAGATACGCCCCGCGCTTCGTCGGCTACAAGTGAGGGCGGGTGGCTGCAGGGGTGGTGGGGGGAGCTGAGCCCCCCCTGCTGCCGCTCACCGGCAGTGCCCCGTGTCTTGCAGCCAGCAGGATGCACAGGAATTCCTGCGGTTCCTCCTGGATGGGTTGCACAGCGAGGTGAACCGTGTGCTGGTGCGGCCCCGGGCCAGCACGGACAGCCTGGACCACCTCCCGTAAGTGCTGCCTGGGGCGGGGGAGCCGGGTAAGATGAGCTCACTGCCTGCAAGCCCAGCCTAGGGACAGTGCCCACACGGGTCTGTCTGGGCCGGCTGGCAGGGCTGGCATCCTCCAGGCCACGCTCACTCCCGCTGGGTCTCCCCACCCCTTGCAGTGACGACGAGAAGAGCCGGCAGATGTGGAGGAGGTACCAGGAGAGGGAGGACAGCCGCATCAGCGGTGAGCAGGGCTGGGGGCAGAGGAGGGCAGGGCAGGGCCGGGAGCTGGGCTGGCACCCGGGGGTCTCACCCTTCTCTGTCCCACCCCTCCAGACCTCTTCGTTGGGCAGCTGAAGAGTTCACTGACCTGCAGCGAGTGCGGCTACTGCTCCACCGCCTTCGACCCCTTCTGGGACCTGTCCCTGCCCATCCCCAAGGTGAGGGACCCCCAGTGATGACCCCTGGCCCCCTGCCCCTCACTCCCTGTCCCTGACCCTCACTGTGCTCCCACAGAAAGGCTACGGGGAGGTGACGCTCATGGACTGCCTCCGGCTCTTCACCAAAGAGGACGTGCTGGATGGGGACGAGAAACCGGTACGGGGCGGGGGGGCTTTCCTGGGGGCAGGGTGGGCACCTTTCCCCCCATGCCTGTGTTTCCAGCACTGTGGGCTCAGGGGGGACTGGCCTCTGCCCTCACCCTCTCGCTTGTGCTGTGTGTCTCCCACAGACGTGCTGTCGCTGCAAAGCCAGGACGAGGTGCACGAAGAAATTCAGCATCCAGAAGTTCCCCAAGATCCTGGTGCTTCGTATCCTTTGGGCAGAGGGATGGGAGCACAGGGAGTGCTGGGGGTGGGGGCAGGTGGTTTCCCATGGGCTCCCCTTTGTCCCTCGGCTCCTTGACATGACTTCCCCCAGACCTGAAGCGCTTCTCGGAGGCCAGGATACGAAGCAGCAAACTCACCACCTTCGTCAACTTCCAGCTGAAGGACCTGGACCTCCGGGAATTCGCCTCACAGAGCTGCAGTGAGTCCCAGTCCCTGCACGGCTCCAGCACAGCCCCGAGCTCCTGGTGACTCCCGTGCTCCTCGTGCTCCCCAGGGTGTCCCAGCCGTGGGTGGAGGGCAGGGGTTTGAGGGTTGGGAGCCCCAGAACCCGGGGGATCTGGCAGTGCTGGGGGGCAGCGGGGCTGAGCAGCGCCCTTTGCCCCCCCACAGACCACGCCGTTTACAACCTCTACGCCGTCTCCAACCACTCGGGCACCACCATGGGGGGACACTACACAGCCTACTGCAAGAGCCCCGTGTCCAGCGAGTGGCACAGCTTCAACGACTCCCGGTGAGGCTGCCGTGGGACGGGGCAGGGACCCCCCCGCTCGGGGAATCCTGGCGCCTCGTCCCCGTTTCTCACGGCTCTCCTCCCCTCTCCGCAGCGTCACCCCGATGTCGTCCAGCCACGTCCGCAGCAGCGACGCCTACCTGCTCTTCTACGAGCTGGCCAGCCCGTCCTCCCGCATGTAGCCAGCCCTGCTGCCTCCCCGGGGACCCCTGTGCCACCCCTCAGAGCCAGGTCCCTGCCCTGTGGCCCCCCCAGGGGCAAGAGGGAGGTGAAGAGGAGAGACCCCCGAGGTGGCTGCGGAGGGAGCAGCCGGGAGCAGAGCCCGGGCAAGGACAGCCCAGCTGCGGACTGAGGAAGGGCAGCTCATGGCAGGACAAGGCTCAGGCAGCCCAGGCGCCTTCTGGTTGCTGGCATTTGGTTTTTACCTTGGGGGTTTAGTTTCTTTTTTTTTTTTTTCTTTTTTCTTTTTTTTTTTTTTTTTTTTTTTTTTTTTTTTTTTTTTTTTTTTTTTTTTTTTTTTTTCCTTTTTTTTTTTTTGGTGTGTAATAAAAATCCAGCGCAAGGGACTCTACAGGAATGGGGCCGCCTGTCCCATTGACTCAGCCAGGACCTCTGCTCCTCTGGGGCAGCAGCACCCAGAGCTGGGGACCCAGGAGAGCCAGCCTCACACGTCCCTCCTGGCCTCTTGGCGCTCCTCTACCTGCTTGGCTACCCCAGAGGATTGGTGAACTGCTCCCGACCTCCTCCTGGCACTTCCAAACCTCGTGGCAAAGGACTCCAGCCCTCCGTTTGCCTCCGTCCCGTCTCAGGCAGCACCTCCCCGGCAGCTGCCCCACACAAACACTCCTCACAGCAGCCTGGGCTCGGGCCCAGGCTCACAGACAGGAGGGAGGAAAACACTCTGTGGAATTTCTATGTATTTATAGTGGACTTTGCTTCACCTGGAGCACCCACCCCGCCGCTTCCTGCCTCTCCAGGGACTGGTGTCAGGGGATGCCTCGGGTAGGTTTTTACCTGCCTCCTCATACGACGGTGCCTTAAACCATTTAGGGGAGCGGGAGGGCCACTGGGGTTGCACAGGAACGTCCGTCCTGTGGAGGAGAGGGAGGGGAGGACAGTGGCTTTCCGGGACCATCTGCAATTGGGGCTTTTTCCTCCCTGTGATCAGGAGCCCCCCTGGGTGCCCGGGGACCCGCCCTGCTGCTCCGTCCTCCAGCTAACGCAAATGCCAGTGGCCTTTTTAGCCTTTTCTCTAATTTATTCTTCACCTCCTCCCCATCCTGCCTTCGCCTGAGGTGCAGTGGGAGGAGGGACGGGCCCGACCCAGCACCATCCCAACCTGCAGGGCAGCTCCATCCAACCCAGCACCCGGCTGGCTTTGCCCTCGCTGCCCTGTGGGCACGGGCTGAGCACTGGCACGAGCACCCTGCCCAGCCTGGGGCATCCCAGCGGGGCTCAGGGAGGGCAGGCCAGGCTGGGAGGGCTGCCCGGGGCAGGTACTGGACTGGGGCAGCGCTGCTGCTTGGCAGGTGGCTTGTTTACTGTGTAAGCAAGATGGGTGGGAAGTGTCTCATACAAGGGAGACTCGTGCGGGAATAAATTCGAGCTTGAAAAGAGTTCTGTGTGCACGTGGTGTTCTCTGGGAGGGCAGGCGGTGGGAAGGTGCCACCAGGGCCGGAGCAGCCTGGCTGTGCACGGCTCTGGAGGCCCAGCAGCCCCCATGGCCCAGGAGCACCCATGTCCCTGGAGCAAGGGAGATATGCGTGTGCAGGTGGCAGTCCCTCCACTCCAGCTACCTGCAGTGTCTGGAGGCAGAAGGAGCCTTTCCAGCCCTGCAGTGCCCAGACTCCTTCCTCAAAGCCCCTGAACAATGGCCCCTTTCTCCCCTGCTTAGGGCCCAGACGGACACCGAGGCATTAAGGGGCAGCGGGAGTGCAGGTGCCTGGGCTCAGGCACCCAGTGAGGGAGGGAGGGACACGCTCAGCCTGGGGTCCCCAGCACAGCCCCCTCACTGCTGCCCTCAACAGTGGGGAGCCCAGAGGCAGCGGCCAAACCCAGGGTGCCCCTGTGCCCCCAGAAGCAGGCTCCCTGTCGGGACAGCTCCCAGCGGGGCGGCTGAGAGCACACATTCCCCTTTAAGACGCTGGTTCTCCGTGCCAGAGCCTGACCTCGGCATCCTCAGCTGAGCTGGATTAACGGGGCGAGGGGGGAAGGGGCCTGCGGAGGGGACTGGGGCCGCTGTCTCCCGGGGCTCCCCGCACTCCCGGCACGGCGGGCATGGCCCTGGGGGCTCCGCGGACTGCGGGGCTGCGGTGGCACGTGTAGGCACAGCTGGCACTGCCACCGCCTGTGCCCGGTCCCCACACCGCCCCGGGGCCCATGGGGGCAGCTGGGGAGGAGCGGGGTGCGGGGCCGGGAGCTGTGCTGGGGGGCACGGAGTGCTGGGGCTGCTTTTAGCCAGCCGGGAATCGCCCGCTGCCATGAGAGACTTCACCGAAATCACGCTGTGCCCCGAGGCTCTGGACCACAGCAAGGTAGGGCTGGGGGCGTGGGTGCTGCTGGAGGTCCCCACACGCCCACCCCCTGGTGCCACCCGCGCTTGCTCTCCCGCAGACCGAGTTCTGCAACCCCGTCTTCGAGGGCGAGGAGCCGCGGGCAGCCCCGAGCGCGGAGCACCCGCCAGACAAGGATGGGACCGGCCCTGCATCACCCCGGGACGGCCTCGGTACCAGCCTGGGGGTTTGTACACACCCCCGCCTGCCCACGGGGCTGGCAGCAGCGGGCTGGTGGGCTCTGGGGCTGCTTAGGGGACCCGGGAACAAGAGGAGGGGACGTGCCCAGGCAGGGCTCGGCCAGCCGTGCAGGGAGGTGGGGGCACGGCTTAGCAGCACCCGGGCTCTGCCCGCTGTCCTCGCCTTCCCCGCAGGCCAGCAGCGCTGGGGACAGGTAGGCTGGAGGTACCGCGCCGACTGCAAGTTCACCTGGCTCTGCGTGGCTCTGATGAGCACCATCCTGCTCTTCCTCATCGCCCTCCTGCTGGGCATCGTCATCCACCGTGAGTGCCCGAGCAGGGGGGCCTGGGGGATGGCTGTGACTGTGGTGGGGGGGATGCAGAACTGGCTCAGAGGGGAAGAGGGACGCTGAGAGGATGCCCCAGGGTCTGCCCGTGGAGGGGGGGAGAGTGCCCTCACGCACAGGAGCAAGGGGGATCTCCACCTCCCTGGGATGTGGCAGGACCACCGGCCCCTGGGAGAGCTGCGTGGGATCCCCTGGGAACTGCCCACCTGGGCTGGGTGGGCTTCCTGAGCCCCTTCCCTGCACGGCAGCCACCCCTCCCTGCCGGGGCTGAGCGCTCCCTGCTCTTCCCTGGGCACAGAGCTGACGTCCCCGCACCCACCCGGCGCCCCAGCCACAGCCCTGCCCGCCCGTGGCACAGCCACCACCACCACGGCACCCACCCGAAGGGACCCCCCGGCCCCCAAAACAGCTGCCACCCCAACGCAGAGCTGGGTGCCCACAGCCCGCACGGCAGCACCGGGTAAGTGCCCCGGTGTGGGGATGGGGACAGGAGTGCCCTGCAGCAGCTCATGCCCACGCTGTCACCCCGTGCAGCCTGCGGAGGGACCCTGCGGGGCCCCGAGGGCTCCTTCAGCTCCCCCAACTACCCCGGGCCCTACCCCCCCGACGCCCTCTGCATCTGGCGCATCGAGGTGGGCCCCGGCCTCGCCATCCAGCTGAAGATGGAGACGTTCAGCGTGGAGGGCACAGCCTCCTGCCTTTTTGACCGTGTGGAGCTCTATGAGGAGCAGGGCGTGGATCCTGCCCCGGCTCGGGGCGGCCCGACCAGGTAGGGCCCTCACAGGCGGGGAGCGTGGCGGTGCAGCGGGGAGGGGGCAGTGAGCAGGGTCACCCCTTGCCGTGCCCCCAGGTTCTGTGGCAGCGTGGCCCCCCCGACCTTCAACTCCAACTCCAACCGCCTGCGCGTCACCTTCGTCTCCGACAGCAGCGTGGGCGCCCTGGGCTTCAGCGCCCGCTACCGCGCCGTGGCCCCCAGTGACAGTGAGTGCCCCCCACCCCGGGCACTGCCAGGGCTCCTGGCTGTGGGGAGAGCCGTGGGGGTCCCTCCAGGAGGGGACAGTGCCCAGAGGGATCGCCCACCATCCTGTGCTGTCTCTGCCTCCGCGCAGAGAGCTGCGCCTGGGACGAGCACCTGTGCGACCAGGGGCTCTGCCTGCACCTGGGCTTCGTCTGCGATGGGTTCCACGACTGCACGGACAAGAGTGACGAGGCCAACTGCAGCCTGAAGCACAAAGGTGGGTGGGACACAGCCCTGCCTGCAGCCCCCCGCCCTCGGTCACTGTGGCGCCGTGGTGGGTGGGGAGGCAGGGGAGGAGGGAGATGGAGGGAAGGGAGAGGGTCAGGGGTAAAGCTGCGTGTCTGTGTGTCCCTGCAGAGTGCGGGGGGCCACTGACCGCCTTGGAGGGGCACCTCTCTACCCCGAACCACCCCCAGCCATACCCACACCAGCAGGTGAGAGAAGGGGCGGAGGTGGGAGCAGGGTGAGGGTGAGGTTGGGCGGCGAGGAAAGGCAGCCTCCCGCTGGGAAGGGCCGGGGCTGCCCCTGCCCAGCTTCACGGGTGTCGCCGGCTGCCCCTGCCCCGCAGCTGTGCCTCTGGCAGATCTCGGTGCCCGTGGGCCACGTCATCGACCTGCACTTCCACAACTTCAGCCTGGAGTCGCACGAGGACTGCAGCTTCGACTTCGTGGAGGTGCACGACAGCGCGGGCACGGGGGCCGCCAGCCTCATGGGCAGGTACAGCCCACCCCGCCGGTACCCCCAGCCCCGCTGCACCAGCCTGGGGGCACTGGGCTGTCCCGGCTCAGCTGGGGAAACTGAGGCACGGGGTGGGTGGTGGGGAGGTCCCGCCGGAGGACGGGGGTTTGGGGAGGTGCTGGTCAGCCCACCCTGACCCCGTCCCTCACCTTGGCAGGTTCTGTGGCCACCAGCTGCCACCCCCCCTGACCTCCTCACGACATGTCATGACAGTCCTCTTCGTGGCGGACGAGGGAGTAGCAGACAACGGGTTCTTTGCCACCTACCAAGCCCACAATGCCACAGAGAGTAGGTAGCCAAGCAAGGGCACTGTGTGCCCAGGGGGGCTATGCTGTCACCATCCTTGGGGGTCTTCAAGGCCAGGCTGGATAAAACCCTGGAAAAAACTGCTCTGGCCCCATAAATGACCCTACCGGGAGTAACGGGTTGGGCTACAGGCCCACAGGGCCTGTTCTCTGAACTGCCCTATAACCCCACTGATCCTAGCTGTGGGAATGTGACCTGGAGGGGCACAATCCAGCGCCCAAGGGCTGCCCCTAAACAACCCAGGGAATTTGGGATCTCCCTAAGCTGGGCTGGTGACAGGCACCTGTCAGACCCCCTGCCCAGCGACCAAGAAGAGCAGAGACAGGGCTGGCGAGCAGGCCGACTCCCAGCCAAACCCCATGCCCTGCCACACTGGCCTCTGCCACCTTCCAGAGACCTGCAGCCCCGCAGAGTTCTCCTGCGGGAACGGCGAGTGCCGGGCGCTGGAGTCGGTGTGTGACGGCTGGCACGACTGCCCCGACGGCACCGACGAGCTCAACTGCACCGGGGTGTCCTACCCAGCCTTCGGTGAGTGCCACCCCTGGGTGCTGCACGCAGCACTCAGCCCCCTCCTCAGCCCACCCGGGGCTGGCAGCTGCCCCGTGGCACACCGCTGCTGTGAGGACTGAAGCCCCTGGCCCTGTGGCAGGGTCTGTCTGCGAGCCCGTGCACGTGGAGATGTGCCTGGGGCTGGGCTACAACGCCACCTCCTTCCCCAACATCTGGCTGGCCATCCCGGACCAGGAGGGAGCCGCCGAGGTGCTGCAGGACTATCAGGTGAGCCGCCCGCCGGGCTGGCCCCCGGGCTGCATTCCAGGCTCCCCACGGCATTCCCGGCTCACCGCCGCGGCTCTCCCGCAGACGCTGATGGAGCTCCCGTGCTTCCAGCACCTCCGCCTGCTCATCTGCAGCCTCTTCGTGCCCAAGTGCACCCCGGACGGGGGCGTCCTGCAGCCCTGCCGGGCCGTGTGCCTGGCGGCAGAGCTGCGCTGCAAGCAGTCCCTCGGCCTCCTGGGCATCCTCTGGCCCATCAACTGCAACATCCTGCCCGACTCCAACGACCCCGTGGAGTGCTTCCAGCCCTGACCCCGCAAGAGAAGAGGAGCAGGGGATGAAGGCACCCTCCTCACCCCAAACGTCCCTCCTGTCCTCCTCCTGGTGTGAATACCCAGCTGCTGGGGTGGCCCCCACCTGCAGCCCCCCTTGCCTGGCTCCTCCCCTGCCCTGGGTCAGGCCCTCTGCCCACAGCTCCGAATCCCTAGAGAGCAGGGGACACATCCCACAGGGAAAGGCTGGGGCTGGAGGGGCTGCGCTGGGGGGCACCAGGGAAAGGGCTAATGCTCCCCAAACGGAGCAAGCCGGGCAGAGGTGAGCCAGGCTGCAGGAAGAAGAGCCCAGGACTGCCCCTGTCCTGCAGCCCCAAAGCCAGCAGAATAAACAGCTTCAGCAGCTGACAACCCCAATGAAGTGGGTGGCTCATTTTGGGAGGGTCTGTGTGTGGCTCCTGCCAGACCCTTGGGGAAACTGAGGCATGGGCCAAGGGGGGAAAGCCAGGGTTGGGGTGGGGGTTTCAGCAGGAATGGAGGGGCACAAGGGAGAATGGACGGCTGTGCCTTCGTTGGGCTGGAGTCTTGCAAGGTCCCAGAGAGATGGATGGGTTGGAGGGGGTCATTTTGGTGTCTCCATGGTGCAGGGAAGGGCTCCTGCCTGAGTAAGAGCTGTGGCCTTGCTGGCTCAGCTGGCTGTGCTGGCTGGAGGCCACCCTGATGGCCACAGGCCTGGCAACACCCCACGGCCACAAACCAGCTCCCAGCTGGCCAAAAACAACAGTCCCTTCACACCTTGGGAGGGAGGAGCCAGGAGGTTCCCTGCCAGCTCCCAGCCTGGCCCCGGGCACTGGGGTCAGGAAGGCTCAGCCAGCTATGCCACCACACTGCTGTGGGCACGGGAACAGGGAGGAGAGAGCCAGCAGTGCTTCCTGCTGTCCTCACCCCTCCTGAGCATGTGGGGAAGTCCCCAGCCTGGCTGGGGTCACCGGGAGCAGGACCCACCGGGGTCAGCCCCGCTCTGCCCTTGTACCCAGCACGGCACCGCCATTCCCACACGGCTCGGGGGCTTGAGCCTGCCTGGATCCTTCATTCCCTGCACGTCCCACTGGCTGTGGGGCACGGGGACTCCCCCAGCCACGGGACTGCCCCGCTGCCCGGCGTCTGACCGTGTCCCTTGGATGCACTCGGCTCTGGAACAAGTTAAAGGCAAGCTGGGAGCGCACTCGAAAGCTTCCCCACGTGCTCTACGGTCCCCCGAGGGCCAGCCCTGCCTCCTGGCACGGCCCCAGCGCTGCTCTGCCTGCGCTTCCACCTGCCCTGCCCGCTCAGCCACCCCTTGGATGGCTCCTGCAGCTCCCCATGGATGATCCTGAGGCTGGCACTGCCAGGCTGTGTGTGCCCTGCCATCCCCCCCTTGCCTCAGCTCTGCTGCCAGCAGAAGCCCCGAGGCTGCCACTCAGGAGACCTTCACACCCCGAGGGCTCCCTCTTCCTCCCAGTCTTTGCTGGATTTCCCTCCCTCAGCCTCTCACTTGGTCCCTTTCCCCCCCACTGCCCATTTTCCCTGTTTTCCCTCCCCTCCATCCAGCTGCCTGGGTGCCCAGATGTGTTCAGTGGAGGCAGTTTGCAGCCCGTGCCTCCCCTCCCGTGTCCAGGCTGTTGGCCTCGCTCTCCCTTCCCCCTGCTTACAACACTCCTGACACCACGGGATTATTTTTCTTTTTCCCCTTGTCTTGTAGCTTTTGGCTCCCAAGGCCCTTGATTTCCTTTGGAGTTTGGGAGGAGAGACGTGAGGAGGAGGGGGGGGGTGGAGAGGCTGCCTCTCCCAGGGCCTTCGTCAGAGTGAAGTGGCCGGGAAGAGCCGCAGCCCTTCCACCCAGGAGAGCAACGAGGCACCGGGGCAGGAGCTTTGGGACCGCAGTGAGTGGGGACACCCAGCCGGGGGCAGCGGGGACTGCCTGAATTCCTGGCTCCGGCGCCGGGGCGGAGAAGAGACACTTTTTCTCCTCCTTTTCCTCTTTGTTGCAGTCGTGGAGGGGGGAAGAGAGAGAAGCTTTTCTGGGTCGAGGCCACGGGGCGGGAGGGAGGGGGGTGGGCAGCGCTGGCCGCGGGGCTCCGTTCTCGTTGTGGGAAGGGCTGGGGGCAGCGGGAGCAGCGGGATGGTCCCGGCACCGGGGTGGTCCGGGGATGCTGCAGCCCGCAGGGAGCCGGGCGGGCGTGGAGCCGGAGCCGCCGGGATGCTGCCAAGGGCCGGGCCACGGCACAGCCCCGCGCTCCCCGAGCTGCCGCCCCGCCGCACGCCCCCAGCTGCAACAACCCCACCCACCGACACCCCTAAATCCCCCCTGCCCGTGCCCCCGCAGCCGGGCACGCTGCTGATGGGGCCGCGCCCGCCCCGAACAGCCCCCAGCCTCACCCACAGAGCTGCCCGTGCTGCAGTCCCCTCCCCAGTTCCCTGTCCCCAGCACCCCGTGAGCCACGCCGGGCCCTGCAGGCACACGGGCCATGGGGATGCTGCAGCAGGTGCAGCTGCGAGGAGCTGCCAAAAAGGCAAAGGGAAAAGAAGAGGGGAATGTCCCCTGCTGACCCCCCACACCCACTCCCTGCTGAACGCTGCCAGCCCATCTGCCAGCCCTCTCTGCTGTGTTTGCCAGAGCCATGACCCTTCTCTGCCCCTTCCAGCCCCTCCACGGCGGACGAGATGAAGCAGCTCTTCCTCCTCCTCCTGCTCGGGCTCATCACCAGCTCCTTGCAGATCGAAGACAACAAGATCCCTGGGCTGTGCTCAGGGCAGCCAGGAATCCCAGGGACTCCGGGCCTGCACGGGGGCCAGGGTCTGCCAGGCAGGGACGGACGAGATGGCCGGGATGGGGCCATGGGGATGCCTGGGGAGAAGGGCGAGATGGGCCCTCCGGGTAAGAAAGGAGACACCCCTGCTGGGGAGGGGGATCTGCTCTGCTCTGCCCTGCCTGTGGGGAACACCCTCATGCCAGGGAGTGAGTCCTGGATGCTGGCACAGCCCCATGTTGCCAAACTGAGGGTGAATCCTGCAAAAGTGCCCCTTCCATGCCACCACCACCCCTCTCTGGTCCTGCCCGTGGTGACCCTGTGCTCCTTCAAAAGGCAACAGCTCCCTGCCACTGGCAAAGCTGCATTTGTCCCCGGCCCCAGTGTCATCCTTTTCTTCCAGCCCTGCTTTAGGGGAATGGGTCTTCTCCTGGCCCGTGGGCTACCTCCAACAAACTGTTGAGGCTGTGCCAACTTCTCTCACACACCCAGCACTCCCCACCTGTGCTGCTTCCCCAGGTAGCGCCCCGGTTGTGGGGGGCTGGGGCTGGGCAGGGTGGCTGGGGGAGCTCGGGTGGTGGTGGCAACACCCTAGAGGTAATCCTGTCCCCCCTCCTGCCCGCCCAGGAGCGCCTGGACCCCGTGGGGAGGCGGGCAGCCCCGGCGTGGACGGGCTGCACGGCGAGAAGGGAGCGCAGGGCGAGTGCGCGGTGGCCCCTCGCTCTGCCTTCAGCGCCAAGCGCTCCGAGTCGCGCAGCCCCCCCCTGCCCGACCAGCCCATCCTCTTCGACGTGGTGCTCATCAACGAGCAGGGCCACTACGACCCCGCCTCGGGCAAGTTCACCTGCGAGGTGCCCGGGCTCTACTACTTCGCCGTGCACGCCACCGTGTACCGCACCAGCCTGCAGTTCGACATCGTGAAGAACGGCCAGACCGTCGCCTCCTTCTTCCAGTACTACGGGAACTGGCCCAAGCCCACCTCGCTCTCGGGGGGCACCCTGGTGCGCCTGGAGCCCGAGGACGAGGTGTGGGTGCAGGTGGGAGTGGGGGACTACATCGGCTTCTACGCCAGCGTGAAGACAGACAGCACCTTCACCGGCTTCCTCGTCTACTCCTACTGGCAGAACTCCGCCGTCTTCGCCTGAGCCCGCCCTCGGCTGCGGATGTGCCCCTTCCCAGCCCCCAGCGCGGCGGGGGCCGGGGCACCGGGCCCCCTGCCCTGCTCAGGGCAGGAATACAGCCCCTCTGCCACGCCGGGGGTGGCGGGGAGCATCCCCCGAGCTCGCTGTTATCTCGGGCACACGGCTCGGGGGGAGCCCCCGTACCCCGGCTGTGCGGCGGACACGGCGCGGTGCCCGGGCCCTGCTGCTCCCCAGGCCGGGTCTGTGGGGCCGGGAGCCCGTCCCGCGGGTCCTGCCCCCGCCGTACCCNTGCCTGGGCGCCCTCGGGGGTGGGGGGGGTGCCACGACGGCGGGAGGGGGCTGCGCCGCCCGGCCTGGGACGTGGGACAGAAGGACGGGGACACGGCGCCGGGATTGTCCCCGCAGAGCCAGCGGGAGCCACTAGATGGTGGCAGCGGCGTCCCTGAGCCGCGGCGCTGCGACAGCCCCCGGCACCTCCCCGGGGCTCGGGAGGGGGGAGCGGGGCCGGAGCATCCCCGGTGTGTCCCCCCCGAGGGCCGACCCCCACCGGGAGGGAGGGTCCCGGTGCCTCCAGGGCCATCCCGGGCGGAGTGGGCTTGTCCGTGGCGAGCAGGGACCCCGCTCCGGCGGGGCCTTGGGTACCCTTCTCTCCCCGGACGGGCCCTGCGCAGCCCCCCGTGCCCGCCCCCCGCCCCAGTGTGAACGCGCTGACCCGCGGCTGGGAAAGGTCCCTATTTTTAGCAGGGGAATGAAGAGCTTCCTCATTCCTGCCCGAAATAATGTCCCTGCGGGGACCGGCCGGGGGAGGGGGGCTCTTGGCCAGCGGCCGAAGCCCTTGATGGGCTGGGGGCGGTGCCCTGCCGGGCCGTGGGGTGCCAGCTGGGACCGGCTCTTCTTCCGACCATCCCTGCAGCGCTCAGAGGCCCGGGACCCCCTTCCACACCCCTCCCCTGCCGCAGATCCCCGCTGCGCCCCCATCCATGCTGGGGGCTGCGCCCACAGGAACGGGCAAACCTGTGTCCCCGCTCAAGCTGTGCGGGCTGGGAGCTGGGACAGACTGGCAGCAGCCGGGGGGCCACATCCGTGCCCCCGAACAGGGACAATGCCACCCCAAAAGGGAACCCCCAAGGGGTCCACGGGCACGCCACCCCGCAGGACCCTCACCATCACCACCCACCGCCCCCCCGCCCCAGGATCGGGTTGCAGCGGAAGCGTCTGTTTGGGTTCGTGATGGCCTTTTGTGTAAGCAGATCTGCCCGGGGGCAAACAACGCCACAGATCGATGGCCAGCGCTGTCTATTCTGGGAGGAGGAAAGTGGATTTTCTGGAGACGAGGCTCGGGGGGGCGGGGGAGCTGTGTGGGCGCTGGGAGCATTCTCTGGTCCCTGTCAGGACGTGGGGGAGCACAATCAGCAGAGGCAGGCACAGACACAGTGCTTGGCACAGCAGTGTCTGGGCTCTGCCTTCTTTGGGATGCTCTTGGTCTTTGTCTGGAACCTTGGGGGGAGTGCTGGGAACCCCCTTAGGAACATGGGGGTGCCTGGGGAGGATGAGGAAGAGGATGAGGAAAGGATAAGGAAAAGGGAAGGAAAGACACAGGAGACTCTGGTGAGTTTTTGGTAAGCTCCAGCTGCTTTTGATGGGCTCTACAAGCCGCCCCTGAGGAAGGAGAGCTTGGAGCCCCTGTTCCAGCTGAGCCCGGGTTAGGGAGGGGCCAGCATCCCTCAGCTAGGGCAGGGGAGAAGTCTTTAAAAGGGCCAGGCTCAGCCCACGGGTGCTGCAGTGCAGCTGGCAGAGACAGCAGTTTGTGCGGGCAGTTGGGTTGTTTTGTTGTTTCTTTTTGCGGTTTTGTGGTTTGTTTGTGGGCTTTTAGAAACAAAAACAGATGCCAGCACATCTTACTCGGAGCAGCACACGTGTCCTTGGCACTCCAAGGTCACTGGAGGAGGCCAGCAGGCTGTGTGGCATCAGAGATCAACGGGATCATCTCTGAGACCCCACAGGAGTCCAGACCTTCAACTCCAGTGTCAGAGTGTTCACCTGCCAGGCTTGAAT
Source organism: Oxyruncus cristatus (assembly GCA_013399855.1). Classification (NCBI taxonomy): domain Eukaryota; kingdom Metazoa; phylum Chordata; class Aves; order Passeriformes; family Cotingidae; genus Oxyruncus; species Oxyruncus cristatus. Next base: position 436,345 of record VXAY01005489.1, read on the forward strand.
GTGGAAATGCCCTCGATGGTGAGGGGTGGCTCCTGCTCCACCCAAAACCTTGTGGTTATGGCACAGCTTTGGTGCCCTCGATGCTGACGAGGTGCAGGGAGCGATCTCCAGCCATCTGCAGGTGACCTCTGCCAGCAGGACTGCTGGCCTGGTAAGGACAGCTTTAAACTGGGAATGGGCAGGGGACACTCCTGGCTCAGGTGGGGATGGAGTGGGCAAGGAAGGGACCACGAGCCTGGATTTTAGGAGAGCAGGCACTGGCTTCTTCAGGGAGGATCCCATGTCCTGGTGAGAGGAGGTGTCCAAGAGGACAAAGGATCGGTTTCTCCAGGCTCGAGTGGTCCATCCCAGCGAGCAGGAAACAGGTGGCAGGTTATCTGTGTTGGCTCAGGAGGAGTAGAACTGTCTGAGCAAGCAGGGCTGGGGCTGGGGCCACTTCAGCAGAGGGAAATGCCAAGCCCTGCACCTGGGGAGGGATAACCCTACAAACACAATAACCCTACAAAACAGCAACTACTCGTGGCTAACTGGCCGGAAAGGAACTCAGGATCCCCAGGATCCTTTCTGGTGGGCGACAAGTCTACTACAAGCCAGCAGTGTGCCCTCATGGCAAGGAAGGCCCCCAGCCCTCTGGTTTGCGTTAGCAGGAGCACTGCCAGCAGCTCCAGGGAGGTGACCTGGAGGTGACCCCTCTCCTCTGCTCAGCACCAGGCAGCACTGGGTCCAGTAAAAGACACGGACACGCTGGAGAGAGCCCAGCAAAGGGCTGTCCATCCTATGAGGGTGATCAAACCTTGGCATGGGTTGTTCAGAGGGGCAGTAGAGTCTCCCTCCATGGAGATATCAGGAACCCCACTGGCCACAGCCCCGTGCAAGCTGCCCTGGGCTGTGTAACTCTGAGGTCCCTGCCAGCCTCATCCTCTCCGTGTCCCCAAGGCACTGCGGCTCCAAGGCGCCGGCATCGCTGCTGTGCTTGGGGAGCTCCCTGTGCTCAGCCACTAATGAGGGAGCCAAGCTGGTGCCAGGAGCAGCCCAAAGGCCCCCCGTGGCTCTGCTGCTGATCCTCACCTGCTCCCTGCCTCCCTCCCTGCCCGCCGGGTATCATTGGCTGCTCCTGCTGCCGCGCATCTGCTCCCGCCGGCTCCCCGCTGTCCTGCCCGCTCCCCGCTGTCCCCAGCCTGGGACTGGCAGCTCATTAGTTCAGGGGAGCTGCAGCTGGGCTGACAAAAGGATTTTCCCAGGGCCTGGGGGCCCCCTGGTTTCGGCAAGCTGTCAGCCCCGACCACCCCGGCGCTCCTAAACCGCAGTAACGCGGCAGCATCCTGCTCCTCTCCCTCCCTGGGGAAGGGTCTTGGCTCAGACGAGCTCGGAGCAGCCCATTCATCTCGCACATGAGGCTCCCGAGCGAGTCCTGGAGCAGGGAGTGCCCCCAGGAACTCCAGATCTCGTGCCCTGGAGTGGTCTGTGTGTGCTGTCCAGGCAGGGCAGCCCTGCACCAAAAAGCACGCTGGCAGAGCAGGCAGGCCTGGCCTGGCTGTCAGCAGCCTCCCTGCCCATCAGCCAGGGGGTGGTTGCATTTCCCTGCTCCAATTTCTTGCTGCTTGGCCCGTGTGTGCAGGATGGCTCCCCGGGGAAGGCTCTGTCCTGCACATCCTGTCCTCTCTCGGCTCAGCTGCAGTGGCCTGAGGTGGCTGAAAACCCTCTCCATCCCCTGCTGGGAATTCTGGGGGAGAAGGAGGGGGCTGGGAGCATCCTGCCCGTGTGTGGGACGGCAGGCATTCCCCTGCTGGCCCCTTCCTCCTCTGCAGCCTCCCCACGTGCCCGGCCAGCCTCGGGTCACACTCTGGGAGCAAGACAAGTGCCTCAGTTTACCCAGCTGTCACCCCCCTGCCGCCAGATGCCCCCGGGGCTCGGGTGTGCTGCTCCTCCCTCTGCCTGCAGCAGATATCCACCTCTTTCTGGCCTTCCAACAGCTCTCATCTGGCCGGGGTTGGTTTTCATCCTGGTTAAAATCAGCCAGTTTGTTGGCACGGCCCTGCCAAGGCAGGTAAGTGCAGGCAGGATGAGCCACAGCTCCTGGAGTCTCTGCCCATCAGGGCCCCGAGATGTTTTTTCCAAACAATTTACGAGGATGCAGAGAGTGCTTAAAAGCACAAAGCAACCTGCCAGGAGCTCAGATCGTGGCCAGGGAGTAGCTCATTGTGCAGCAAACTCATCTGCTCACCAGTAGCCCCGAGAGAGGCAAGGCCAAGCCCTGTGCTGCCTCCATCCCTGGGACAGTCTGGGGACTGCCAGCACGCACAGGACACTGAGGCACCGAGGACATGCAGGATTACATGTCCCTGAGCATGTTCCTGGCCAGCCTGGGACATGCTGGGAAATCCCAGCCCCTCCTCACTGTCCCCTTGCACGGACATATCCACAACCACCTCCTGGCAGAGCAGGAGCTGGGGGGGCTGGAAAGCCACCCACAGTGGGTTTGGGGGTAGATTCATCTCCCGGGTGCCAGATTTTCCCTGTGCAGCAGCCTGGCCCCAGGGTATCCCACAGCACAGCCCTTCTGGGAGCAAACACCCCCGAGTTTGCTGGTGGTGTTGATCCTCCAGCTCTGACCCTTAGTGGGGAGGGATGGAGACACACACACAAGAAAACCCTTCCCAAGAAAAATGCATTTTTTGCTAAAGGAGACTTTAATCTGCTCAGTATCTAGTCCATAGTGCAAAGAGTTAAACTTAAGGCAAAGCTTTCTCTTTATAAACAGCAGACAAACAGGCCCTAAAACAACAAGCGTGACTGCCACAACAACAAAGAAAAGGTCTGAGGGGGAAAAAACTGCGTTTCTGGGGAGGTGTCCTTCTCCCCCACACACCCTGTAACTCATGTAGGAAATATTGCACCCAACAACCCATGAGCTGGTCCTGACCAAAAAGCTGCTGCCTGTGGCCAGAAGCACGGCCACACTCCCACTGCTGGGGGACTCCAGGGGCACATCCAGGGAAGGGTGCAGCTCCCTGTGTCCTCTGGGACAAAGCCAGACCCCCAGGGAGCACAGCCTGGGGGGTCACAGTCGCTGCTTTGGTGAGAGCTTGGCTACTCAACTGCAAGTGTTGGCGGCTGGAGAGAGCAAACATTACCAAGGGAGGTGTGCGGGAGGCACAGGGACAAGAGGCTGAGTAACAGGGAGCTTTGCATCTCTTTGAAGTGAAGTGGAAGCAGCTGACAGCCCCAGGGCCAGGGAGTCCCTCCAGCTCCCCAAAAAATGTGAGCGAAAACAGCCCTGGCAGCGCCTTCCAGAGCAAAGCCACTCCACAAAAAGATAGGACCTTGCCACAGCTCAGTTTTGCAGCACAGAGGCATCTCCCAGCACTCCAGGCCTCTCTGCTGCCTCTGTTTTGGCTTAAATCGCAAATCAAGAAGGGAAATAGAGGAGGAAAAGCATGCCAACTGCCCTCAGGCTCTTGGCTTGCAGTCCAGCAGTCAGCTCTCTCCAGCCTGGCTGCAGCCAAAGCTGGCTGTGGCGTGTGGCTGACCTCAGGCGAGCAGCTGGAAAAGGAAAAGCTTCTCAGTGCAAGGCCCCCTGGCAGCCCAGCAGTTTCTTGGAATGGTGCTGGTTGGCCAGCTGGGATGAGCCACCTCGGGCCTCCCCAGCCAGCAGCAGATGCTCTCGTTAGACTTCAGTGGACACTTTAAAACCAGCTAAATTTGTGACAAACAGTAAGACAAAACAACAGAACAACCCTGCCCTAATCCAAGATATCCGTGGTCCTGGTGCTGCTCCGTGCACACAACTGCAGATCCCAGCAGATGTGCAGAGCTTGTGCCTGGAGCTGGAATGTCTGTGAGCTCCCAGGAGCTTTGGGGTGCCCCCCCTCTCCTCCAAAAGAGTTCTTCCCTCTAACCAGCCCAGCCTAGGAAGGAGAAAGCAAGCTCTGGTGTGAACCTGCCTGTCCCAGGGTGCTCTGAGCCTGAAAATATGTATTATCTGGAGAGGGTTCTCCAGCCTTGGCTCAGAGCTGGGCTGCTGCTGCTGCCAGGGCTGGGAGCAATGGCTGGGTGGCCACCCCTCAGGTTCCCCACGCAGAAAGAGTAACTCCCTCCAGCCTCCCTCTGCAGGAAAACCTGACGTGTGCTTGCTAGTCTTGCATAGGTGATGTGTGGAAGCAGCAGCAACACTGAGCTCTGCGGGGTTCCACGCTGTCCTGGCAAGGGATATCCCTCAAAAACCAAAGCCACTGGGTGGCTGGGATGCTGAAGTACCCTAGAAAACCCTGTTCTCCAGCTGGGAGCCAGGCTCAGCCCTCTGGGAGCAGAGCCAAAAAAACTTGAGTGTGCTCCCTCCTCTCCCAGGGAATTCTCTTCCCCCTTCCCAGGGGGCTCCCCCACTTCCATGGTGGGAGGAGGAAACAGAGGCCTGAATGCAGTCAGCCAGGTAGTTTTCTACTGAGACCTTGCCTTGCACCAGCCCCTGTGATTCCCGGGAGGGCAGAGCCTTTCACTTTTCCATCAGCTTTGGCTACAAGGGGCCAGGGTATCGCTCTGCTTTGGATCTCAGGCTGCTGCAGGCTCGAGGCAAACAACAGGCCTTGAAAACAGCAAAAGTTGTCAACAAAAAAAAAAAAAACACCAGGTAACTCTTCCAGCCCCCTGGAGAGATCAGTGTTGTGCTTGCTAGCAAGAGCTACAACCAAGGTACGTAGCAAACGTGACCAGCAGACACCCCCACAGTGCTCTGCCCTTCCAGCACCATCCTCAGTTCTTTGGAAGCCGCTCGGGGCAGCCCCGGGAAGCGCAGGCAGGGGGGTGCCTTTGACCTGCCCGTGGGAAAACAACCCAACCCCCTGTGCTGTGGGGCTCACAGGTACACGTTGAGGGTCTGCAGGATCATCTGGCGGCACAGCGGGCAGTTGCGCTGGTAGATGGCCTGTTGCAGGAGGACCTCTGTGCACTCCTGGCACAGGCACAGGTGCCTGCAGGGCAGCAGCAGCACTGTCTTGGTTTGGTCTTGGCAGATGACGCACTTCTTACGCTCCTCTTGCTCTTTCAGCAGCACCCAGGGGTCGTCGTCCAGCGCTCCCTCGGCGTTCCCGGCTGCCGCGTTCAGCTGCTGCTTCCTCGGAGCCTTCCCCCAGGACGTCCCTGGCTCCTGCCTGGCTGCCTGGGGACGCTGTGCTGCTGCAGCACGGCTCAGAGCAGGGCGTGGCAGTGGCATTTGTCCTGCCTCCAGCTGCTCCTCATCCTCATCCAGCAGCCTGCCCACAGCCACCCTGCCATGGGCTGTCCTGGCGCGATTCCCAGGGCGCGGCTGCGCCACCTGCTCCTCATCCAGCAGCCGGCCCAGCACCCTGGCCACCGCCACAGCCCCTTGCTGGTCGCTGCCCCGGTTCATCCCTCTGCCTCCTCGGCTCCAGTTGGCCACCTGCAGGCTCCAGTCCGCGACCTGCAGCGCCCAGTCCGCCAGCCTGCGCCAGGGCTGGGAGGTCATGGCCATGCCCACGCTCAGGATGGCCACCTGGTAGAGCCGCCACGCGTCCCTCTTCAGGCGCTGGAAGGCGGGCAGAGCGTGGAAGTATCCCTGGAAGTACCCCAGGAAGTGTCCCACCAGCGTCCACAGCAGCCCGGGGTTGAGGACGAAGGTGCCCACCGCCACGATGAGCAGGAGCAACCCCAGCCCGTAGACGTTGACGAAGAAGACGCTGATGAAGATCTGGGCGGTGGTGCAGAGCAGCTCGAGGGCCAGCTGGCAGGGTGACCACAGCAGGATGGACACGGCGATGGCCCCGCTGGACACGTGCGCCAGGAAGGCGGCCAGCAGCTCGGACAGCCTGAGCGCCGGCCCCGCCAGCGAGTCCCAGAGCGCGGCGAGCAGCGTGAGGAGGTTCTGCGCGCCCAGCAGGCACACGTTGACCAGGCTGTTGGCCAGGTACATCAGCAGGCTGCCGGCGATGGCCAGCGCCTCGCACGCCTGCCGGCCCAG